>OU426915.1:17479414-17917833 GCA_911387795.2 Apamea monoglypha
TCTACTCCTGTTAAACACGAGAGAATTAAAAAGTCGAGCACGAGATGAACAAACCTAAAAGTCGAGCACGAGATGAGCAATAAAATTATGTTTAGCAAAGTGATGCCACAGGCGAAGTTCAACCTGTTTGCGTTATTAGTGACTTTTTCGACTTATCCAGAGAAAACTTAGCTGTGTAGAAGTTCAGCATGTATACAGAAGAAGTCACAATAATTATACTAAAAGCCACTTTCTTTGCAGCAAACAATAACCAAGGACCGGATCACCGACCCGGCGGAACAGCTCCGTCTGCTGACCACTCCTCGCTCCAACATCCGCCTAGAGATCCTGGTGCATGAAGGAACCTTCGGCAGGGTTTACAAAGGAGTATTCAAGAAAGGAGAAACCTATGAGGAGGTGGTTGTGAAGACTGTTACAGGTTAGTTTATAATGTTTTTATGATAAGCATGAAAAAAAATCGGATTGCAAGAAAAATTACTTCTTTTCATAATAGTTTAGGAAATGAAAAAACCATTTGAGGTTATGATTCTGATGAAAATAAAACTGACTTAAATTAAATTGTGCTTATGTAATCTAAGTAGGTTCGAAAAAAAAACATGGAGAATAGCTCATATTATCCATGTTTATTTTCGAGTTTTCCCTAACGTTACCTACCATACATAGGTACGAGTACACGGTGCGACTTGATTGCCAGTTACCATGAGTAGCAACAATAAAAATTGCACCGTCTACACGGTATTGAGACGATGCAAGTCAAATGTTGCTGCAATTCTATTGTACACCACAGGCAAAATAAAAAGCATAGTGTAAATGAGGCTTAAGTTATTTAAGTTAGGGTGGGTTGTTTCACGTCCACTTGACGCACGCCTGAACGTCAAAAATGGCGCTAACTATCGTCAAACCAAAAAAGCGTTGTTTCAAATTACAATTACAAAATTATGGCCTTGTCTTACGTCTAATAATAACGAGTCGTTATTATTTGACGTATGTATGTTACGTTAACCAACCGTTTGAAACAACCGGCCCTTACTGTGTATACGTAAGTAATGTCTAAAGTCAAAGTAATTTATTTGCCAGAAACACGTTACAAAGGATATAAAAAAAAATGCCTTCTAATACCTTCATCAAAGAACTAACAGTTCAACATAGAAATAAAGTGATTGGAACATAAAGACACAACTACTTACCACAAACGACTTTCTGCAATATTCAATATTCCTGAACTCTACAATAGCAAACCATTTGGGTCGCCTGTGCTGAATATTGCCTATTTGGATACATACTGTGCAGCTCAAAGGGTTACATTCAAACGATTTTTGAGGCTGGAGTTTACAATCGGGCTTTGCATACATTTTTTGTAGTCCCTCTTGTGGCCAGAAATCACTCTGAGGCTTGAAAGGAACTGTTAGTTGGCTATTGAGTACGATTGCCTTGTTCTACTTGTAGCATGGGTTTTTGTTTTCTTACTCAATTTCACATTTACGTCTATATAACTAGCCTGTATTGTCATACTGCAGGGCAAAGGCATCCCTCTCTATTTTCCACACAATTCTGTCTTTTGCGAGTGCCGGCCAGTCCTTACGGTAGGGGTCAAGCTCGTCCCGCCATCTTCGTCTTGGCATGCCGCGATGGTCTCGTGCAGATTTACGTAGTGAAAGTTAACACGATCCTCTTGATAACTTCATTACTGTTACTGTTAGCCTGCATCATGCCACTACTGGGCAAAGGCATGTCCCCCATGACTTCCAGCTCTTTCCATTCAGGATAACTTCATTATTATTGTTAATAATTCAGTTAGGATGTTCAAATCATGATCATTTTAGTTCTTTTCCCATAAAAGTGTGTCTTCGAGTTTGTTTTGCCATTTCTTCTGAGAGGTATTCAGATAGGAAACGTCAACTCCGACTGCTTATTACTTTTTTAATATGACCTGTAAATGTGTATCTGAAATCCTATTAGCAGAATAAATGATATCAATTATTTTATAACCTACTGATGCCCGAGACTTCGTCTTAAATCCAGAATGAAGAGAGATTACGTTCTCCAGGTCATGGTCTACTCATGTGTCAAATTTCATCCAAATCCGTACAGCCGTATGGCGTGAAAGCGTAACAAAAAAACATACAAGAAATCAAATCTTTTTTCTTTTTAATAATAGTTTACATAGATGAAAGCTATTGTTATTGCAAACTTATATCCACTCACGGCTATAAAATACTATCCAAAAAAAAAACTTGATTGCGTTTCAATTAACAGCAATCACAAGAAACTTTAATCGATACTAAAATCGGCAGACCATAAAAATTGCAACTTATATTGGATGCAGGCTCTACGGTAAATTGGCGTTGCTACTCGTATACGAGCATATTTTTATGCTAACAGGATTGCTTTTGATCTCATCTCGGCAGATAAGCAACGGGATTATTTCAGGCGGAAAATATTAAGTAGGTACCTACCTACTGCAATTTTCTCTGAAAACAAAAGAAAAACATGGGTTATTGATGTTAGGACTGATTTCTCAAACGACAGATAATTTTTATTCGTGGAATAAAATTGACGTCTGGCAGTTTTTGTACGGAAGAACAGTAAAAATTTCAAAATTATTCCTCCGATAAAATTTTGTGGCGTTGGAAAAATCAGCCCCTAATGTAATAATTAGTTAGTTGACGAGAGGATCAATTAGTTAGTTGATGAAAGGGCCCGTGGCTAAATAATAACAGCCGCACAGGTTGATTGATCAGGTTAAGATACGCTTGCCGCGGTTGGTCTATGGATGGGTAACCATATCGTACCATATATATATTGAGACCCCTCCGTACCTCGGAGCCGAAAGTCTGACTACCAGTCTTACTAAGGGGTATCGTATTACCCAGTAACTGGGTTGTGGAGGTCAGATAGGCAGTCGCTCCATGTAAAATACTGGTATTTAGCTGCATCCGCTTAGACTGGAAGCCGACCCCAACATAGTTGGGAAAAGATTAGGCAGATGATGAGAGGATCAATTAAAAAGAAAAGAAAGCCTTTGATTCTGTTGCCAACAATACAATGTTTTACTAAGGAAACTCAAAATCATTTATTTAAATAAAATCATTTACAAGCATTTTTGAATTGCCAAGGCGTCAGTAAGAAAGTTGAAGCTAGTTGCCAATTCCAAAACGTAGATTAATATCGAGAAGAATGGGCAAGAAACTACGAAGATGCTCTATTAAATCAAGTTATTACAAAAAAAAGATATCTTATTTTTTTTGCTGCAAGGTAGAACTGTATAAAAAAAAACAATATAAAATAATTCAAAATATAAGATTAAAGCTAAGCTCTGGGTAGTTAAAGGGGGACCAGTATTAACTGAAACAGTGTGAATGAGTTTTAGAAGTCGTTTCCAAGTTTTATCTGATACCTAAGTTTTTTCGTAGACAATTCATTAAAATAATAAAATGAGGAGAGATCGAGGTGAAAAGCAACAGTTGCGTACAAAACACACTTCCTATCACAATATATATTTGCAAAGAATTTCAAAATGCATTGCTTGCTTGCTTGACTACGTAAATAACGCAATGAATGTTGTCGAATTGTCAAAATAAAAGGATGAAGGAAGGAAATTCAGGCCACCATTTTCCTAATGATAAAACAAAACGTTATGTATCTTTCTTTCTTTCGGTAATATGTAGGTACTTGTAAAATGGTTTCTGATCCTCAATATGTTTGAACACGTCGATATTTTGCCCTAGATGCAGCATCAGCAATGCAGGCAGCGTTACTAGTAGCCGAAGGGTTACGACTCTTTGGTTTAGTTCACACGAATGTGCTCACACCGATGGCTGCGTGTGCTGAAGAGGCTCGGAAGCCACTTCTAGTTTATTGCTGTCCTTCTCATTCTTCGAATCTTAAGAGGTAAGGGTTTATCTGTTTTTTCTAGTTTATTTGCAACGACACTGAATCCTGGGCGGTTCCTAATTAATTTTAGTTTAAAATCCTTTGTCAACTCATTACGTCTAGTTATTATTTATTTGTAATCAGCCTATAACGTCCCCCTTGCTGGGACACAGGTCTCCTCTCTGTGAGAAGGATTGGGCAGTAATCCACCACGCGGGCCCAGTGCGGCTTGGTAGATGTCACATGTCTGTAAATTTTTGGTTCTAGGACATGCCGGTTTTCACACGACGTTTTCCTTCACCATTTTTGAGAGCAGTGGTGATGAAATAAATTATACAAAGTAAAGCAAATAATTACTAAAAGTGAAACAACTTTACGAAATAAATAAATTGAAATTTAATGATGTCCTCCACCAGGTTCCTAACATCTTGCCGGCTAGGCCACCAAGCGGCTCCGGCGACGAGAGAGTTAGTGGACTTAGGAGCACAGGTGGCCTGTGGTCTGGCGTACTTGCATGTGCAGAGGCTGGTACACGCAGACATCGCTGCTAGGAATTGTGTGTAAGTGAAATTAAGTGTTTCATAAATGTTAGTAATAATCGTCTACAGTTAAATACTGGGAGCACCATGTATCTATCAACATACATAATAAATCGATCTGTTATTGCTTAGTTTGCTAATAAATATTTTATACATATTGTCGTAAAGTAATAACTTTACGACAATATGTATACCGAATGTAAAGACGATGTACCCAGAATAAAATATTATTCTGGGTTCATCGTCTTTACATTCGGTTATTTAATAAATTTAAGTAAACAAAATATTGTAAAACTATATTTCAACGAGTATCTATGGTGTTTCGTGCCCATTCTTCTCCACACTACTCGTAAACTATCTTTTGGAAGGGGCAACTAGAGTCGATACTTCTTTTTTATTGTAATTTGTGTGACATAAATCTTTCATTATAATTAACGGACCGTTATTGGTTAAAATTGAGACTTATATCTTCACCAACAATGAAGTAAAGACCTCATAGCTTTGCATAGTAGACCCTCCCATATGGAAGTAGCTATCACAGGTGATTTTAACTTACGAGTCTATTCATATGCCCAGTTTGGCAATAAAAATGCTACCATTGGTAAGCAAAATGATTCGTTTTTGTTTATAAGAACTGAGCATTAATGTTTTAATGGTCAGACTTTGACAAGATGTCTGAATAGCCTTTGCTCACCAATTTAATTTTAAAAAAATGACACAGAATTTATTTGAAATATTATCTGCCAAGTTAGTTAATAATGGCAACTCAATCGTAAGTATAACATAATTATGGTGAAACATCATCCATACGTATAATTATGAATACTACTCGTAATATAAATGATCTAATAAACTCCCGAGAATACATGTCGAAGAAAAAAAAAATTTAAGTAGCGTATCATATTACTTTACAACGTCAGTATAGATTGAAACGGAACAGAATAAATTCACCGCCATTTTTTTTTCTTAAACAAAGTTTTTTCTTTTACTAATTATTTATGGATAGCTTGGCAGCTCTGCACAGAGGGAGATGCAAGGGGAGTAGGGAGGCCTTTGCCCAGCATTAGTACAGACGCCTACACGTCAAGCTACTACAATCTGTCAAATTTCTTCAAAAAATTTTCAAATTTATCGCTGAAACATTAAAAAAGGTTCAAGGTTGAATGGGAAAATTTGACAGCTTCAGTAGCTTGACCTGCTGGCGTCTGTACATCAATGGATAGTAAAAATAAAATGCTTTTATTGTGTCAGTTTGACTTCGTGATAAGAAGGTATTTGTTTTGTTCATTGCCTACCTACTGTTTATGCTAAAACATGAAGTTTTGTAACAACAGCAACATAAATTAAACATAAGTCCAACAGCTCCTAAAACTCCGTATCTTCTAAACTCTAATTTCCCAGAAACGAAGTTTAACTTACAAACTTAAGTAGAGTGCTGAATAATTATAATCATGGGGCTCTTTGTAAAAATAAATTATTTCCAACCCAGTTAAAACTGGGTCAAAGAAAATTTGAAATAGCTGGAGCAATCATGACAATTTGTGTACTAAAGGCTCGCTGTTTAGCGAAAGCCATGGCCATGTCCTTTTTTGTTATTTAATTACTTTTAAAAGAAACTTCAAATGGTTTAATTGGTATACCTAAATCTACTAGGCTTTGACTTCGGTACCTAACCAAGAATATGAAAATATTACGAGCTGTTATTTTATTTAAAAAAATAATAAGAGAAATAAACAAAATCAGGCAATCAAGGCAGACATAGGATTCAGGATACAGGTACAGGATACAGGATATAGGATACAGGTACAGGATACAGGTACAGGATATAGTTAGCAAAAAATACTTCATTTTTGAAAGTCAAAGTCAAATCACTTATTTTAAATAGGCACATAAAAGGAACTTTTGAAAGTCAAAGTCAAAGCATTTATTTTAAATAGGCACACAAAAGGAACGTCGAAATTTACAATAAAATAGACTTGGTTCTAGTCGTCCCTTTCAAAAGGTAGTTTACGGATAGTGAAGAACGGGCAAGAAACTCTAACTTTGATGGTTTTTACTTTAACAGTTACGAACTATTGAAAAACAATGATATTGAAAAGTTCAAATTTCTAACATAGGGTGGACGAGAAATTAAGGCTGAAGGTGACAGACAATGGTCTATCAAGGGATCTGTTTCCTGATGACTACCATTGTCTGGGTGACAATGAGAACCGGCCGGTCAAATGGATGGCTCCCGAGACGTTGCTCCAAAATCAGTACACTACAGCATCCGATGTGGTAAGATTTGGAAATGTTATTTTTGATCTTTGTAAAATACTTATTCTCAAAGTAGAAGAATACGATCTAATGGATGATTATTCTAAACGTTTTTTATTATTTATATTTTAGATAAACTTTTTGATTTTGATAAAAAAATCAGAAAGGAAATCGTTGATTGTCAACCTATTGTTATCAGGAATCAATTATAATTTGGAGTCCTTTAACATTCAAATCAATTTGAGTAACGTAAAATTCTTTTTCCTTATTAAAATATTCTGAATTATCTTAATGATTGTTGTAATACGAGTATTTTGTGTTTGTTCAGTGGTCATTAGGAATAACTCTATGGGAGTTAGCAACTCTTGGAGCGTCGCCATTGGCAGAGCTTGATGCTGCTGACGTGGGAGCTTTCCTGAGTGGAGGATACCGACCTTCACAACCGCATAACTGTCCTGATGAACTGTAAGTACCTTTTGTTACATTTTAATTTCCTTAATCAAGAACCTTTGATTGATAAGAATTTCTAAAGAAAGCTAAATGAGAAGGTGATATTTAATATCACCTCGTATAGTTTTCTTTATAATAGCTAGCTTTAGTTAGCTTTATATATAATAAATAATGAATACACTGTCAATTTACAAGCTAGAAATCAATTCTAGAATAAAGACAAAATGGTAGCTTCTTATATTGTAACTGTTGTTAAAATCAATGTAAATAAACTAAAACCTTTATTTCTGGAGGCATTTACTATTCAAATCCAGTTGGATTCGATAGTTATCAGACAAAGCAAAAGACTCTTCGCATCAGTGTAAATGTTTGCACCGATTTAAGAGTTCAATCCGACTTAAAAGCGGCGTTGAAAAGTGTCAACTTCGAAAGTCCGGAGGCGAAAACGCAATTTACTAAAAGACTTTTCATTGCCAGAGAATGTTTTTGTATCAATGACATCGTTTTAGCTTTCCATTTCATTTTCGAAAAAAAATTGTGGAATTTAGATTAGATTTTGAGCTTTGCTATAATTTTGTGATTTTGTATCCTAAATATTTAAGCTTTCTTTATAGTAAGTCCTCTTCTTATATTTGATTTTCATCTTTGTCTTTATTTTGAAATTGTACTTTTTTAATTTGATTGAAAAAAGCTTTGTAGGTATTTTCAATGTTATTATTCTAATCACCAGGTACGGTTTAATGTCTTGGTGCTGGACTTTGGCTCCTCTGGCCAGACCAACAGCTCCTCAACTCCTAGCAGCCCTCCACGACTTCAGGCAAGCTCTCAGCACTTACATCTAGATAATTTACCATTAAACACCACCAAAGATTCAATATTTAAGCTAGTCTTAACCTGTACTTGTCAATTTCTGAAAACTCTTGGCACTATACTTTCCGATTTCTTCAATACCAAAGTGCCTGCCAAAGTATCAAAATTAGTCGCACTATAATTTAAGAAACATTTTTATTTGTATATTGTTTTTTTTTTATGTCTGTAAGTTTATAATATAAATTATGGGTTCATATAATTATTGTCCTAGTCAATCGAATCAGAAAATCATAATATATCTATTTGGAGTATAGATTTTTATTTTATGAACATCAAACCTGACAACAAAATAGAAACTGTACATTGTAACATTAGTAATTGAGGTGAAATGTATATTTTCAAATAAAATAAAAAGGTGATATATTTAATAATTAAATCCTAATTTCTTAGGAATGACTTTGAGACGCTAGGTGGACGTAATATTAAAACATTTGAAGGTAATACCAAAATATAAAATAAGCATTTATTATTAACTTAGCACAAACATTAATATTAAGATAATAATAAAAATGTACAGATAATCCTGTATACCTAACCGGGGTAAGGATGGAAATTGATGATCTAATTTAATCTTTCTCTAATTAAGAGTTCTACTCGCGTAATGGTAAATAATAAGAAACTAATTTTATTTAAAATGGTAAATTTAAATGCAATGTATTTAAATATCGTCTAATAGATCATTTAATCATTTAAATGCTAATTGAGCGTGCGTAAGGTTGAATAGTTAGCAATGTAAATAATTTAGATGCACTTGCAACAACTTTAGGGTAGGTACTGATTTATATTTAACGTTTTTGCTAGTTAAACAATCTGCGGAAAAACAAATGAAATAATAATTCAAAATCTTGTTAGCTTGAAGTGCAGACTCGAATCCTCTTCATAATAATTTAGACTTGACATTGCCCACATAAAAAAAAGCAAATCAGTTATGTAACATGAAAAAACCAAATAAATAGCGCAATAACGAACAAAAAATAAATAGCAATAGGTACAATAAAATTCACATGTATAAAACTAACAAAAAACCGAAGAAACTGGCCTTGACCAAAATAAAATACATGCATATGTAAGTCCAAATTATTATGAAGAGGATTCGAGTCTACG
The DNA here is from genome assembly GCA_911387795.2 of Apamea monoglypha. Lineage (NCBI taxonomy): Eukaryota > Metazoa > Arthropoda > Insecta > Lepidoptera > Noctuidae > Apamea > Apamea monoglypha. The sequence goes on from OU426915.1 coordinate 17,488,507, forward strand.
GATCCTCTTCATGATAATTTGGACCTGGTAATGTCTCGCAAAAAAAAAAATCAAATCAGTTATGTAACTAATAACGATGTAAAAATAAAGCAAATAAATATCGCAATAACAAACAAAAAATAAACAGCAATAGGTACAATAAAATTCACATGTATAAAACTAGTAAAAAATCGAAGAAACTGACCTTGACCAAAATAAATTAGAAATCAGTACCTACCCTTAAATTCAATACAATAAGTTCACCAATTCTGAAATTGTATAAACTGCAAAAGATAGCCGATTGTAGAACCAAATTAATTTTAAGTCTGTACATATACGACTTCGATGCAAAAGGAATTTAATTTTTGATTAGACAAAGCTGACTGCTTTTTAATTGATAAACCTATAATTAAGTTTTAGAATTATGAGTAATGCGTACCGTTCATAAATACTGCATGCACGACTACTAACTAAATACAATTTAATAGCGTTGAATATTGAATTCACCATCATTAAGTAGGTTTAATTTAGTTAACAGACGACTAAACTTTGACTTGAACAGCGCCTAGCTTCTTGACTAGTCTAGAATGAATAAGTAAAGAGTTTGTCACCAAAGACGGCTGTTAAAATTGTGTTTACTTTTAAAATAACATGTTTAGCGTATAGTCGTGCAATCGGGTTTTAAATATTGATGTTTTAATGTCCATACTAGTAAAATATAGAATTCTTAAAATCTAATTTAATTTCGCATCCTCCTCGCAGGTGAGCCAATTATCAATAATGTCAGAATTAGTTACATGTTCATTGCAATTCAATAGGTTCTTCTTATTTTTTTTTTTTAATTTTTCAACTGTAACTCGATTTTAATCCAGCTAGACGAAATTCAAATACAATTATTCAAAATTCAACGACATAGAAAATGTCCAAACCATTTCTAATTATGTATTTTGATTCCGTAGATATATGTAGAATAATAAAAATAATAAAACCTACTAGTTACTTAGTTAGAAAAGGCCCATCTGCATAAAGTTATTTCTATATTTTGTTCGAAAGTAATTAAGCCAGTAGTTAAGTGAAGAGCCAGAAGGCATTTAACGATAGGTATCTAGATATAAGTTAAATAAGTTAGTTATAGAGTTCCTGAGGACTTTCAGTCCGTCCAGGCCAGCAAAAAGGATCAAACACCAAAACAGTAGTTAGTTCATGGCTTTGTTAACGACGTGGCTTCAGAGAATTTAAACTTTGTATCTTTGAGTTAGGATTTAAAATTGATTGATTTGTATTTATAGTGAGAGTGACCGAATGATTTTGGTCCTTGTGTATCGTGTGCAATATATCGATAGGTTTAGTAGTAGTTTTAAGTATGTGTACTGATTATGTATTTTATTTTCAAAGTAGAGTTACCTCTTTTAATAAGTAGATGTTTATTTATAGATTTAACATTGTTTATAAATTCCTTGAAGCCGAAATTCCGTACGACAAGCATGAAAAAGAAATATTCGTCTATAATACCACCATTATAAATAAATAAATAAATGTTATACTGTATTCAAATGTATGTTACAGATAAAATGGAATCTGAGCAATGATAGCGAATTATATTGTAAATATTAGAAAATATTCGGTAATATAAATATTTTTTGTACTAAGAAAAGTGGAGACTTTTATTGGAGTAGGTGTCGATTTAAATGTCTTAATAAAATAACTATCATTAATAACATTTTTCTATCTTATCTTGAAGCTTAAATTCGTCAATGTTAAATTACGATGTGCAATGTTAAAGTTAACATTTGCTGTCAAAATAAATCTTCGATACCAATTCTAATGATAATACTAACTTATCCTGAATGAACTAAAGTAGATCAACTTTATTTTTAATAGTTTTACATTTTCATCTGTTTTGTTAAGTTTGCGTCGTATTATCCACGTTTTTATAGCTGTCTCCCAGATGATACTTGCTATAATTATTTTTTTTACCTCTTAGCATCCAAACTTAGTTGTAATTAAATACTTCAATATATGCAGTTTCTGTTATAGCATTTTTACTTTTGTTAAGAGTTCTTTACAATATGTGTGACTTAAGAAAGAAAAAAAATTAAGAAAATTGTTTATTCTGCACAAACAAAACGTACCTATATTACAACAAAAAAGACATAAAATATACACATACAACGTAGTCAAAAGCCTTGTACTCAAGCATATAAAAAGTGGATAATTTTGTCCATCATTGCATTATTTATAGGCAAGTTAAGTCACACGTATCATATACTACAGCTCGTGCTATAGCTCGTGTGACCTAAACCCGCACTTAAGTCACGCTTTTCTGTGTAAAAATGGACTACTTAAGTCACAGGATAGCATGACTTAAGTGCGGGTTTAGGTCACACAGTGCTATGAAGCAATTTTTAATACTTTTAAACCTAATATCAAAATTTTATTGAACCAAAGACCCTGTACCATTTTTTTTATTGTGTAAGATGTACATGCTATTGCTAACTATATTACGTATACTGTATTAAAAACGCGTTATGGATAATACAGGGTGTAAAACTCTTAGGCATTATAATGCATTAGACGTGTTGATTGGGAAATATTGGGTTGCGCTTTCGAATTAGCTAGTAATTTTGACATTTCTGCTATTGTAAAATCGATGTTGTGAAATATAATCTTGACGTATTTTTTATACTTCTTGTAATTTTTTTTTAACATTTCAAATGGGTGTTCCATGTTGTTCACTGTTCGATTAATTCAATAGCGTAATAAAATATTTTTTAAGAACATGCTGTATCATAAAAACTAGAATTAATAAAAATAATGTCATTTGTATGTAATAGATGTCGCTAGATTACTAAATTGGAATTTTCAGATAGTGTTACTTAATAATAAAATGACTTAAAAACCTTTACTTAGAAAAAATGTGGATATCTTTTTCTTAGAAAATCTCCTTTCCTCTTTCCTATATTTTCTCTCAAAATTTCTTCATAAATGGCTAAAAGAATATTTTTTTAAACATCACCCAAAAATTATATTTAAGAATAATAAATTATTAAAGCGTGGAGTAAAATTGTATGAAAAATGACGTCATAATGTATGACTCGAGTGCCAGATGAATGTGATTTTGTAAGTAAATGTTACGATGTGTTTAAATGTTAATTATAAGTGACGTAATTGTTTATTTAGTGTTAAGTGGATGTATGTAATATGTAATCGATATGGCTTCAATGATAATTATGATGAACGAAATAAAAATGTTATTTTATAATATTTCAGTAGTTTTATTGAGAAAAAAAAACCTTGAAAAAAATCTTTTGATTTTAACACGAAATCCTAAAAAAACTATCGTAAGATGTCGTGGGACACCTGCAATGCTATTCTGTAAAAATCTCGCCGTGAACCCTTAGGTGAAGTGAGCTGTCAATATTGTCAATTCCTAGCCTAAGGTAGATTGACAGCTCACTTTGATTTGAATGAAGTTCCTTTCACTTTTGCACACTTGGCAAATGAGAGCTATACAAGGTGGAGACCACAATACGACAATAAATGAAAACACTGGCAATGCTAATAGATAACAGTAGTTTGGAACTATCAAAAATAAATCCTTGCATCGAAATCAAAGAAGCGATTATTTCAAACAAACTAAATAGTAGTGAAGGGACCACCGACTATGTGGTTTTGCCAATCTTTGACAAGTGACTAAACTATTGGATATATTTGATCGAATTCTTCTATGCACGTTGGGATAGTCATTAGATATACGCAGTTTTATTAATGTCGTACTAGCAGCGCCCCGCGATTTCACCCGCATAAGTTCCGATCCCGTGGGAAAATCGGGATAAAAAGTATCCTATGTGTTAATTCTGGTTATAAACTATCTGTGTGCCAAGTTTCATCCAAATCCGTTACGTAGTTTTTGCGTGAAAGAGTAACAAACATCCATCCATCCATCCTCACAAACGTTCGCGTTTATAATATTAGTACGTTTGTCATCTCCACCTTGTATAACACAAGTCTAAAGTCGACACTTTTGTTACGTAACAAAAATATCGTGACCGTCAAAATGTATTATGTGTGTGTATTGTGTGTGTGTATTTTCGGTCTAACTCTCATTCGCCAAGTGCACACACACCACGTGCGATAAGAAACTTCATTCCAAAAAATCTTATCAGCAGGAAATGTAAACAGAAAAATATCGATGTAAGTATTGAGCTACGCTACATAATTTCTTACATCGAAAACTTCTAACCTTGGTCTCGGGCTATAAATCACCGAAGAAAATGAACGCTACTTAGTAATATTATCAGATAAACATCACGAGCTTACATAGTTAACTCGTCACGTTATTTTGATCACAACTTTGTTAGCTGGCTCTGAAACTCACTAAAAAGTATCTGCAATTAGTCATTTTACTTGTCCTAGATCTTGGGTATAATAATTAAGAAAAAAATATAAGGGAAAGTATAGAATAAAAAAACTATAAAAAAGAAGTCTGGAAATCGTGATGCAGTATAATATTTTACAGTGTTCTTTCATAGGTTCAGAGCCGACGAGCAAAACTTTTACATCATAGCAATGATACACGGTTTTGGCCGTTGACTCTCTATCTATCACTTGCTTTATCTAACTCCTAAACCGAATGGTTAAATCCGAAAACCCGAAAGTGGCTTCACTTGCTAGGAAACCCCCACTAACCATTACTTACTTAATTAATCTTAGATACTGACCAGGGGGTCTACTACGAAGTGCAAAGTGCGAATGATCGGGTCGGACCGACACATGGCCGAACCGAATATTATTGAAAAATGCGAAAAAAGTTCGGATCGGCTCAGTTGGGTCGGGACCATTGTCAATATCCGAAAGAGTGTGGGAGTGTAGGATCGGGACCGACCGAACCAAATAGTAACTTCGTAGCAGGAAACGGCCGAACATTCGGCCGATACCACTTCGGAGTAGACCCCCTGAATTTGGTCAAATAAATAACCGTACCGTAGTAATTGCGTAACACATCATCGTCATAATTTTGACAGTTTTGTACTAACAACTACTAACAACATTCATTGCGTTATTTACGTTGTTGAGCAGACAAATGTTTTGAGCATATGAAGCAACTAGCTGCGCCCCGCGGTTTCACCCGCATAAGTTTCATCCCGTGGGAATATCGGGATAAAAAGTATCCTGTATATTAATCCTGGTTATAAACCATCTGTGTGCCCATCCAAATCCGTTCAGTAGTTTTTACGTGAAAGAGTAACAAACATCCATCCATCAATCCATCCATCCATCCATCCATCCATACAAACTTTCACATTTATAATATTAGTAGGAAGGAAGTAGGAAGTAGGATGGACTTGCAATATCCTTTAAAATAATTCAGATTTCGATTGATACTGTGTTACGCAATTTGGGTGCTGATCACTGATGTACGTTAAACCCCTACATCTGTGGTAACAAAACCAGTATTAACTGGCTTCGATTTTTATTATAAATCCATACTACGCTAAGCTCAAGGTCAAAGTTTAGTAGCCTACTGTACCATTTTACTTAGAACTTTTCGATAAAAGTGGTTTATTCATAGTTATTTACCTCCCTCCTATGAAAAACAACCACACAATGATGTTCCACGTGCAAGGAAAACACATACATGTAGGTACCCTATATACAGTTACCAAAGGTGATAAGTAACCAGGGTCGTCGGATATAGTTGAAGTTTAGTAAGAAACCTATGAATGTTTTCGAATACAATTTAATTAAGCTAACAGAAAACAAACAGTTCATTTATCAAATTAAATTTCATTCGAAAACATCCATCCGTTTCTTACTATACTTCAACTATATCGAACGACCCTGGTCACTTATCTCTTTTGGTGACTGTACATTCCACACGTTCATGTGCGATGACCTTGGAAAAGGTACCACCTCCTGTCATCTCCAGCGTGGATAGTTGGATGTTACATGTGATTGACAGCCGATTTATTATCCATTCTATCCTTGTCTGTCAATAACAATGTTACCGTATCGCATCTTCCTAAAATACATAACGTTAGTACCGATTTTCACCAACACAAGGCGATACGTAATGTATGCTTACCCATGCTGTTGGATTCCCAACGCTCGGCTCAGCGCTGAAAGTTGATAATCCTACAGATAGCTTTCATTTAGGCAGGTGGCCTTCATTTTACTGTCGCTTAGTTACGGTAGCTTTATTTTACTGTCGACTTGTGTAAGTGAAAACAAGCATATAAGTCCCTTTATATTGCAATGTTGCACTTTACATGTGCATAAACATCTGCACTATGGAAGACATTTGCGAGGCCAATGTTAACGCTCCGTCCAAGAGACCGAATTCAGGTCGAAGCTTATACAGGGTGACAGGGAAACTCGACGTATTCCTCGAAAGGGGTTATACTAGAGGTCATTAGCAACAAATTTAGTTATCTTAAGATATATCAATCAATCTGCCGAACCTTTTCCCACCTATGTTGGGGTCGACTTCCAATCGCACCGGATGCAGCTAAATACCAGTATTTTACATGAAGCGACTGCCTATCTGACCTACACAACCCAGCTACTGGGTAATATGATACCTCTAAATAAGACTGGTTATCAGATTTTCGGGCTTCTGACGACCCGTAACTACTGCATAAGATCCACGAATGACAGCCGGGACCAACGGCTTGACATGCTTTCCGAGGCACGGAGGGGTTTCGGTATGTAAAGATGGTCACCCATCCACAGACCAACCGCGGCAAGTGTAGCTTAACCTGATCGATCGACCTGTGCGGCTGTTTTTATTTAGCCACGGGCCCTTCCTAGATCTATATATAGATATAAACTGAAGCGCATCCCGCAAAAGGAGTTATAAGGATATTTTCACGAAATAAATCGAACTCCTTTTGAGGTAGCTACATAGATCTTCCATTAGATATATACAAATACAAGAGCAAATTCTAGGAATAAAGGTACCATATTGTATGATTTCAGAAAATAGAACGACACGTGTAACAAGATGGAATTTCGACAATATTCTCAGGGAAACTATTGTTGTTATTTTCAGTAAAAACTTAAATGGAAAATATATTATCATCAATCATCCCGACCGGTGGGGTAATTGCGTAACACACTAACAGTAGCAATGGCTTTCATTTTGACAGTTCAACAACAATCATTGCGTTTTTTGTGTTGTTGAGCGGACAAATTATTCGAATTCGAACATATGAAGCAATGGATTAGCAATATCCTTCAAAATCATTCAGATTGAAAGTATGTTACGCAATTTATTAGGCTGCGGGTCGATTACTGAAATAATAATTATTGTTAACATGATGCAAAAACCATTTTGCTCCCACTATGTATTGGTAACTCCTCGTCATTGCAACTACAAAAAACCAGAATCTTCAGAAAATGTGAGTGCTAGAGAAATTCAATCATATTAATCAATCAACTCAGTCTGTCGCAGTCCACTGCTGGACATAGGTCTCTCCCACGCTGCGCCACAACACCCTGTCCTCCACCTTCCGCATCCAGTCTGTCCCAGCCACCTTCTTTAGGTCGTCGGTCCATCTAGCTGAAGTTTCAAAATAAAATCAAAGTATTTTATTTCACATAAGCCAACATGGGCACTTATGAAACGTCAGAAGCTAGGTGCACGGTTCCAATTGGTCGTTTCCTATGGCGAAGAGCCGGCAAGAAACTCCACTTTCCATCTATGTACCGGTAAAACGGGGTAAATAGGGATACAGGGGTGAATCGAGACGAAACTTTAAAATGATTTTAACGTTGAAACAATATAGTTTGTTGCTAACAAGGACACTTAATCTTTAATTAAATAACAGTAAACACATTAGAGACTTTTCTGGCAACAAACTATATTATTTCAACGTTAAAATCCATTTTAAAGTTTCGTCCCGATTCACCCCTGCATCCCTATTCACGCCGTTTTACAGTAGCTAGAGAAATTGCTTAGAATTAATTCGAAATCGATGTAATCAAAATAATAGCTAGGGTATACACCAATCCGTCTGACAAGCATAGACAACTTATATCATGTGCCTACAAAATGATTTAGTTCGTTTTACATGATGAGTGAACTTATCTGCCTAGCCTTTTCCCAACAATGTTGGGGACGGTTTCCAGTCTACCAGGATGCAGCTGAATAACAGTATTTTGCATGAAGCGACTGCCTGTCTGACCTCCACAACCCGGCTACTGGGTAATACGATACCCCTTGGTAAGAGTGGCTGTTAGACTTTCGAACTTCTAACGACCAGTAACGACTGTCTAAGATCCACGAATAACAGCTGGGACAAACGGCTTAACATGCTTTCTGAGGGAGTTAGGGGTCTTGGTATATAAAAATGGTCACCCATCCACGAACCAACTGCGGCAAGCGTAGCTGAACAGGTTCGAACGACTACTGAGCCACAAGACCCTCCTGGTTACTAAATTCAATCTAACATAATTTTAATTAATTTTTTTTTTTTTTTTCCTATAATGTTCCCTCTGCTGGGACACAGGCCTCCTCTCTACGAGATGGAGTGGGCTGTAATCTACCACGTGGGCCCAGTGCGGGTTCGTAGATGTCACAAACTTCAAATTTTTAGTTGTAGGACAAGCCGGTTTCACCGTTATTAATTTTAATTCTATACGAGTACATCGATAAAACACTACACTATTTCATGAACACTATGACCACACTCAATACATTTATCGCCAGAAGGTATTAAATATTATCTGACGCTGAACAAACCTTACCAACCAACACACATCGTTAGCTACAGCCAGCTTTAATTATTTCGGCTTCTCAAAGCCAGTTTCTAGCTTAATAAAACTTTAAAATATCCAATATTTTCCTTCGACGGCAACGGAAAATATTGCAATTTCTCTTTTGTACATAAACAGCCCGCGGGAGTCGAGGACAAAGTGGCAATATACTATCTCGACGGGGCTTCTCAAACAGGGGTTGGAGACAAGGACGGGGATATTTAAAATTACACGAGTGTGAAAGGGATAGAGTGAAGTTATTAATTGGCGAGAATTGACGGAAGTGCACCGGAGCGGTGTTTTTGACAAATTCTGCTTTGATTCGACGATTACTTTCACCTCAACGCTTAGGGGTCGACTCTTAAATGTGACTTGCCTTAGATGGGCTGTTAAAAAATGTAAACGTTTATTTTAGGGACGGCTGTATCATATTTTCTTTTGGGGTATGAAAATAAAGACGTTGTAATTTGTTTTTTTTACGCTTGTTGGGCTTGGTAAAGAAAACTAAGCGTAAATCAGTATTTTATTTTCCTTAAATCTTCCCCTGGAGATAATGTTCCATGGCCTCTTTTATGAGCACAGGTGAAATTCGAGTTTTGGCTGCAGTTCTTCCATAAAGAAAAGAAAGAAAAATATTTTATTCTGCACAAACAAAACGCACAATTACAAGTAACAAAAAAAAAAAAAAAAAAAACGAAAAAAGACTTAAGATACACATAGTCAAAAGACTCGTACTCATGCATAAAAATGTTGCCACTTTTGTTTGTTGCTCGCTGTCAAGGCCATGAACCAATGACAACTCACATTAATTGACAATACAGATATTGGCAGATGACCACAAAACAATAACAATCACAATAAAAACAAAAATGCCAATTGCAGAGTGGCGAAATAACTAGTATACACACCTTGGACAGTCAGACCAAGAGACCAGACTGGCAAAGTTTTCAACACAAAATCTAGGTAGGTGGGTTAATGTAAGAGTGCTCTTCACCGTATCCAAACTAATTTTCCCTCCTTTTTCGCTAAGTCTCTTATGACTATAAAAGGAAAGAAACAAAAGAAAAACATATGAAGGTTACCTTTTATGTTAAATAGACCCAGATCTATCTTTTGAGTGTGTTTGACGACTTACAAATTAATGTACGGTCACCAATGGAGTTAAGTAACCACGGTCGTCGGATATAGTTGAAGTTTTATATGAAACCGATGAATATTTTCGAATAAAATTTAATTTTATTAATAGAAAACAAACAGCTCATGTATCAAATTAAATTTCATTCGAAAAGATCCATCGGTTTCTTACTAAACTTCAACAGTATCCGACGACCCTGGTTACTTATCTCCTTTGGTGACTGTACCTACACGGAGTTTAAATCTGACACCGACATTTCATGGAAACCTGCCAATCTTCTTTCGGTAAGTTATTATAGTGAACCTTGATGTTCATGTATTTAGACCAAAACCTTCTTCGTAATATTCGAGGTAATTACTGTTCGAGCCTTTCAGGTTTCTCATCAAAGTAATAAAATGGCTTGAAATTAGGGCTATGAAATGTACGTGTTTGACATTTTTCGCTTCACTTGTCTGGTAGCTTGTTGATGTTTCGTTTTAAATAGGGTAAATCATAACCTTTGGAGTGTAATTAGGGCTTTAGTAGGCCGACAAGGTGTTTACTTGTTTATTAGAAAAGGATGATTTTATAGAGGAAATACATTCTTAGAAATGAAATCCATGTCTGCTTATAAACGTCTACTGCTAAATGAGGTAGGAGTCTTTTTACACATGAGATACTAAGAAAAACATGCATTAATTTAAAAAATCTTGACCTATGTTTGCTGTTCAATAACGACAGTAAAATGAGTGTTGAAAAAAACTAAGGCCACGTGATCGAAAGAGCTGCCGATCATTCCGTAAAATTCTCACTGTGAAAACCTAGGTGAAGTGAGCTTGAAGTGAGTTGTCATTCCACCTCATTAGGTGAGCGTGAGCGGTCAATAGTGTCAATTCTTAGCATTCTAAGAATTGACACTATTGACCGCTCACTTTGCTTAAGTTTTCACGGTGAGAAAACTTAAGTGAAATTACAGAATAGTTCATCTGCAAGTCACGGGGAGCCTTTGCCCGGCAGTGAGATGATAAAGGTTAACAGTAACAGTAATAAAACCTTAAAATCTACAACCATCAGTCCGTCACAACAACGCATTCGTCGAACTCCAAATTAAAACCACGCGATCCGTGAAAAACGGATTAAAACAAAAAATAAAAAGAGTGCTGTAAAAATTCTCAGCAAAAAAAACTAAATAAAATTCATCCGTCACGCGTCCCAATTCAATTTGGATTCAATTTAATTGAATTACTATACACAAAGCTATTTTTCAATTGTGACATTGTCCGACGTTTCGTTTAATCAGATTAAGGCGGCTGTATCAGAAAATTGTACTTTATTAAATTGCAATATATTTTTGATCGTTCTCTGAATTAATTGGATTTTTGGAATGCAGTTATGATGGACCGATGCGTGAACATTTTCAGATTATAATGCTAGTGAATTGCCCTGGATTCTTTTGATAAAAAGGATAATATCGTAAGGAATGCTTTCATGAAAAGTATACAGGGACATCGACGTGCGAACTGTAACCATGAATTCAGCACATGATTCTAGACCCTAGCGTAGAAACTTAATATAGTTGGCTATCAAAAAAAAAAAACTGGGCTGTTTCATAGAAAAGTGCCTAAGCAGTCGAAATGTATGGAACACCAAATTTTTTTTTCTAATTACCGGCTATAAACTTCAACGCGAGGGATTCAGACTCATTTACTGAATGTATGGTAACAGGTTGCACGTCGATGTCCCAGCGACCAGTGCCACCCTGTATACAGTAGGTCCAGAATAAATGTCAAAGTTCCTCTAAAATGGAACCCTCTTGGAAGGTGGAGATGGATGGGGAATTGAAGACTCGTGATTGCATATTGTTACTACCCTTGTAAATATATCGTTGGTGTGCCTTGCTTAATTAATAAATAAGATTCGTGTGTGATTTGCAAGTCAAAAAGTTTGTAAAGAACAAAGGGACGTTTGCACAGCAGGAGGTGCATTAAAGCTTTAGATGACGATGGATGACGAATGTTTTCTATAAAACAAACATTGTTTGCAAGAAGACCTAGTTACCAAGGAAGAGCAAAGCATAAGTCATCTGTTTGTGGGAAGGCTTAAATCTAACAGTGTCATAAGATAACAAATATGTAGTTAATTACCGCCTCGCCAAAATGCTATAGACTAAAAAAAAAGAAACACTTTTCTGCATACAATCGAAAAAAAAATCTGTCCCAACCATCTTCTTAGGGTCGTCGGTCCATCCAGCTATCGGACATCCCACACTACGCTCCATAACATAATATACATGCTCGATCCATAACATATATTATAAGCATCGAATACAGTGTCCAAACATAGGCTAGAAGACCCGCACCCATCTCAATCTGAATGATTTTGAAAGATTGCTAATCCATTGCTTCATATGTTCAAAAATGCGTCTGCTCAACAACGTTAATAACGCAATGAATATTGTTGCACTGTCAAAATGAAATCCATTGCTACTGATACTTTGTTACGCAATCACCCCGCTGTTCATCATTCATAGACAATTCTAGTCATCACACTTTCACCAACATGGACCACTGTGTACACAACCCTTATAACCAACGAACACAAACCACAAACATACGAGTACATAGTTGATCGCCGTCCAAGCCTGCCAACTCCGTAAAGCCACAAAACAATTCCTGAGATCACTAAAGTTGCCATAAAAGTGAACAAAATGAAGTAATTCCGTTCCTCCCGCAACACTGCCGATAGTGTCGTAAAAATGGTGTTTATATGAAAACAGTATACCTTTTATGGCATACAGCTATAGAAAATGTATTAGGAAGCTGTTGTATTCTTTAGATGGTTGTTTTATAGATTGTTATGGGTGTGTATGAAGATAATAAACACCAACTATTTCATATTTTTGCGAGGATCTTAGTATGGAATGTGACGGCTTTAATTTTATGAAGGAGGTTTTACCAAATTTTAGTTGCACGTAAGGTCAATACTTTTGCACTTGTAGTTATCCTATTATTATAGATTCTATTATCTTAGGAAAGACAACAAGGCTATAAAACCTTTCTATCTGCTAATAACAACATACTGCACCAATCGTCGATCCCACCAAGCCTAAAAATTTCGTCAATCATTCTAGCAGTAAAAACAAGCTAATTTTGGGAAGGAAATAAAGGTACAACAGTACGGCCAGAAATGTACGGTAGCTCTAGATCTCGAGGTCATAAATTCTTGGAACATTTAGAAATCCCTTCCTTCATGTTACCATTTTCCACCAATTTGTTGCCAAGCCCAATTTCGCCTGAACAAATCAATGAAGGACTCGTAACAAATGAAAATCAAGACAAACTCACTTCAATGCAACTTTAGCCCCACGATCATCAGTTACGTTACAGACAGATGATTGCACGCCATACGTCACTTGCAGCCGATATTTCTTCGCGCTAGTGATGTCAATGATTCGATTGAATCGAGTGGTTCGATTTTTAGGAGTATTCGTTTGGTATCTTCATCTTGACACCGTTTCCTTGTATATAGGTAAAGGGTGTTTCGTAAAATAATTTTGCCCCTGACAGAATTTGATAAAAGCATTTTCAACCACGTATTAAATAGTTATTTATTTTAATATGTTTATAAAAAAATATAATACGTCAAAGTGATATGCAGGCAAGGTCTTCGTACATTTCCAAATTAATTTATTTAGCCACATCAAGAATTTTTCCCAATAATAAAATCAACTGCAAATCAAATATTTATGGTATCTACTAAAAGTTAAGGTAGTTGTTGAAAATATTTAACAAAGAACAAGTGGATTTATTTATGCATGTGCAGTGTATACTGAAAATGTACAAAATGTATGTAAAAAAAAATATTTTAGCTTGATATTGTATACGTTTCATTTTGAAAGTAAAAATATTCTGCATATTGCTTTAAGTAGGCACCACTTCAATATGCGAATTCTCCGTAACAAGCCATACAATATTTCCACTAAAAAATCTATCAGTTTATTTGTTTTTACGGCTGCTAAAACGCACTGCAAAAGGATTTGATTTTTTATCGATATTTCTTTTTTTGCGAGCATCGAACCACTCTACCCGATTGTCCGTATGTCCTCTCGATTCAACACTCGATTAAAGCGAAGTCGCATCACTGTCCACGATTTATTGTCCTTCATTACAGTCCAGCGACCACTTGAGAGCCATACCCAATCTTCGCACTTATCTCGAGAACAATCTTAACATTCTCACCTTTGCAACATGTGTCCTTAATGTTGTCTGTTCATTTTGTTACGTAACAACGTAAATACCTTTTCTCGTCAAACAATTTACAACCTTAAAAAGAACAATTTAAGATTGAATATCCAATTTTCCTAGTGTTAGTGTTAGGTCAGTTTTAGAAGAGAGATTTAGTTTTTGTGTTTTAGCCAAGTCATCCATTTTAGGAGTGGGGCCGTTGACCAACGGTGACCTACTGTTATCATTGCTTTTGTTGGGACAAACTGTAAAACTGTAATGGGACACTTTATCTTCCTTTTTGTTACGGCTGTGAGATTTCCTTTGTGTTACTTGTAAAAGGTTGGTACTGGCTAGCGTTAAGTTTGTGGATTATGAAGATTAAACATGTTTCCTATTAAGTACATCTTTAGACAAGCAATTTAAAAGCATTATACAGCGGTAGACTTTTAAGGATCGATATCAACTAACCTATTTTGACAAGACGATATCGATACTTCAAAATGTTGTATCAATCAATCAACTCAGCCTATCGCAGTCCACTGCTGGGCCTCTCCCAGGCTGCGCCACAACACCCTGTCCTCCGCCTCAAAAAATAATATAAGTAATGTATGTATGTTGTATCAATCAATTCGAAATAATATTTACATAATATAAGCTAAAATTTAAAATAATTATATGTACAATGTACATGTATATGAAAAAAGAAGTAAAAGAATCAGCAGAAAGAGTCAACAGGAATAGTGCTCAAAAGGCTGGCACCAATACCACGAAAAAAAAAATTCTTTGGCCAAGAAATGGGCCAAAGAAATATAAATCTTTTTTTTAGCATCGCTAAAAAAAAAATCTTATTAACTATTCAAGTTCTTCTAAGTTCTTATTTTACATCAGTGAAAAAAAAATCTGCTGCAAACACTACGCTGTTTGATAAAGAAAAATAAGAAATTAAACTTCCAAATATTTTGTTAGACCATTATCAATCTAAACAGAAATGTCTCTTTCCCTTCGGAGTTTCATACAATTATAACTTCGGATCTGTTTGTGTACATACTTCTGTAGTTGACTCAACTAGAAACGGACAAAGATATCCGATGAAATTATTGTTTACTTTGTTACTCCGACGTTTTTAATTAAGTCTCCAGTTGATAATTTAGGGCTCCCAGTCTAGACTTGCTTAGCTTGTTTTAAAGTAATAAAGAATGAAGTTTATTATTTAGACCAGGTGGTAAAACTGGTTTGGGGGGAAGGGCGTGATGAGCGTAACCCTGTATAATTTTGATCGCTCGTAATAATTCGAGAATTTTTTGTTCGATTCCTAATTATGATTTGAAAGAAAGAAAGAAAAAATATTTATATATTGCGACTCGTACACGAGGATCATAGACGACGACGATATGACTTATTCTGTGAGTAAAGCGAAAACTGCCAATACTGTAGATATTTTCTTTGTTTTATTTTTATCTAGCCTGCTCTGTCACGCTCCTGGACAAAGACCGCCCTCAACTCCTTTAAATTTAGGGCCGATTATTCAATAGACAGAGATAAGTTTTATCTGAATAATACATATGACAGTTTGACATTGTCTTCAGCTGTAAAATCGCAAATTTTATTCCTCACATACAATTTATTTAAAAATTGAAAAATCGGTCCTTAATCGTAAACGTCATTTCTTCGACTTATTTGGGTGACGAAAATTATAAATTGTTGGTCACACTCATAATTCCCTCCCCCAATTTCATTTTTTTAATAGGTAGAAAGGTCTAAATAATATGTAGTAATAATTCATTTATTTGCAAACACAGTCCATTTTATTACATTAAATTAAATTAAAACATAAAATTGATATAATAATCACACACACACAAAAAAATAATACTCAAACATTCAAATCAAATAAAATTAAAACACCCACACATGTGATTAAAAAAAAAACACTCTTTAATATTATTTTTTCGTCTGCCTCCATTTATTACCACATATACATAGTTGTAGGCTTAGCGTATTTTTCTACATGCTAGAAAACTTTCCACTACAATTGTTCCACAGACACTGACAGTATCTTGCAAGTGTAAGCTCCATAGCAAGTGTATGTTTATGTTTGCAATCTACTAGGAGAGAGGCCGGTGGACATTTCTCGTTGGAGTTTAGTAGGAGGAGGAAATGCGGTCTTATTATTAGAAAAATATGAGGAACACTTCTAAATTCTACTATTTTAATGATATTTTTGAAAGAAAAGAAAAATAAACAAAGAAATTACGTTTATTTGCGGTAAAAATGACGCATAAAAAGACCAAAAACACAAAAAAAAAATATCAAGACTATTGTATGTTTTGTATTAAAAATTGTATTTTTTTTTTGTCATGTATTTTCTGGTGTAAAATAAAGTACATATAAATAAGAGACTTAACACTGAGAGTGAGACTGCCTGACTGACTGACTTGAGACTGTCTTAACATAATTTGAGGATTTTCTACCAACATAGAGCAGAGTTCTTTGCCCTATGTTGGTACAGAAGAGTCTTCCAATCCTCATACAAAACTGCATCACTTGGCATCATAAAAATAAAAGTGACGTTTTTATTACATGACTGCGCCATTTTTTCAGAATCTGTGAATGCGCTGCACTTCTTTCTAGCGTTCCAAAAGAGGAACGTGCGCTTACTGACCCGTCTCAAAAATCCACCTTATATAATTTAATTCACGAGTAAAAATCAACCCACCACCAACCCGACATCTTCCTACGCAGTCTGTAAATCAAACTTATTAACATTAAGAATGAGCAGTGTTTTTTTTACACCTGTTGCCCATTATCACCGTCTGCCTAGCCTTTTCCCAAGTATGTTGGGGTCGGCTTCCAGTCTAATAGGTTGCAGCTGAATGCCAGTATTTTACCTGGAGCGACTACCTATCTGACATCCAAAACCCAGTTACTGGGTAATACGAAGCCCCTTGGTAAGACTGGTTGTCAGACTTTCGGGCTACTGACGACCCGTAACGACTGTCCACGAATGACAGCCGGGACCAACGGCTTTACGTGCTTTCCGAGGCACGGAGGGGTCTTGGTATGTGAAAATGGTCACCCATCCATGGATCAACCGCGGTAAGCATAGCTTAACCTTATCGATCGTCCCGTGCGGCTGTTATTACTTAGCCACAAGCCCCTCTGTAACCCAATATAAAGGTCTATTTTTTGTAACGCTAAATTTTCGATTCATAATATAATAAAAATTCACTTCTCTATTACCGCAAGGTACGTAAACAAACGTGGAAACGGATAAACGTAAATACCCATGTTAATGCCTGAATTTAGGTAACCCAGTAAAGTGAAATGCACCATGGCCACATTTTAACTGCAAGCATAAATTCAGCGACCAAAAAGTACTAAACACACGACTGGCGGGCAGTTAAACCAAAAACTGCATGTAGTTCCAAAATAACGGACAAACTAATTTAGGGATGCACTATAACGTTTTGTCGCAAAATTCAGAAAAAAACAAGTGCAGTTAGTGTCTAGTTTAACTTAGGTTTTAATGGACATGTTTTTTTTTTACTAACCTAAGCTATACCATTCCTGGGCAAAGGCCTCCCTCCAGTCCTTCCATCTTTCGCGAGCCCATGCGTTCTCCTTCCAGTTTTGACGGAACCTATTCAGCTCATCCCGCCATCTCCTACATGGTCTACCGCAACCCCGCCTCACAGTCTCAGAGCACAAAATGTGGGCTATTTGGGCCCACATACGTACATAGACGTGTCCTGCCCAGTCCCATTTAAGTTGGGCAGCCTTTTGAGTCACGTCAGCTATCTTTGTTTTGGAACGCAGTATTATGTTTCGAACACGATCTAGTATAATGCGCTCCATTGCTCCGTGGCAGACCTTGAGTTTGGCCTTCTGGATGTTAGTCAAAGACATGATTTAGTTACTAGAAATTGAAATTTCGACCCCCACCTTACCGCGTCGCATCTCATCGCCCGCCTGTGCTATTACCTCGTTTTCAGCGGTCTTTCTGACTTTTTTTCTTTCTCTCGACTTTTAAGGATCGTAGCGTGATGATAATGTTTTGATAGCCTATAGCATTTCTCAAGAATTGGGCTAACAAATGCAAAAAGATTTTTTCAAATCCACCTGTTATTTCCAAAGATTAGCGCGTTCAAACAAACTATCAAAAAACAAACAAACTCTTCGTTTCATACCGATACGAGTACAGAATAATGACAACAGAAAAGCTGTTAGATTGTACAAACTAAATTTTAAAAGGTCGCTTACTTACTCCTACACATTGTAAAGCTCGCTCTCACACATTGTAGATAAAAAGTGACAATTTTATTAAAATCTTTCCCCTACATCCAGTCCCACCTACGACCGATTAGACCAAGAGCATATTCAGGACACAAAAAACGCTTTCACAAAAAATGTGATCAAAAATACTAAGCGTATTATTTCGGAGCTGAAAGCCGCCGGATATGAGAGAGCACGGCTTTAGAGCTCACAACTTCCGGTCGCCCAGCTAGTGCCTCTCAAAAGGCAACACGTGCAGATTCTAGTTCTTTGTGCCTTTTTTAAATTTCGAATGGTGCTCTTTTTTTTTTGTTCCAGTTCCCTGTATGTTCCATGCTTGCCTTTAATTTTTCAGATTGGCCAAAAGGATTTTAATGGAACGCTTTTATGAATATTTTTTTCGCTGGGCATTGTTTTTTTTGTTCAATTAAGTTAGGTGGTTCTTTGTTGCGAATAAAGCAGCAGGTAGGATTGATGGCCAAAGTGGACACTGAAAAATGAGGTTTGGTAATCCTATCAGGTACATATTTATCCAGAACGTTTCCGGACGACAGCGATGCGGACGAGTACATCGACGCCCAAATATCCTTTTGTTTTTGTATTTATTTATATGGTTACTCAGTTAGTCCTTTAATTTAATACCTAGTATAAGTAGCTAGTTAAGAGATTATGAAAATAAATACTTCATCCAGAGATGTCATATCTGAAGGCCAATTCCCGCAATTGAAAACGTTAAAAATCTAGTCGCAATCTCATCTCAGCGACAATCAATATCAAAAACTTGTCAATAATGTAGGGAAATTAGAGGTATTTTTGACAGATTGAGAATGAGATCACACTGTGAACGTTATTAAAATTACGAGAATTATTTCTCTGCTATATGCTCTCTCTTTTTTTTTTTAATTCTTCCTTAGGATTTCTTGCATAAGTTTACCTCAATCAATCAATCAATTCAGCCTATCGCAGTCCACTGCTGGACAGGCCTCTCCCAGGCTGCGCCACAACAGCCTGTCCTCCGCCTTCCGCATCCACTCCGTCCCAGCAACCTTCTTTAGGTCGTCCGTCCATCTAGCTGGGGGGCGTCCCACACTGCGCTTGCCGATATGCGGTCTCCACTCCAGGACTCGTCTGCTCCACCGGCCATCGGTCCTTCGACAAACATGGCCAGCCCACGTCCACTTCAGTTTGCTTACTCTACACGCCATGTCAATAACTCCGTTTCTTTTCCGGATAATTTCATTCCAGATTTTATCCTTCAAAGAAACTCCGAGCATAGCTCGCTCAATAGCTGCTATTATAGTAGAGTAGTAAATTATATAATAACAGCTATGGAAGCTGTTATTATATAATTTACTACTCGTTCATTAGTGGGGTCTTATTTTTCATTACTCTGCATGTCTCCGGCCAGCATACAAGTGTCATGATCTGGACACTACAGATAGGTACTAACAAAATTGGATCGATTGGACCGAGGAGCTGACGAGACCTCCAGTGGAGACCGCGTATCGGCAAGCGTAGTGTGGGACGCCCCCCAGCTAGATGGACATGCGGAAGGCGGAGGACAGGGTGTTGTGGCGCAGCCTGGGAGAGGCCTATGTACAGCAGTGGACTGCGATAGGCTTAGTTGATTGACTAACTAAATTATAAATAGATGTGAAAGAAAAATTGTGTACGAGTACCTACCCAGCAGTTGAAGTGTTTTATTATTACCGACTAAGTTCTGAAGGTTAGAACTATTTCAGTTACTAATAAAGTTTTGAATAAATTCAGTTTCCTGTCACGATTTATCAGACAGCCTTTCGTGGAAAAAGGTGAAATACATTTTCAAAATAATTGTTAACTATTTTGTACCAAAAAAAAAGTAATTAGCACGGACTTTTGTTACGCACTAAATTAAGGAGTACATTTAAATTGTAGTTTATAGATTCTGCTCAGGTAACAGGATTAATTGGGTTCATTTGTTTTTTAGATAGTGAGCTAATTGTCTGAATACCTTTTCGTTAATTAGGTACGTTTAAATTCCTCAGTTCAGCATGGGCTACGCCAGTTTCATAGAATTTTCGATAAGCTCTTCCATAATTTGCTAAAAAAACGTAGTAGATACTATACGATATTTATCTTGGATGCAATTCAAACTGTTAGTTGCATAATCAGCCTATGTCCCACTGCTGGGACTCAGGGCTCCTCTCAATGAGAGGGAGTAGGCCATAGTCCACCACGCGGGCCCAGTGCGAGTTTGTAGATGTCACATGTCTTCGAATTTTTGGTTTCCTCACGATGTTTTCCTTCACCGTTTTGAGAGCAGTGGGGATGAAATAACTTCCACAAAGTAAAGCGCTTGACTGGGTTCGAACCAACGACCTTACAACTCGTAAGTCGTTGCCGTTAACATAAGGCCACCGCTGCTCTGTGCTCTCTCTGGCTGTTAATTAACCTAAAGGTTTATTTAAAAAATAACCCATTACAAGTACTGCATATGGAATGATTCAATTTTCCTAGCTCCTTTTTCAAAAACTGCTGATCAGGCTTTCTCTAAAATACGCTTCCGAAACACCGTCCTTCTGTGCCTCTATTCTATATATACCTCAAGGAGTAGGCACGTACATCGCCCATAGTAAAATTTATGAGTGGTTCCCCCGGTCAGGGGCTATCAATCGTGGTTAGGATCTAATAGCGGGCGCATCGGGCATTTGTCATTGAGGTACTGTTATTAGCTGGTATCTGAAGATGTGGGGAGTTGGACGGGGTTAGACAAAAACTGTAGAAGTAAAAGGAATGGCAGGATATTGCTGCAAAATTCAGGAGAAAAATACATTGCTCTGAAAAATATATATCTTGGTTGGCACAATTTTATTTACGTTCGAGGTCTGTAATATTATATGGGGAATACAGATGTGGTGGGTGGGGTGATGTGGAAGGGTGAGCAGACGTGTACCTATAAGAGCACCCAAATTACGTCCCATGTAATTGGGGGCGAGTCTATTGCCATCAAACGGGCATAAATCCAGACTTCGGGCTGCTACGGGAAAGGTCTAGATCGAAAATCCCAATAACACTTTGGCCAACTTGGGAATTGAACCCAGGACCTCATGTAGACTAACGAGGCAGTAAGATATGCTGTCTACTAAGTCTGTAAGATTTGCTGTTTAATAAATTAATGAATGCTTTAGAGATTATCATTGTCTGTAGCCCCTGCAAACAACAACGCTATTGAAAGGGATTGATACCATGAAAAGCCTACAATATGTTTCCGATCACCTACATTTCGTAAAGAAGAGAGTGAGAGTGTATATTATATGTCTTTTTTTATTTGTAATGTGCGTTTTGTATGTGCAGCATGAACAATTTTTCTTTCTTTCTTCTTTTTAGAAGAAGCACTCTTCTGTACCTACCGTCAAATCGTACAATGGCGCCGATTCCCTTGTTCACAAACTAAACTAAATTTAATTTCAGTGCACCTCTTTCTTTCTATTTCATTAAGAAAAGGACAGAAGATAAATATTAGTTTAGTCTTGTCAAATTAATCAGCGTCTGACGTAAATTGACGTCTTTTTAGTAACCATGTTTTTAATCACGTCTAAACTGTCTATGGAGTATCTTAATTTGACAGGACTAAACTAAAATTTATCTTCTGTCCTTTTCTTAGTGAAATAGAAAGAAAAAGATGCACTGAACCTAAATTTAGTTTAGTTTGTGAACAAGGGAGTCGGCGCCAATATCAAACTCACCAAAACTAGACATCTATGACAATACAGCATGTTGTTTTTACATTCTCAGATCATGCCACCATAAATCTTTTATGCGATACCCGTTACCGGAACAACCATACGGAACCCGACCGGCCATGTACAGAACCAATAGTCGTTACAACATCAGAAATGTAAAGTTCTTTTTAGTGTTCCGTACCCAAAGGATGCCAACGGGACCCCTGTCCATCCATCCGTTCGTCGTCCGTCACAGGGCTTTTTTCAACGGTATTAGGTAGACACAGAGTGTTTATAGTATGGCCGCTATAACAATAAATATAAATTCAATCAAATTAAAAATTAAAGGGGGTACAAGAAACGTATTACTCTTTCTTTTTCGGTGTAAAAATATGTAGTTCTAAATATTGTACGGTGGTACGGAACCCTTCTAGTGCGAGTTCACCTCGCACTTGGCCGCTTTTTTTCGCCCTGTATAGTACAGACCTAAACTGGTTTTGTTACCTATCCACTGCGTCCCTAGTACTGTCGCAGTAAATTTAAAAGCAAACAAAACGTGCAATGTGCTCTTTACGGCCGGGAGTGTCGGCCCATAGAGTCGATAGTAAAATTTACGATACGACTCTTGTATAAACGCAGAATGACTGTTGGTTCGCGGTCGATAAACTTAATTTGTAAATAGGGAGAAAAGAAAAGTGTAACGAAAAGTTGGAGAAATACCAAAGCGTGGGTCGAAGAAAAAGTGTAGATAAGGGAAATACTTATTAAAACAACCACACACACACACACACACACACGCGCACCCTCGCACACATATGCACACACTCACAGACGGACTAATGATAACAAATAAAAATTATTAATTCATAAACTTTTATTTAGTAACATGTTACACGAATTGTAAGATACAAAGGAGCGGCGCCTCCTGGCACAGGCATCTATATGCTTAAAAGGAGACGCCACCAACTGTATAATGAACAATGTGTAATAATGAAATAAAACATTTTCTATTTTGATTATTTCTTTATCAATGAACTAGCTTCTGCCTGCGACTTCGTCTTTCGAAATTTCTTGTTCCCTCAACCCACCCCGTCGCATAGCATCACTTGCCCGCGCTATCTCTTCGTTTCCGCTTAGCGATCTTTCTGACTTTTGTCTTTTTGCTCAGCTTCTAACGGTCATAGCGTGATGTTAAATAGCCTATAACCTTCCTCAAAAATTGGGCTATCAAATCTAAAAATATTTTTTCAATTCCGACTGGTACTTCCAGAGATTAGCGCGTTCAAACAAACAAACTTTAGCTTTACTATTAGTATATAGTGTATGTATATAGATTTATTAACCTAAGAAACGATCGCCTACTAGAAGCCGTTTTCATGTCGCTTACATGAAAAGGGCTTCTAGTAGGCGATCGTTTCAAAAGATTTGATAGCTCAATGGTTTTTACGATTGTCGTTTCGAGTCTATTTTCCTTAGGAACAATCCCTGGTTCATAGAACATTTAACGGGTTAATGACCAACTTATGTTTACAGTTGGCACCACACATACAAGTTAATAATGAATTAAAACCCTAAAAATTCATAATTTTCTGGTCGGTTTTTTTATTGCTAAATGGCTTGCTCTTATCCTCGATCTCATCTGGTGGAAAGTGATATGTGAAGTCTACGGTGGAGTAATCAAGACCAGACGACGCCTGTTCACTCTTGCTTTGAAGGCTGACAGGTTATCCTTGAGGCGGCGACCAGTCCGCCGGTTGAACGCGTGCCAAAGGGTCATCGCCGTCCGGCTGATCCGAGGATACCGCACGGTCTCCTTACCGGATTGCCGCCATGGGATCTGGAGGCAAAAGTCCTCGCCCACATATGTTAGAGGCGAGAGGAGGCAAAAGACCGGGGAGTAACTCCGCTGCCGCGAGAAATCACGGTACAGCGGACAGAGCTCCGGCGGGATCTCATGGCGACATGGAGAGTGCGATTGTCGCAACCCACTGCTGGGCACGCTACAATTGCGGCGATAAGTCACCTCTTTGAGGAGTGGCTGGAGAGGCGCGACGGCGCCGGTTTTTTTTACAAAAACAATCCAAAAATATTCAAAAAAATAATTTTATATTATATCTCGTTTATTTTCCTATTTGCTTATCTGACTACAGTTTTAAATATTTCTTAAAATATAAAAAAAAATCTTTTAGAAAACATTTTAAAATATAAAAAAAAATGTGATTCACCGATGTCGAAAGCAGGGTCCAAGCTACCGGTGGTTAGGGCTCCAGAGACAGGAACCTCCTTACAATGCGAGCCGTATCGAGGAGTACTGCCTTTTGAATCAGGCCCTTAATCCAACCGCCTAACGAGAGCCTCGATAGATTGTGATCGAGGCTTTCAGCCATCAGGCTATTGGCTGATACGACAATCGGCACAATGACAGCCGAGCTCATATTCCACATGTCAACAACCTCGTGTGCTCAGTCGAGATATTTAATTTGTTTATAGTATATAATTATTATATGTTAGGATATTATATTATTATTACAAGACCCTTAACGCACTATGGAAACAGAAGACTTCTAAACAATACCAATCACCCACGCAGCTAAGGAAGCCACACTCAGCTTAGAAATATGATATTTTGGTTCTAAAGCCCTCAATATGAAACCTTGTCAGTCCTTTAACGGTATGAGTATATACAACAGAATGCTGCCCTTTGTAGTAGAAAAGACGTAAAAACGGCTCTTTATCGGAAGGTCCCCGATTTGATATTTGATTTGGACAAGCATATAATTATAGCGATTTTCGTAGCAATTTTTAATAGGACATCGAATCTGCGCTGCGGGAAAACAGACTTCTAAATAATTTCAGCTAATCGAATCAGATTCAATTTCTACATAAAGAGTTTTTTTTGTTTTTTATGTTCCTTTTTGCGTCATGTTTACCGCAAATAAACGTATTTTCTTTCTTTATTTCTTTCCCATTTTCAAGTTAGCTATTTGAAGCGTTCTTCCTTGTTTTCACTTCATCTTCATCACCATTGTCAGTTACCACAGATTTTCTTATTGTTGTCCTCTACCTAATTATCTGCAGTTGTCAAGAATGCGTTAAGCTTTAAAATGCTGTTGATAATAATCATTCATGCAATCGCAGCAGTTTGCGTGCGCTTGACAATTTGTCACATTCATTTTGCGATAATTTTCGTTCGAGAAACTTTCCGTTAACTAGGTACTTAATTTTATTTTATTCGAAGAACTTACTTCAATATATATATATAAATTAAATATATATGTATACAATGTGTAACTGAATTAATGCACATTATGAAAGTAGTTTGTTCAGAATCGTTTACTGAATCGATTTCTGTAATTTTTAATAAAGGTAATATTTTATCCCAAAAATAATTAAAATTACGTAAATTACTGTCACACTTCCGCTGTACAGTCAAAACAAACCAAAATAGATGAAGTACCTACTGCGCTAGACCCCTAAACGAGTGCGACTGTTTGCATGCGTAGATTTGTAATGTGACCACAATTTTCTCCCACAATCAGTGTAACTAATTTATGAGAAAAGCAATGTTTATTACATAATAATAAAAAATCAGTGTATGTATTATGATTATAACATAACATTCTAATTGGGGTGTCTGGTGGTGTGCGTTAATTCCGGGACAAGTTGTATATATATAAATTTTATTTAATTAAATCAGCATCGTGCTGAGTGGAAGCCTTCTTGTCCAGTCACGACGTGCAGCCGTCGACTATTTCTACTTTGTGCTCGTGATTATAGATATATTTTGTTTTTATTTCTCCTTATTATTCGAATTAATTATCTTTTTGTATGTGCAATAAACCTATTTTTCATTCTATCAAATATTTTCGTAGGAAAAAATACAAATTGAATTCGATTGACAAGTCCATATCATGCGTACACACGCCGCATGTGTTTTAGCAGAGCTTCCGTTATAAAACTCTGGACGTTACATAACCCGTACGACGGTGAACCCTTTACCTAAATCATCTGCAAAACCCGTCACGTCATGAAGATATAAAATGACACAATTTCTTCCAGGGCCTACATCAGTAAGAACAAACAGAGTTATGGCAATGTTACGTCAAAATATGGCGACAATTTGTCTCAGGAAATTTGACGAAACTTGCGTAAGCGACAACTTGATCGATGCGTTACTACGGAGGAGGTGAAACAAGGGACAGTCATCAGTATACTCTAGGGCCTCAGAATGAGCGACAAAGAAGTATTTTTGACAGGGTACAAAATATAAAGTGCTCAAAATACGGCATGTCATACCGCCTCATGCCAGTAGATTCGGGAGTGTTGTGTTTTTTTTACAACTGAGATTATTTTGGTCCAAATATTTATTTAATTGCAGGTAAATTACGTTTACGATAGCTGGAGGATCGAAAAAAAAACCGAAATGATTTTTATGACTTTTAATTAATAAAAATTTATTACAGTAAATTATGGCTCGACATAGGAAAATGGAATGCCTATTCTTACAAAAATAATTATTACAATTAACTTGCACCATCGATTGATTCCAATGCTGCATCGGCGATTCTCCTATAATATCGCTACGTAATTGGTAGGTACATAAAGCACTTAATTATCACGCCTGTCTTCTCCGAAGGGTTAAGCAGGGGTATACCTAATAGTACAGACGCCAGCAGGTCAAGCTACCCAAAACTGTCAAATTTTCCCAATCAACCTTGAACCTTGCTTTAGCATTAAAGTTGAAAATCTATCAAAGAAATTTGACGGATTGCAGTAGCTTGATGTGCTGGCGTCTGTACACCCACATTTCTCCACATAAATATTTCTTACAAAATAAGTTTACTTAAATAAAGAAAATGGAAAATAACGTCCTATTTGAAAGTAGCAACAAGGCACGCCCATACTTAATCCAAAATTAACAATTTATTTGATTTATGGCTGATTTTTCAATCGACCGATTATTTTTATTCGTGGAATAAAATTGACGTCTGACCGTTTTTGTATGGAAGAACTCAAAAATTTAAAATTATTCCTCCGATAAAGTTATCTGGCGTTGGAAAAATCAGCCCTTAAACAATAAAGTAAATTACGAAGTTTTATGAATGATTATTTAGCATTCCTCGGTCTAAAAGTTACAACGCTTTGGGAAAACTGCGAAAAAATCTTACTGTAGCAGGCAGTGATTGCATAGCCATCGCTGACTTCATGGCCCCTACAGTACAAGCGTACGTAAGATCAAACGTTGCTATGTACAACCGTTTTACAATGGATATTAGATATCAAACATTCTCTTGTTTCGTCAATATCAGCCCATTATTTTATTGGTAGAGTCTTTGTTCTTGGTTTTATTGACAATTTTCACCGAACTTTTTAACCTAAGTATAGATATATACTCGATTCAGCGTATTATTATTTAGGGAATTCTTCAGATTTTTTTAGATACGTCAAGCTACCTTAGTGCTCATATACATATCATATGAACACTTAGAAAAACGCTTCGAAAGCGATCACCACGTCTTGTCTTGGCCTATAAATATTTCTACAACGCCTTTCAACAGGTCACAGGATTGACATTAGATTTTCGGCAGCTTATGTCAATCCAGTACATTTTTGGCTTTTCCGTCATCATTATATGCAGGTGATTGAATGTTACTATTTTATAAACACAACTAAGTTCGGGCCATCTTCATCGTGAAAGTGGCAAAGTTTTGGGCCAACAAGATATAAAATTCAGTCGTGTCAGCGACACGAAGAAGAAGCAGACATGTAAGCTATGTAATCAAAAGGATTATGCACATTCCCAACCATTCTCTTGAATGCGATATGTGTAGTGCCGAATGTTATTTACTCACAAACTGCTCCCAAACACATCACACAATAACGTCGTCACTATAATAGTTTCATCATAATAAACTCATTTGAACTTCGGTCCTATGATATCAAAACAATAGTATTTTGATAATTGACATTATAACCCTCACCACCCAACAATAAATCTAACATCACTCAAGATAGGGTACAAAATGCGTTGGAGGGAAATTAATTGTGTTGTTTACTAGAAGTTGGTTAAAGTTTAATTGAATTGAGGGTAGGTCCCCCGTCTCGGTTGATGGCGAATCAACGATTTTGTTATAGAGATCACTCTTGTTTACATGTCTCCTGTTTCATTAAGATTTCTTATTCATTTTTCAATTGCTACAGTCCCTTTGAACTGGGTTAGTAATGAAGTGTGCTTGTGATATTGTGCTTGTGTGTGTGTGTAAGTGGTGTATTAATTTATCTATACCTACATTAACAATAAGGCTGAAGAGTTTGGTTGTTTGAACACGCTTATCTCTGGGACTACCTGTTGGTTTTGAAAATTTTATTTTGAATTAGATAGCCCAATCCTTAAGGAAGGCTAAAGGCTTTATTTTAGATCACGCTAAGACATTTAGGAGCAGAGCAAAAAGAAATAACGCTAAGTGAAAACAAAGTAATAGAGCGGGCAGGCAATGACGCGACGGGGTGGGTCGGGGGTACAAGAAATTTCACACAAAGGTTCTTCCAATAAAATATCATAAATTGAAATGCTAACTACGGATAATTTCACTGACAATAATAGAAAGGCAATTCTCTTAATTAAAAACGTTCAAATACAAGTCGCAATCCCATCTTAGCGGCAATCAATGTGCAAAAACTTGTCAAAAATGTAGGGAAATTAAAAGTATTTTCGACAGATTGAGACCGAGATTAGACAGCGGACGTTCTTAAATATACGAGAATTGCCTTTGTTATCATGCCAATTTAAAACGTTTATAGTGTCAGGGCGGGTTGTTCCACGTCCACTTGACGCACGCGTAAACGTCGAACATAGCGCTAACTATCGTCAAACCAAAAAAGCTTTGTTTCAAATTACAATTACAAAATTATGGCCTTGACTTACGACAAATAATTACGATTACGTACTCGCTATTATTTGACGTACGTATGTTACGTCAACCAACCGATTGAAACAACCGGCTTTTAATGTTGTATTTTTTTTTCAACTTCTTATCCGTTTTATCAATCATAAAATCATACTTTTCAAAACATTTCCATACACACTTTTATCCCATTTTCTAAGCAAAAAAAGCAACGTGCAATATTAAAAGAAAATTTCATTTCTTTTGACAAAGGCCTCGCAGTTTAGAAGCAAGGATGAAACTTTGAGAAACTCTATTACGAAGGCAGATTAAAACTGTATAATGAAGTTTAGGTGTAAATTCTAAGGAAAAGAAAGGTTTTTATACGAGTTTTCTTCTGCAAGGAATTTTATAGTTGGTGGTGAGAGTTGGGGTAAGTTTATTGTTGTAATAATGTTGTATAGAAGGATTTTAATAATGTTAGAAGATTATTTTACATAAATAAAATACAAATCCTTCTTAGATTTAATGATGACATTTCAAAGTCAAAGTCAAATTCAAAGATCTTTATTGTGAGACAGCGGTTACAGAGTTCTTATTGTGTTAATTGGTGTGCTTTTGCACTGCTCCACCATGTTAGGCATACAATAGTTTACAATTTGATATTAGACCTAAGTTTATGTGATATATTATATTATTTCAAATAGACATTTCAATTGCAATAGAGCTTTATTTTGCATCAAAACGTAAAAACAATTTGGCACTAACTCATTACGAATCTGTCGGACAAAAATTCATGTACTTCATAATTCATGTATTCATGTAACATGGTCTGTTTACTAAGAAGTCATTTAATTTTTTCTTAAAAAATTTCGGGTAGCTTGACCTGCTGGCGTCTGTACCACTTACACGCACACATTCAATATAACAAACGTCATTACAAACGCAGTTCAAAAACTCTCCACCACTTTTGTTTTAAGGATTGACGGCCGGATTGTCACTGATGTGCGCTGGTTAGTATTAGTTAATAGCGTTTCGCTTATACCCGTTGTAATTTTATTTTGTTGTTGTTAATTGTTACTTTTTACCTAAGTAAGTGGTTAAATTCTCTAAATTATGTAGTCGATGATTTTGGTGCACGGTAAAACTCTAATATAGTTAGAGCTAGCTAGAGTAACGTATGTGTACAACTGAATAAATAATATAAATAATTAATGAGACTGAAGCCTTTGAAAAATTAATAAGAAGTTTTGGACTTTTCCTGTAAGCATTACAATAACCTAAGTAATTTTGTCTTTACCACACAAAACTAACGATATGACACACACACACACACACACATACAAACTTACGCCTTCTTGGTTCTTCTTCTTCTGGTGCAATGTGAGGTAGGTTGCCTGGAAGAGATCGCAGAAAGCGATAAGGTCGGCCGTTATGTCCAGTAGTTTTAATTTTTTTGTTTGTTGTTATTTCTTGGTGTATTTTTTATTATCATTAAAGTATATATAAACAAATATAAGCGATATAGCTATTGATGTTGTGTTCAATCTTAAACCAAAACTGTAATTCTAAAATGCAAATCCGCCACCATCAATCCCTCGTCTCAAAAATTAGTTCCGAAGACATTCTGCTTCATTAAACTCATGTATTCCCCAAACCAACCACCTCAGGCGACATTATGCAAATAACGTCATTACAAAATTACTTGGCACACCCACTATTAAGGTATTAAACACGAAATAACATGCAAATTGTGTCCCGATCGGGAATCAAGTCTCTCAATGATGTATAAAAGCGGTTTAAGCTGGATTAAACCAGATTAAACCGGATTACACCGCTTCGAGGCGGAGGCGTTCATTTATTATGTAAATACGTGACAAATTAAATCCAATGGGAATTTCGTTTGACAAACGGTTGGGCCCGTTGTAATGTATTGCCGTGTTTACTAGTTTCAGGTTTAGTCGAAAAGTTGGATCGGGTTTAGTGGAATTTGACTGTTGGAGAGATGAGATATTTAAATTATGTTGGGTGTCAGATCTACGGTCTGCAAATTTCCATAGGTTCATTTTAAGATTGTATCATTGTGACACCATCTATACTAATATTATGAAGGTGTGAGTTTGTATGTAGGGGTAAGTCTTTGGAACTAATGATGCGATTTCGAAAATTATTTCACTAACGGAAAGCTACATCATCCCTGAGTGCCATAGGATGTGTTTTAAGTTAAACCGAGAAACTACGCGAATGAAGTCGCGGGCAGAAGCAATCAGATAATAAATACTTCGTTGTCAGTTGTACTGAGTTTCATTCCCTAATAATATTAAAGGCGTTTTTACCAAAGTCAGATATATATTATCCGTGGAATAAAATTGACGTCTGACAGATTTTGTATTGAAGAAATGTCAAAAATTCAAAATTATTCCTCGGATAAAATTATCTGGCGTTGGAAAAGTCAGCCCTAAGAAAATCTAAATATAAAAAATGTTCGGCGAAAATACAACCTAAATGACCAGAAATGGAGATTAAGCCCCACAGCGTGGGTTCAAAGTTCGACGTAATATGCTACAGAATGAAAATTGCAGAACGATCGATAAAGTGTGAATGTTCTGCCACAGTTTAATTAAAGACAACATTATTGAAGCAAAATCAGTAGATACTGCAGTGTGGAATGAGCCTTTCATGTAACACATAATCAGCCCATAATGTTCCCACTGCTGGGACACAGGCCTCCTCTCTATAAGAGGGAGTGGGCCGTAATCTACCACGCGGGCCCAGTGCGTTGGTAGATGTCACATGTCTTCGAATTTATGTTTCTAGGTCATGTCGGTTTCCTCACGATGTTTTCCTTCACCGTTTTGACAGCAGTGGTGATGTAATAATCTACACAAAGTAAAGTGCCTGCTTGGGTTCGAACTTACGTCCTACAACACATAAGTTGGCCGTTAGCACTGGGCCACCACTGCTCTGCCACTGCTACTGAATGAGCCTCTAAATTACTTAAATTAATCTTAATTAGTTGTTGAGGTAGAAACTTCAGCAGCTAGCCGTAGATAGCAGGGAGCTAAAAGATCCCAAAGGAGAGATTTACTTCAAGGGTGTAAGTAGAGCCATTCTCTTTGAAATTTTAAGTGAAAACAGGTATAATTAAAGTGGTTTATAAGTACAAAGAGATAAGTATGCAGGGTGGTCGGATATAGTTAAAGTTTGGTAAGAAACGGATGGATGTTTTCGGATACAATTTTATTTAATTAATTTATGATGGCGGGATGAGCTGGATAGGTTCCGTCAAAATTGGAAGGAGGACGCGCGGGCTCGTGAAAGATGGAAGGAGTGGATGGAGGCCTTTGCCCAGGAGTGGGACAGCGTGGGCTTACATAAAAAAAAATAGAAAACGAACCGTTCATTTATTTATTCATTAACTATGGATGACTTACAGCTAAAACCAACAGAATAAAAAATAGTATGTGAGACTGACAGCCAATTAAAAGTCATCACTTCTAAAAACAGATTAACACATTTTTTTTTTTCATTTATCAAACTAAATTTCATTCGAAAACATCCATCGGTTTCTAACTAAACTTCAACTATATCCGACGACCCTGTATACTTATCTCTTTTGTTGACTGTACAGCAGTCAGATTAATTAATTGTTTCATCAAATTACCTTGCTACGTTATTTTTTTTGTGTGCCAGCGACAGGCGTCAACGCGTGTCGGCGACAGCCGTCGGCGGTTGCAGTTTCCTCTGTCGTCGACGCGTGTCGCTTGTGTGTATGCAGACTTATAGCCATTTCATACTACTTTCAAAGAATGAAAATTGTGATTAGAATATACGGACATTTTAAGTTTGTAATCAATTTGTTAATTTGGAAAAGCTTATGGCTAAGTAATAACAGCCGCATGGGTCAATCGATCAAGTTAAGCTAAACTTGCCGCGGTTGTTCCGTGGATGGGTGACCATCTTTACATACAAAAACCCCTCCGTGCCTCGGGAAGCACGTTAAGCTGTTGGTCCCCGGCTTTCATTCGTGGTACTTTGACAGTCGTTACGGGTCATCAGAAGCCCGAAAGTCTGGTAACCAGTCTTACCAACGGGTATCGTATTACACAGTAACTGGATTGTGGATGTCAGATAGGCAGTCGCTGATGTAAAATACTGGTACTCAGCTGCATCCGTTTGGGGAAGCTGACCCTAACATAGTTGGGAAAAGGCTAGGCAGATTATGATGAGTCAATTTTCTAAAAACAATTATTTTCCCTGACTTTACTTAGGTTCATCTCTGTGTTGAAAGACTTCGCACACACAGAACACACATAAACACACTTTGGTTTCTAATCTGCGTTCGCGATTTAGTTGCCAAACATGTAAACAAATATGAGTTATTGGAAAAATAACTTTAATTCCTACAAAATAAAGTTCAGTTTACGTTACAACTTGATACATTTTTAAAACTTTTTAAATAATGTTAGTCACTATAAAATCAAATTAATTACCATTAAAATTTAACTCGAAATAACATCAATTGGCAACGTAAATTTGGATAGAACTTAGTCACCAGAATCTTAGACCAAGATTCTGGTGACCTAATTCTACCTGTGCAAGTTCGGGGCAGTGAAATGTAGTTCCGTGTCTTCATTGCCTTTAGAATATCTTCGCCGACTTGATTGCTTGAAAAGACAACTCCGCAATTGAATTAGTTAGTGGGACTTCAGCAGCTGCGAGACGCAATCTGGAGTTAAATGTGTGACCATTTCCGTATCAAAGCTTTGATAGTGCAGTCATTCAAATAGGTACTGACTCTATGACTGTTATATAAATATACTAGCTTTTGGCCTCAGCTTCGCCTGCGTCGATATCGGAAAATATCCCACGGGGATGTACTTACTACCGGGATTTTAAGTGCCATATGTATTATTCCTGCTTATTAAATATCTGCCAAAGGGCATCATTCTAATGTCGAATATTTTATACCTACCCGAAAATTAAAATTAAGCCAGAAAAAAAAGTAATATTTTCTTATGGGAAATAACAACTTGAGCATTTTTTACTCTTAAAGCGAAAGTCTACAAATAACCCCTGGCTGCTATTTGAGATTCAAAATGCCAAAAATCATATTTTTATAACAAGTGATTTAAACACAGCATTTAAAAATACCAAGTTTTAATTGAACATACATTACATCCCAAACTTTATTTTTTGGGTACGAATTGAATGCTGTCCTTTCATCCAATGTTTACGCGGCGTGCACCAGTAAAGCTCCCAGTCCGCATGATTTATTCCATCATCTTCAACAATCATTGTCATATTTCAGCCAATTTACATAAAACCATAGTGAAGTATGCACTTAAACCTTCATCATGAATTACTCTGTCCATTGGTGGAAACCGTATGAAAATCCGTTTGGTCGTTTTTGTGTTTGTCACCAACCTAGACATACAGACGCGGCGCGGGGACGTTGTTTTATAATAAATGTAGTGATTAACAGTGAAAGAATCTGACAAGTTATTTCGTGTAAAAGTGATTGCTTATTTATCTTTAAGCAGATAAAGAGGTCTCATGTGTGTGTATTCAGCACAAACTGCACCTTTTTTTGGGTTCAATTCATCAAATAGCTTCTCCCACTGGGCGGAGCGGGAGAGCATGTCAGACATTTACGGACTAAAACCCACCCGTGTTCCTTCAGTTACCTGTACCAGGGGCCATGGTAATTCTTTCGAACAACCCGAGACCCTGGAAGGCATCGGCCCTAGCGGACCAATCAGTTAGTGCTGACATCTCTTTAAGGCGCGCGTAAGACACACGAACACGCACCGTCGTCACGGGCCTGATCCTTACCGGACGGCGAGCTACCTACCTTCATCTCAAACTGCGCCTTGATTCAGAACTTTGTCAATTTTGAATTTGTAATTTGTATGGCAAGACAGATTACATTGACATTTGTTAAGACACTTACGTGAAACCCTACTGTGTCTTCAATTAATCGAACAATAAATGAGGTGTCACGTAGCGTTAATATTTTGGATACGGGTGGCTGAAGAATCAATCGAAACTGACTTCAACAAAATCGGGAAAAGGCATCACCACGACCCTCGATCGAACAAAATGACAAATAACATCAAATTCTTCCGTTCATTCCTTAAAACTGTCACTCCCACCGTTCCGTTTAATTTAGTTCCAGCACCGCGTGCCCATCAACGTGGGACATCGCTTAATCGCCCCGTGATACCGCTCGGCAAGTCCATTAAACTAAAGTTTAAAGTTTGTTGTTGACGCAGACATGATTAGACGCGCTTAGTTCAGATGCTGCTAGTGACGAATCTGTTTTATTTATGGGATTTTTTTGAAGTAGTCTGAAGATCTGAAGGCCAGTTCCCGTAATTAAAAACGTTCAAAATCTAGTCGCAATCTCATCTCAGCGATGATCAATATCAAAAACTTGTGAAAAATGTATATGTGAAGTATTAAAGGTATTTTTAACAGATTGAGACAGATCAGACTGTGAACGTTCTTAAAATTACGAGAACTGCTTCCTGCGGCCCTCTGCTTCGAAAAAATGATGATCTTATAACAACCAAAACAATAAACCACCGCGATTTGGTAAAGAAACGGTATTGCTATAACTTTAATACTTCGTCGAAGATCTTATTTTTATAAAATTATGGTAGTCCATAAATATATAAAAAAAACAAAAGAAAATACATTTTTGGAAACAACAGTGGAAGGTATTAATACACGTAAAAGTTTTGCTTAAAGTAGATAGGCGCGACGCGATTCTGGTAAAGAAGATTTCATAGATATTATTCTACCAGAGTCACGTCGCGCCGTCACCTCCCGCCTTTTTGGCTCCGGAGCCTTAAACTGAATAAACCAAAAGATTCTCAAGAACAAAAAATTAAAAGATCAAGAAACATGTCAGTGTCGCCCGATAGGACTAAAAAACCTTCATGCTTCATGGCTTGAAGTAGCCAAGTAAACCATTTGATTCTAATAACAACTAAATAATTAACTAAACCAACCAGTATTTTGTTGTTGAACTATTTTACGGCCATAGAAATCGTAAAACTAAATCCAAAATCGGTAAACTTCCAGTTTCGTTAGTACTCATTTGGGAAATCATGGTATATACAACACAGGGACACGTTTTGTTTTAATCCGATTTTTATGTTCCCCTTTTGGGAATGAAATCGTGGTGGTTAATTTTTCATTTCATCCTCCAGAAAGAATTCTGATCCTAAAGTGGAATACACTTTAGGATTAGAATTCTTTAACCATTCGTGCTTTGGAAGGCCTCCCACAAAGTGGACCGATGACCTTGTTAAGGTCGCAGGAATCCGCTGGATGCAGGAAGCACAGAACCGGTCGAAGTGGAGGTGCTTGAGGCCTATGTCCAGCAGTGGACGTCTTTCGGCTGAAATGATGATGATGACAGACAAGAAAAAAATTAAGTATTGAGGGATGCTTATTTCTAAAGAAATCTCTTCCAGCATACCTGCGATAGGAAAGTAGATAAAAAAAGATTCTTGACCGAGATGTTTAGCAATTATGAAGAATGCAACTTTGTGTCTTTGCCCCCTATTTTTCATTCATCATAATCTCAGCCGTTTCATCAGAGGGGCAATTCTCGCAATTTTAAGAACGTTGACAGTCTGAGCTCAGTCTCAATCTGTAAAAAAATTCTTCTAATTTCCCTACATTTTGACAAGTTTTTGACATTTATTTGTCGCCGAGATGAGACTGCGACTAGATTTTGAACGTTTTAAATTACGAGAATTACCCCTCAGAATCAAAGGTGTCTACTAGACATAAAATACCAACTAGGGTCTTCGCAATGAGTGCTCCTACACTACCAACATTCAGCGTTTTTGTTGTTTTGCTGACATTTGAACCCAAAATAAATTATCATCAAATTTTTTGTTTTCATTTTATCATGTTTGGATAACGACACCCATCACGTCAGCTGAGTTTCGCTAGCCAATTTAATTTGACCAGTATTTTACTGTTAGCTTGTATATTGCATTTAAGATATATCACAATAAATTGAGCTATTTGTAACTGTTAGTAGGTATAGAGATGATAAATCGCATTATGTTGGTCCGTATCACATTTTATCAGTCTTCCAAAGACTCATCGTATCAAAATTGATTCCCAGCATTAACTCTACTCCAATACCAGTTAACATTAATTCTGAAACATCGAAACCAAAGTTCCAACCAACTGAATGTTATTTCGAAGTTATTGCATCGATTTAAGTAGTCGCTTCATTATGAAACAGATCGGCCATTTGCAATATTTGGACAACGCACAATGCTATCATGTACCGGGACTACATATGTACTAGGTGCTTCAATTATACGTGTGTAGACTACTGCGCCTGCCGGGTCCTTCTATCCAATTAGGATTAAAGGTGGGGTGCCGGTTGTGGCGACAAAAGATGCATTTTTACATACATTTTTTACACTTGACCAATTATTTTCTGAGCTGTAAATAAATCAATATAATTTTTTTATATTAATAATAAATGTTTGTTGCCAGACAGGATTGAGTAAGTTTGGCAGTTCAAAAAAACAAAAAAGAATAAACAAAATATGACAGCTTGTTTTTAGGTTTTCTTTTTTTTTTTTCTTGACAAAAAAGAAACATTGTTTTCTATGGTCTAAATTTTTATGTAAAATGTTAAATAGTAATTAGTGTGTGGACGCGTACCGCGAGGGCTGGTTCGAGGTGGCGCGGGAAAAGAGTTCCTGGAAGGATTTGGGGGAGGCCTTTGCCCAGCAGTAGCACAGTACAGGCTAACAAAAAAAAAGTTTGTTTGAAAAAATATATTTGCTATCTACCTACAACGACATATACATATGTTAAGTACTATCCACGACTCAATCCAAAAAATGTAATATCATATTTTGTAATAATTCTCTTGAGATATTTTTTCTAACGATCTAAATAAAGATATGTATTCAGTTCGTACGTTATTGAGAACTAATGGAATAGTTACGTGAAACATAAATTGTGTGGAACGGTTTCGTGGAAAACCTATTCAATGTCTATTTTCATTTCATTTTCCACTAATATTCGACGTTGAATACCTACCGTTACTACTAGACTACGAAATTGAATTTTAAATTATGCGAACATATTATATTTAGCTTATTCATCAAAACAACAACTTCATAAATATTCAATATTCGCAGAAACTACTTAGCAGAGAAAATCTCTCTGTTATTATTATTATTTGTTATACACACTTAACATCACGTCTGCTTTTCCCGAAGGGTTAGGCAGAGGCGTGGGCAGAGGTGTACCTAATAGTACACCCACATTTCGCCCTTTATCCTTAAGTCCGGTAGACGAGTTTATTGCCATAAACCAGCCACAAATACAAACTCCGGGGTGCTACTGAGAAAAATTCTGATGGATAAACCCAATAATACTTTGCCAGAACTAGCAATTGGACTCAGGACCCCAAGCTTAGCAGTAACTTAGCGCCTGCAACCACTAGACGAGGCGGTGTTTACTATATTTTAGCTAATTTTGTCCTCATGGCATGGAAAAGGCATATTATCTACAGAGCGTTTCCTCTTTTAAACCCTTCATACGACGTAATCAACTTCTGGAGGGAGGTGGGCTGGCTGGAATAACCACCGACTGCCACCATGGGCCCACGCACAATGGTTCACTTGAAGGACTAAGTGCGGAAACCAAACCTCATACATAGAACCCTTCATACGAGACCATTGCAAAAGACAGGGAAATCAAAATGGCTACACTTTAACCGTTATTTCGTCATCCGTCTTTTCATTGAAGTAAAATCAAAAATGTAGCCGTAGTTTTAACAAATCTGACAAATCGACTGTGGAAAAGGGTAACGCGTAACGGACATGTCACGTCACGTTCCAAAGTCGGTACAATCCATTCGTCTCGTTAAAAAGGGTAAGGCTTTAAAAATGGGTCATCCATCTCACAACTAAAGAGCAGAGGTCCTAAACCGAACAAGGGTCACTACACGAGTCGTTTAAAAAGCTTCATTTCCAAGTACAACCTACGTTTTTATGTTATTTATTTAAATACAAACAAAAAGCCTTAATTACAATATACAAGCAAACAGTAAAATATTTATAATTATTGTGTACAAGTATATAATAAAAAATTAAAGAAAATAGATGAGTTCCTAGGTCCATCAAAAAATTCGTCCGCATCGCTCTGTAAGTATCCAAAAGGCAGGCAGCATTTACCACGTTGGATTGAAATGCTAATCAGCTTTGGGCTAAAAAAAGGCCCTCTGGTCACGTAAAGCCCACTGGTCAAGTAAAGAGTCGGCCAACAGCTTGACGATGACCCGACACACCGATGACTGACCGACTCCTTGACAATTCAAAAGTCCTTGTAAATGGTTTAATTGAAATAAATGCTTTGAGCTTGAGTTTAGATCCTTACCCGCCGACACTGCGACCCCAACTCTAATGGGTACTGATCACAGGAACATCGTACCGAATTCGTGGTTGGCTTTTTGAAAGGTGTCCGTGATTGCTTTTAAATTATTTATCGGAACACGTATGTGTCGTGTTACAGACGTATTACAGGTTCATAATTGCTGGTTTATTACATATTTATTATTAAGCTTACAGTGATTTAATGATGGTCGTTTCAGCTATTTGTTGTGGCAGTATGGTTATTATTTAATAAATGTTACGCGTTAGAGAGCAGTGGTGGACCAGTGGTACCTGCCGCGACTTACGAGTTGTAGGTTCGAACCCAGACTGGCGTTTTACTTTGCGTAAATTATTTCATCATCACTATTCTCGAAACGGTGAGGAAAGCGATATAATTATTATCCTAGAACCAAAAATTCGAAGATATGTGACATCTAGCACTAGGCCCGCGTGGTGGATTACGCCTTACTCCCTCTCACCGATGGGAGGCCTGTGTCCCAGCAGTAGGAACAGTACAGACTGATTATATTGTTGCTGTGTTTATGTTTTATTGATTTATCTTTACTGACAATTTAATTATGTACTTGGACGTCGTTAGAGACGAAATAAAAAAGTCGTCTGGTCGTTTTCAGCTGTAAGTGTGCCAAGAATCTAAGTGCCGGAAAAACCTCCACACAAAAAAAATGGTTTAAGAAAACGTTTTTTTATTTCATTATCATCATGAACTTTACAATGTATTTATATTATAACTAGCTTCTGCCCTTGACTTCGTCCGCGTGAAATTTCATGTTCCCCGACCTACCCCGTCGCATCGTATCACCTGCCTGCGCTATTGCTTTGTCTTCGCTCAGCGTCCTTTTTGTCTTTATTTGTTTTTGCTCGTTTTTGTCATCGTTCGTCAAGTTAAGTCTCGTCATGTTAAGTAGACCTTCCTCAAGAATTGAAATGCAGAAAGGATTTTTCTAATCCAACCGGTAGTTCCAGAGAGTAGCGCGTTCAAACAAACAAACTCTTCAGCTGTATTATTTGTATATAGATATATTTATATATAGATATATATCGATTAATTAATAAAGCTACTATTACTCATTTTTAGGGATTGATTCATTAGGGAGTTCTCTTCGATACGGCTCGCATTGTGAGGAAGTACCTGTCTCTAGAGCCCTAACCACCATAGCTTGGACCCTGCTCCTGACATCGGTGGATCACTAGTTTTTTTTTTAATTTTTAAATGTTTTTTTTATACTTTTTTATTAATTGTAAAAATGTAATTAGTTAGATATGTAAATGGATGAATAAACGAAATAATACTAGTAGAAGTCAAAGTCAGTATGTTTTGCGTGGGATGTCTAATGGAATCTTGCCCAGAATAGCCCACACAGTTTCGTGCAAATAAATAGCCGAAAATAGGTTTCAGAAAAGGTTACGTCCTACGTTCTACATATTTGTTCGTTCACATACGACGTGGGATGAACTAAAGTACAAATCGTTTGCGGTGAAGCTCGATTATGGATTGGTACAGATTGTCGATCAAATCGACCTTTTTCCTTTGTCTGGGTATTTAGTTAAAGGACTTTTGTATTCTTGAAAACGGATTGATGAAAATCTTGCTGGAAAAGATCTAATTTCAGAAAATGGTTTTTGGGAGAAACTGCATGAAAACTGTTTTTTCATAATCAGCCTATAATGTTCCCACTGTTGGGATACAGGCCTCCTCTCTTCGAAAGGGAGTGGGCCGTAATCTACCACGCGGGCCCAGTGCGGGTTGGTGGATGTCACATGTCTTCGAATTTTTGGTTCTAGGACGGTTTCCTCACGATGTTTTCTTTCACCGTTTTAGAGCAGTGGTGAGAAAAAGACATGTTGCGCCGACCCCAAATAAATTGGGATAAGGGCAGGAGAATGATGATGATGATGTTTTAGAGCAGTGGTGATGTAATTATTTACACTATATGAAGGCCTGCGTGGGTTCAACCCGTCGACCTACTCGTACGTCGCGTCGGGGTTCCGACCACTGGGACACCACAGCTCTGATAAAAACTGTTTTAATCAATGTTAAATCAATTTTCTTCTAGTGAATATCAGTAACTAAAGTTTCTTTCCACGCTGAGGAGGCCTGTGTCCAGCAGAGGACGTCTTTCAGATGAAACGATGACGATGAACATTAATTTCGGGGCCGACAGAATCTATGAATCCGCGACACAAGTTACTTTTCAAATACGATACCTTGCAAATCGAATGGGCAAACAAATCGATACCTAGGAATCGAGCCAGTCAAGTGTTCGATTCTCAGATAGTTTTATTCATTTCAGTAGATTTCACGGGCGAAAGGATCGCAAATTGCGCCGCTCGCTCCCGGCGCGGCCCGTAATCGATTGTGCTGCCATCTGTTGGCAAAATAATGACTCCGTCTGGTATGCTCCTCCTTTATTTAGATGTGGTATATGGTTGGTATGAGCATGCTTTCTGATGTAAGTGTGGAAATCAGAGATTTTATAAAATAATGGGATAGATGTAAGTTTGGAAATAAATAAAATAAATAAAAAATATTAATTATAAAAAATATGAGGTTCTCAATTTTTTTTTAGGTTGAATCCAGCTACTTGATTCGGTAGTAATATAATAAAGTAGGTACATATCCTCCCTCTCCCTCTCACCTAGAGGAGGTCTGTGTCCCACCAGTGGGAACATTAGGTATACATAGGCTAATTTTGCTTTTGCGTAACTTTGTACCTGCTTGAACATGAACATCTAGGAAAATTGATGAAATGTATTGCATTTCACAGAAGAAATAACTTTTTCTATTTTAGAATTGCTACGGTTTTAAAAAAAAAACTAGTTTCTGCCCGCGACTTCGTCCGCGTGAAATTTCGAATTCCCCCTATCCACCCCGTCGCATCGCATCGCCTGCCGGCGCTATTACTTCGTTTTCGCTTAGCGTTCTTTTTTACTTTTTTGTTATTGATTGGCTCTTAAGGGTCTCAGCGTGATGTTAAATAGCCTATAGCCTTTCTCAAGAATTGGGCTATCAAATGCTAAAAGATTTTTTGAGATCCAACTGGCACTTCCAGAGATTAGCGCGTTCAAAGTGACAAACAAACAAAGTATAGATTTATTTATAATTAAAATATAACTGTCGTAATGATG
The DNA here is from genome assembly GCA_911387795.2 of Apamea monoglypha. Lineage (NCBI taxonomy): Eukaryota > Metazoa > Arthropoda > Insecta > Lepidoptera > Noctuidae > Apamea > Apamea monoglypha. The sequence goes on from OU426915.1 coordinate 17,531,017, forward strand.
GTGTACTACAGGTACACCTCTGCCTTACCTTTCTGGGAATACAGGCGTAATCTTATGTGTTCATACAAAATTCGGCGAAAACAAACCATCCACAAACCTAACATATACTGCAAAAACGTCGTGGAAGACCAAAAGCCGGTCATAATGAAACTATTTATCTCTCGAACGCACTGATCGGCGCATTCTCGGGGAGCCGCGATACAATGTGGAGCAACTGCCGGTAATACCGACACCTCAGACACAACCCTTTTGTATACGGGGATTATGGACGGGGTTGAACATTTTGCTGTGAGTAAAATTGTGAAGTTTAAAGCGAGTGTCAGAGATTTGGTTGTAAATTCCGATTATATTTTCCGGAGAAAAAAAAAGTGATGGTGTAAAATTTGAGGCTTAAAAGCATAATCATTTGTTTCGTAGGGTTTTTTAAAATGTGATTGCTAATACGATGACATTATTCAGAAAATGTGTAAAATTAATGAATAATAATAGAATATGTTTCATGCAAATTATTTTGTTTGCTTGAAATCTATAATCCGTAAATAAATTGATTACATTATTATTGTTATTCAAGTAGAGGTCATTTACGATAGGATTGCTTGAAACTATTTATCTCTAGAACGCACTGATCGGTGCATTCAGAGCCGCGATAAGATGTGGAGTAACATTTGATGATATTTTCTACAGAGGTTTATGTCAACAATTCTCAACTTACGTTTTAGTTTTTTCATACTAAAATTCAATGACGACTGTATATATCATTTTAGTTTTATTATTAGTTCGTTTATGTTAAGAATACTTATGCAGCTGTCGATCTTAAATAGATAACCCTTAGCTCCACTGAACTCAGTCAGAATGGTGGTATAAAAGCAAGCTCTCAAATATTGACTGCAATAAATAGAGGATCTATCAGAACTATTTGTATTGCAAGACGAATGCCAACTGAATATGATACTGTATTTTGCAAGATAAACTGTTGGTTTGAAAACTGAGCAAAGATACAGTAATATTTTTTTACTTATTCGGGAAACTGTTAAGCCAACAAGAGTGTGAACGTATAATTGATTATGCTTCTACCCGCGATTTCGTCCACGTACATTTTCTTGTTCCCCGACCCACCCCGTGTCGTATCGTATCGTCTGCCCGCGCTATCACTTCGTTTTCGCTTAGCGTTCTTTCTGACTTTTCTCTCTTTGCTCGGCTCCAAAGGGTCATGGCGTGATGTTAAATAGCCTAAAGCTTTCCTCAAGAATTGGGCTTTCAAATGCAAAAAGATTTATTCAAATCCGACTGGTAGTTCTAGAGATTACCCCCCTACATACAAACTTACTAACAAAAAATTTTTACCTCTCTATAACAGTAGTTTAGAGGTACGAGGAACAGGGTGTAAAGTTCACTCATCCTCCATAGAAAAGGGAGGATCCTCCAACCAGACGGGTGTTGTGTCTGGCGGGCAATTGCCCAACGATTGATGTTGGGAAATTGTATCTATGCTAATTGCGCGGTAAACTCTGCTTGCGAGATGCAGGATTTGCGTGACGTCAGTATGACGCGTTGTTCGCATGTGGCGTTGTAGATACCGCTACATCACTCCCCTCCGGAGACCGGAGGTCGATAGTGGGCTGAGTCTTGTATCTTGCGATGCTTCCCAGTCCAGCTGAGGTTCCAGTGAGTCGGAACCGGTTGCCGCATAGTTCACGGTGAGTCGGAACTGTCTGCGAAGATGCCCCAGTGAGTCGGGGTGGCGCATAGTTCGCGGTGAGTCGGAACTGTCTGCGAAGATGTCCCCAGTGAGTCGGGGTGGCGCTGCGTTATACTCCAGTGCGTCGGATGTCGTACAACGCCGGGTTGAGGCTGGCTGCTGCGTCGACCAGGAGAGGAAGCTCTTCTTGTTGACCGGCCGAAAGTGCAGTGTGCTGTGCCGAGGTTGCTGATGAGGCTGAGGGTGATGACCAGGTATGCGCGGACGCTGCATGCTGGTGGTCAGGATACCCGTTGAAGCCGTGGGTGCTGGCTGGCTGGGTGACTCGCCGCTCTAAAGCTTGCGGGAGTGATGATGACGTCACGCTGAAGTATGTGCACGAAGGGTGCGCTGACGTTCATGTTCGGGGTCACCAGTTTAGAGGTACGAGGAACAGGGTGTAAAGTTCACTCATCCTCAATAGAAAAGGGAGGATCCTCCAACCAGACGGGTGTGTAGAAAAACTGTGCTGTACTGTGCATCTACACTTTTTTGGTGCAGAGTTCAGGCTTTTATATAAAGCATGAAAATCAGATTGCACTTTTTTGCGGCTAAGCGGCAGAAAAGCACCTAACTCTCAAAAATGCTCAACAAAAATAATTATGAAGCCAATTTAAATGCGACCTACACGTGTACGACTACATAAACTACGACTAAAATTAACCTCCATCGCTAGCCCGCTCACAGTAACATTAGATTAAAGCCTCTGTTTGTGGCACGACTTGTACGCAGAGATATGTTAATTTGCACCCAAATGTAGCATTGCTCCGTCGCATAACGTGAACAGAGCCTACAGCACAACGTGTATATCCGTACGTTAGTAAGTGTATTACGCTGGCGCACTGTGACTTCAACGAAGGGGGAGTTCGGATTTGCAGACCTGTCGCATGATTTTTTTTAGTTTCAATTTTTGTGAATATTTTAAAAGTTTATTGTGGCGGGAGACCAATTTATCCTTTTCTTTTATTAATCTAATATTTAGGTTATATTTTGATCCTCAATTTCCTACTTTTAGCCAGCTAACGTTTAAAAAAAATAGTAAAAAGGAAGTGTTTTTTTTCAATGGCGTTAATTTTTATTTTCAAATAATAATATTTAAATAGTATAAGCTATTTTCTTTTAAATATCTTGTTCTTATTTCAAATGACAATATCACAAGGAGGCTGAAGTTTGAAAAAAAAAACCATTTCTATCAAAACGTCCCAAGTCAAATCTTAATACAAATCAAACGTTCCTTTGATTAACTAGGTCCCCATACACAACTGGCGCAAACGTCTAAAAGGGGAGGATGTCAAATTGATGTTTAATTAACTCATTGCCCGATTTGTCGAGAGATCAAACGTCTTTGATGTACGGGTCATGGCTTTTCGCGGCTCGGAGGAAACTGACTTACAAAATTGAGGAGGAGAGGAAGTTTTTGGAGAAACGATTTCGTTAAGTGTGAGTAATCGAGTTTTTGTGACACGTTGACGAAGAAGAAGGGAGTTGTTTAGTTTACACTGAGTACGAGTGTGTGAGTGATCACAATTGCGAAAAGCTACCTAACCTTTTCCCAACTGTGTTAGGCTCGCCTTAATTATCATAATCTATCTAAATGATAATGATGATAAAATCATGTCTACCCTGAACCCAGGGCTTTACACTGAACGTACGGCTGCCTACCCAAGGCCGCCGTGTAAAAGAAATTTGCGGAAAACATGACGCTTAAAAGAACACAAACACAAAAAAAAATTACAACGGCCATCGCTCAGTATAATGCTCAGACCCTCTACGAGACAGAGCCCCAGCGCTGGTTTTCAGCGGCAGCCTGCGTGGACGTTGATAACGTCAACCAGTGCAGCATACACCCTCATTGCATTGTGGGTACACCCAAATTTCGCTTGTAATTTTTAAGGCCCATTTAATGGGGGTGGTGGTGATCCTATTCCCATCAACTGTGCCCAAATCCAGTCTCCCTAATAATCCCCTATTGCCCTAAAAACCTTAAAAACAAACCAATATTCTACATTTAATTATCCCAGGTTTAAAGAACCTCTGTAGCAAACACGATACATCTTAATTTCAGAGAAGCAGGTCGCCGGTACCTAGCTAATTAAGTAATTCCTTCGGTTCGGCCAACCAAGCTTTTACTTAATGACAATTTAATGCGGGCGAAGCCTTAAAGTGTTTATCTTACTGTTTATTTTGTACTGTGGCTTTCGATTGACCGTTTTTTTTTTTGTTTTATTTTGCGGGTAATTAGAATTTGTTTTTGTTTTTCTTTTGGGTTCTTAAGTTAGTGACCTTGAGGGCAATTCTCGTAATTTTAAGAACGTTTACAGTCTGATCTCAGTCTCAATCTGTCAAAAATTTCTCTAATTTCCCTATATTTTGACAAGTTTTTGACATTTGTTTGCCGCCGAGATGAGACTGCGACTAGATTTTGAACGTTTTAAATTACGAGAATGGCCTTCTGATTAGTAATGTTCTTCAGAAGGGTTAGGTATATAGTACTCGCCTGTAGTACTAACCAGCGTGCGCGAATGATAAGATATTGTATGAACGTAAATGAAGTACGAGTATGTAAGGATCGTATCAGGTGGGGTTCTGTAGTTTCTACCCCATGGGGAGAAGGTGTGAGTTTATGTACGTATTTGTGTAATCATGTAAGTTTTGAATGGATTTGTTCTTGATTTGGATTGGAATGGGGTGGGGCTGACCTATTTAACATAGAGTGACCGTGTGATGGTACGAACTAATTGTGATTTGAGTGCAACTCTAATTTAGGGAATTTGCATCAAACACATTTTATTGTTTACCTGCTGAACTTTACTGTTGGATAGTGTTTTTTTTATTAAGTATTACATTAATATCTTTTCATATATCACGCAGGACTATGAGAAACCCTATACTTTTTGTACTTTACTTTCTTTCTGCAAGTTTTCACAATCGTTATAAGAGGAATATTTTCATGCGTACAGAAAAAAATTTACCTTTACCCTGTCAATTAGGTTAACCGTTTTTTGACAGCTGTCTTAAACCGTACACAGGCCAGCCCATTAAGCTACTACAATCTGTCTTTCTTTAATAGAATTTCAACTTTATCGCTGAAACATTAAGGTTCAAGGTTGATTGGGAAAATTTGGCAGTTTCGGGTAGCTTGACCTGCTGGCGTCTGCACATATGCCAGATTACGTAAAAGTTAACTTTAAAATGCGTAGTAAAATAAATAAATAAACTACCTTATCTTATTGAATTATCATATTTATGGCTTCATACAGACGTTATAATACCATACGTGTATCAATCAATGTATTGTGTGTTGTTACAATCACTAGTTCCATCTGTCAAAAAACGGTTTACCTAATGGACAGGGTATAAAGGTAGAATTTTTGTTTGAACATTAAGTTTCGAACTTATTTTTTTTTTTTTTAACATAATTTAAATTACAATTATTTTTCAGCATCGATTAATTTCAACTTCAAAAACCTGTTTTAATACCGAGTCAAAGTAAAAACGGTACAAAGTATCCAAAACTTTGACTCGTTAAAATTACGAGAAAAAAATAGGGGCTGTAATTTTTTTCTTCTGATTATCACTAATTACTACGGGGTGTCCGTCGTTTGCAAATTTCGGGGGGCGCTACGGTTCAATGACCTCAAATAGATCGACGTGACGGTGATATTTTTTTTGACACTAAAATTACGAGGATTGTATTTTTAAAGACTTGTTTTTTTTATTCTTTGCTCCCCCTATAGGATATGATGTTGCATGGTTAGGTTTTTATTGTTCAAAAAGTGTGAAATTGAAAAAAGTAAAAATATTATTTTGTGCTGTATTCCTGAAGTTTGATAATGCGTTGTTTTTTTTTTTTTGTTTTTCAGGTATTCGTATTGTATCTATTTGCACGTAGAACTGATGCTACTCTTTAAAAATACATGTGCCTCAGCAGCTTCAATATCATTAGGATTGTGCTGGAATGTAGCAGTTAGGGAGCAGTGGTGTCCAAGTGGTAACGGCCGCGACTTACGAGTTGTAGCTCATAGGTTCGAACCCAGACAGGGGCTTTACTTTGTGTAAATTATTTCATGTTTTGATTGTTGTTTGTCTCGAATCATATTACCTATGTTGCAATGGTTTATTTTATTTCTTGTCTTGATTGTTGTTTTTATTTATTTGTGTATAATTGCATGCTACACTGGTTGACGTCATCACGTTAACGCCGGCTGCCGCTGAAAACCAGCGCTGGGGCTCTGTCTCGTATAGAGTCTTAGCATTATGCTGAGCGATGGCCGTTTTGCGTGAATGTGACGCATGCTTACCCCCAACTTGTTACTTTTTTTTTGTGTTTATGTTCTTTTTTATGCGTCATGTTTGCCGCAAATAAACGTATTTTTTTTTCTTTCTTTCATCACCACTGCTCTCAAAACGATGAAGGAAAACATCATGAGAAGTTGCACATTGGGCCGGCATGGTGTATTACGGCCCATTCTCTCTAACCGAGAGGAGGCCTGTGTCCCAGTAGTGGGAAAATTGTATTATGATTATATTTATAAAAAAAAATACCACGGTAACGGACGGACGGACGGTCGGTTGTCGTTCCACGTTCGTTGTGAACGTGGAACGACAGCGGCTTCCGTTGACATCATCTCCGTCAGCAGAAGACAGTCGCCACGCAGCCATCTGATGCGACGTTCAGCTGGAATATGACTGTCACCAGCCAGTGTCTCTCTTATCCGACCTCTTCGTTAATTTCAGTAACTTCGTAATAAAACTAGGCGGCGCCACTTGCTGCATCGTCAAATACTTAAAACATTTGTTTCAGAAAAAACGGTTAAAGCCCTACAAGTGTCAGTTCAAAAGCAACAACAGCATTAAAGGAATAACGCTGCGACAGAACAATGATTGGCACAAACCACTCACAATTCAAAACGTATGCAAAACGTTTATTCATTTTTCTTTCATCAACAATCTCACGATTCCTTATAAAAACTCCATTTTAAAATGCAAAGCCATCGTGAAATGCTTTCACGCAGTATTTTGAAAGAAAACTCCATTGAAAGCGCTCACTTCAAACGTTTAGTAGAACCGCTTTCGATATGTATTCTCTCGAAGATTTAAATTGTTAGATTCGCCTTACCGCGTCAAAAGATTTTCGCGTTTCTGGGGGTCTACAACGAAGTGCAAAGTGCGAATGATCGGATCGGACCGACACATGGCCGAACCGAATATTATTGAAAAATGCGAAAAAAGTTCGGATCGGCTCAGTTGGGTCGAGACCATAGTCAATATTTGAAAGAGTGTAAGATCGGGACCGACCGAACTAAATAGTAACTTCGTAGCAGGAAACGGCCGAATATTCGGCCGATACCACTTCGGAGTAGACCCCCTGGAGATCTACTCCCGAAGCACGATGTCCGTAGTTACGGCCAAAGTTACGGGATTTTCATACCCCTTATCACTTACGGACATTCGATTAGTTTGGTTACCGAACTAAGAATTAATGACGACACGATTTGACAGTTGTCCCTACACCCGGTGTGGTATTGCCCGTACGATAAATTGAATTTCACATATTTTTTAACGGATCTACTACATTCTGACAGGCCCGTATCTTTGTTGATGGACTTAGAGTGACATCTCTGACACAAAATGACGCAGAGACTTGGCTTGATTGTCATGGAAACGCTATTTTAATATGTGAGCTCACTGTTCTCAGTATGGACATTTTCGCGTGACTAAGTACGGTGAGAGCAAATCTAGCGTTTTAAATCTTTGTATTCATACGATAAAATATCGGATAGAATCGTGAAAGAATTTTTTCCTTAAATATGTATTTTATTTTTATTGGAGCTCTGAAATTTTGAACGTATTGTGCAGGATGCGTTCAGTAACATGTGTGGCTTCTACTGTAGCATACAAGTACAGAACTATAGGTAGTAAAAGAAGAAGTTTGTTTCAACTATATCTTTTTATCTTTCTAACAATCCTGTTTCGACGCCTTAGAGTGGAAACCTCGTAAGTGTAAAAGAGGTAACTTTTCAAGAGGAAGAAAAAACAATATTTTGTGTACTTGAACTGTACACAAAATATTGTTTTTTCTTCCTCCGCGTCGGTAAGTATGATCATTCCTTAATCTCTTAAGTAAAAAATTCAACAGTTAATGCCTTATCAACGCTACAGAAGTACTTATGAATTAAAGTGTAAATTAATTTTTATATAAACGTCTAATTTTATGATGATGCGAGTATTTACGAGGTTCTGATTTACTGTCATAGATGGCGCTATGAGTATCGAATGAACAAATGAGTCAGATCAGGATGTGCGTTGCGAGGTTTTCTTCCTAGAAACGCAATAAAATAAATTTGAGCAAAAATGCATTCCCGAGGTTTTCACTCTAAGGTGACGGTTTGCTGTTTAAACTGTGTTGTTGTAACAATGAATAGGAACGTTTTGTAGGACAAAACTAAAAGTCTTCTACATAAGTATATTCGATTTTTATTCTCTTATTAAGTACCCACTAGCTTCGTACGGGTGTATAGTATGCATGTCAAAACATCGAAATTTCTGTGCTATATTAAGATACTAGCTGCGCCCTGCGGTTTCACCTGCATAAGTTTCGATCCCGTGGGAATATCGGAACAAAAAGTATCTATATGTTAATCCAGGTTATAAACTATCTGTGTGCCAAATTTCATCCAAATTTGTTTAGTACTTTTGACGTGAAAGAGTAAAAAACACCCGTCCATCCATACAAACTTTCGCGTTTATAATATTATAATAGGATATCACAGAAACTAGTTAAATATATAAAACCTTTTAAGAAAAAAATCTCTAAATGATGGTAAAAACCGCATCAAAATCCGTTGAGTAGTTTAGAGAAAAAAATACGGTCACACAAAGAGACACGAAAAATGACTTGGTTTTATACTCCCTTATCACATCAATCGCGCCTGTATTCCCCGAAGGGTTAGGCAGAGGTGTTCCATTGAATTTTACACACATTTTTCGCCTGCTATGTTTTAAATCCCAAGTAATAGGGAGGCTTCATACCGTGCAAGATCGGAAACCACCTATTGCTGGATGTCGCAAGACAGATTGCATTAAAAAGAAGGAGAAATAAAATGTAATAGGGGGCGAGCCAATAGCCACCAGGCGTAAATCTAGAGTCCGGGCTGCTACTGGGAAATTCCAGATAGGAAAAGAAAGAAAAAAGAAAAGAAAGAATATAAGTTTAAGTATTTGACCCAGGTTAAAAACCTAATAAATTCCTTAAGTTCTTATGCAAAGTAACTCAGATATCGATCTTTACTTTCCAGCATCTGATGCTAATGGCGACCTTCACCGATTACTCCAATGTTCTGCAGGTCACGTCCAACAAAAACGATCCCTACGTGCTATTGATCGGAGCCTTAATTTTATCGACAGTTGTAGTTCATGGCGGTAGAAATAAATCCTACTAATAATATTATAAACGTGAAAGTTTGTATGGATGGATGGATAGATGTATGTTACTCTTTCACGCCAAAACTACTGAACGGATTTGGATGAAATTTGCTACATATATTGTTTATAACCAGTATTAACACATAGGATATTTTTATCCTGATATTCCTACGGGATCGATACTTATGCGGGTGAAACCGCGGGGCGCTGTAAGTAAACTTATAATACTGTACCCGTATTAATACCTTAAGAAATGTTTCGAAATTTAACACACGGGTAGGCCTAGTGGCCCTGGACAATAATGAAAATTATAACAAAATAAAATCATAAAAATAATATTCAACTACCCATATCTAACATCTACCAGCAAAATTTATCAAGACACAAAAATAATGAACATAAAACAACTTTATATTTACAACACATGCATTTTCATCAGAAATATTCTCAACAAAAGCGTTCACTCAAACATAACACTCACTCAATATAAACAAGTTAGTCAACGCAGTACACGGCGAGCAAGCTTGCTAGTTTTACCAAAAACAAGAACAAACTATGGCAAAAAAATTCCAACTTTTGAAGGAGCACAGCTTTATAATAAATTACCGTCCTCTATAAGAAATGTACACTCTTACAATGCATTCAAGACTAAACTTAGCCAGCACATAATTGCGGATCGATCACTTCTGGAGAAATGAATGCATTGGATGGGTACCTACTATTCAATTGCAATACTGATGACGAACATATTGTAATCCTTATTTTTAGTAGTGTTCTCAAGTAAGTGACTTATGTCTTTATTGGGAATAAAGTTTCTTTAAACCGATAACAACACTAGTTGTGCCCACACATAGGTGTCAATCCTGGTTTTAAGCTATCTGTGTGCAAAATTTGATCCAAATCTGTTCAGTAGTTTTTGCGTGAAAGAGTAACAAACATCCAACCATCCACCTATCCATCCATCCATCCATCCATACAAACTTTCGCATTTATAATATTAGTAGGAAGTAGGATAAAATAATTCGTAATGTAAACTACCGCCTGCCCCACTCACCGACGCGACGTAGGGCTTTGTCTTTCCTTCAATTCGCCTACTCTTTGCAAGTTATTCGTTTTAATTTCATTGGTGCGATGTTATGATCCGTGACCCGGGTAAATGACACCCGCGTTTTTTAGTGCAGGTTGCTCCAAGATGCTATTTTAGAAAATTGTGAATAAATAATAACAAATAACGTTTAATGAAATTAAAATAATTATGTTCATGACACGAAAATGCGAAACCATATACGTGGGTTAAATTAATGTCGCCATCAAAGCGGCGCGCTTTATATTTGTAAAGATTAGACGGAAAATAAACGATCGCCTATTTCATACAGTCCACTCGTTTATTACAACTTATTATCCGAGCTAACATTGGTCCTTCGAGCCGGATACACAACCAGCGAAAGCGTTTGGTTCGATTCCTAACAACTTATTTAAGTGTATACGCTGAATCAGCCATCGGGTTTTCGCCAATACTTATAGCTACTCGATACCCTCACCTGTCTAATATATTCTCCTGTCTTAGACCCTCAAGTCTGCCATCATACAGGGGCTGCTCAATTGATGAATCACTCGCAGCCCCCCTTAGTATGCTATCCGTAGGGTTGCTGATATTGTGTTTGTATTGTCACTTGATACAGCAACGACTTAATGCAGTTGCTATGACGAATATTTGCGATTGCCACCCTTGAGTAGGGTGTCAAATGTTGAGACAGCGTTTTGTTTACAGTTTATGATAATTATTATGGAGATATAGTATGTCAGTGTAGGTTGAAGGGTAGATACGGACATTGACATCCGATTATATTAAAGTAATGTGCCTACCTATTGTTCAAAATCTTTAAAATATAATTATTCTACGATAAATACAAATTTCTCAAAACAGTCTGGGGTGTACAGACGCCAGCAGGTTAAGCTACCCGAAACTGTCAAATTTTCCCAGTCAACCTTGAACCTCAATGCTTTAGCGATAAAGTTGAAAATCTATTAAAGAAATTTGACAGATTGTAGTAGCTGTAATGAAGTCTGTACTACACTTCAATACTTTATTAGTTTTAAATGTTCCTTTTTATTGTTTGTATTTCTTGGGTATGTCCGAAATAAATATTTTTCTTTCTATCTTGGATACTTGAACCTCCTATCCAAATAAAAAAGCGTAGATAACAGACATATATTTAGACGGAACTGTTTCTTTTTGCTTTTATATGACATTTAATGATTATTGGATTAAGTCATTGACTGCCACCGAGGTCACCGGTGTCCGCCAACAATAAATTTTCTATTGTGTCTGTTGTCTGGCAGTCAACGTGTTAACTTATAAAAGTTCAATGATTCAGAAGTAGATTTGCTTCAATTTCTGTTCAATCGATTACCTACTAGTCCACGTTCAAAGAACTGTAAGCTACCAACACCCATTCATTACCCCTCCTTACCCAACAAAGAATCACGCCTCGAAACTGCCAACATGCTATAACACTAAAACAAGCTATATTCTATGAAAACAGCTCGTTCATAAACCGGTGTTAGTATTTAATTCACTTAGCCAGTTTGCCCCGAGCGGACGGATTGCAATAAAATTGCACGAGGGATTACCTCACAAAATGATGAATGAAAATGATATTGCGGCAGCCCCTGAATATGAGGCGTTTTAATGGGCAAGCGTTTTAAATTTATCGGTGAATTTTGATTGGTAATTGATTGATTAGGTGTTAGTTTTGTGTTTGCGGAGTGCACAGCGGTAGTTTTGTTGGTCATTTAAGTTATTGACATTGAGGGCGATTTAATTTACTGGCAATAATTTATTAATTTATTAATAGACTAGCTTTAAAACATAAAATATATCCTCTGACACTCGGCAATACTGTAGCTTTCCATTAGTGAAAGAATTTCAGAAGAGAAGTTAGTTCCAAAGATTATCCCCCTGCATATAAAATCACATATTTTAACTTTTTATAATATTGGTATAGAAGAACCAACAGCTATAACAGATGGATAACAATTGTATATGAGACATAGAGCCAATCACAGTTCAAGGAAGAAATTACGTTCATTAAACACAGACTTAAACACGGCAATGAAATATATTGGAGTTTAAAAAAAAATATTAAAGAAAAAATAGAAACAGAAGAAAGAAAGAGAAAAGAAAAGAAAATAGAAGAGAAAAAGAGAAAAAGAGAGAAGATGATGGGGGAGAGAATATGTCTTCAGCGTAAACAGCCGAGGTATAATTAAAAGATTTGGAAGTCTTTCTAAAGACGATATAAAAACTGCAGATTAATATCAAGGGATTGACACCATAAAAACTCTCACGAGTCATAACAATAAATTAAAATGAAAAGAACTGAAAGAAAAGGCAACAATACCTGTACTTATATTATTAAGTGCACTCCAAAGTACATATTCTGTTAAAAGTATATGGCAAAGTGGCTATCTAAAACCGCAGAGGGAGAGCTGTTGTGGACCAACGATAATGATATTTACTCAGACTATATCCCTTTATTTCGAAATAGGATATATCGATCACATCCCTCAGAGAAAATTGTACTCTAAGATGAGGAAAGTAAGGTTGGGGATGGAAAGGTTTGGAATGAGGACAGTCTAGGTCATTCTTGCACCACTTGGCACTTTAAAGATTTCTTGAAGAAGGAACTCAACAATATACTTGTTTGAAATTCATTCTGACGACTGAAGTTTGTTTAGAGGAGTAAATAAAAGTTTAATACTTTAGATTGACGTTGAGATGTAAGATTCGCTCGAGCTTTTAGCACGAAATTGTCGTCGTCTTAATAAAATGTCTGTGTAGACTTTGTTTTGGTTTTAATTTGTAGATGTTTTATTTGTGAATATTATATTGCTTGTGACAATATAATATTATAATTTACATATTATATTTATTATAATTTCAATTATAATAACATTTAAAAAACTAATAGGTATTTAAAAAGACAAGTCGATAAGTTCTCAGTTTTGACCAGCGGGATGATTGCGTAAACACTAACAGTAGCAATGAGTTTCATTGACAGTTCGACAGTATTCATTGCGGTATTTAAGTTGTTGAGCAGACTAATTTTGCGAACATATGAACCAATGGATATATCCTTCAAAATAATTTAGGTTGTGCCTGAAAGTGTTCTAAGTAAATTGGGTATATCCATCTACTCGTACTTACATCAAAAACACAACTATTCCTTACACAACTACCCTTCCCTATTTCAACTATCCCACCTTTTCCGATTATTTATTTAAAAAGCTAACAGTGGCCGGTACGGCACATCAACCGGCTATTATCCCGTCAGGAACCGGAACGGACGTTTGTGACGACGGCTAACGACTTCCGGCCGACACAAATGACGCTTACAACTGCTAGTTTCAGGTTCCGTTCAAATTGTACGTAAGAATACTGAGAACTACGGTTTTAACGATGTTTTTATTGTGTGTGTATATTTGATGTGCAATTTTAGTGTCAATTAGTTATTTTTTGTGTATCTTGATAGAGAATTTCCATGTTTGCATATAATTATGTTGTTTGCCATTCAACGTGGCAATGCTGCCAGTCTTCTGGGCACATTTCCAGACGACAGCGATGTGGACGAGTACTTCGACGCCTAAGTGTCACTTTTGTTTTCTGTATATTTGTATAATGACATAATACTAAATAAAAATATGTAAATAATTATGTACTTTTACTTTAAAATTCGTAATAAAATAAAAATATAAACTGCCTTATCTTATCGAATTATCTTATTTATGGCTTCTTACAGACATTATAATAATGTACGTATATCAATCAATGTATTGTGTGTTGCTGCAATCACTAGTTCCATCTGTCAAAAAACGGTTTACCTATTGGACAGAGTATAGCATTATTATCTCTCCCACAAATAATCTTTCTTTTCTTTGATTAGCCTTCTTACTTCATAGCCTTCCGCATTCATTCTCAAATAACTTATTTAGTAATAACATTTTGCTAATTTGCTTCCTGAAGCGTCATATTTATTCATTTTCAAGTTAAGCAACTTGAAACTTACAAATCTTAATTATTCATTTCCGCCATCTTGAAACAACGATTTTGTGGCGTTATTATGATTTATGCCTAATTAATAAACACAATGTGAGTTCACTTTGTGATCGTAAGTTATATTTTATGTAGGCAGTAAATAAGGTACAGACGCCAGCACATCAAGCTACCCGAAACTGTCAAATTTTCCCAATCAACCTTGAACCTTAATGCTTTAGCGATAAAGATAAAAATCTATTAAAGAAATTTGACAGATTGTAGTAACTTGATGTGCTGGAGTTTATACACATACATACATAAACTTACGCCTTCTTGCCATAGAGGTAGGCAGAAACTACAGAACCACCTGCTACGATCCTTACGTACTTCTTTTGCTTCGTTTACGTTCATACATCTAGAAAGAAAAGAAAGAAAGAAAGAAAATGCATTTATTTGGCACAAACTAAAAGGCACACAATACACCAGATACATCAAATAAACACACACAATAAAAAAAATAAAAGATTAAATAAAAAGTGTGAAGTCCGATGTAAGAAATTAGCAGGAAAAGTGTGCCTCACGGCTGCGCCAAAAAGGCCCAGTTCAGCAAAAAATGCCAGACAACATCATCGACATCTGTCTAGTAGTGTTAGGAACGTTCACAGTCTGATCTCAGTCTCAATCTGTCAAAAATACCTCTAATTTCCATAATTTTTTTAAAGGTTTTTTACAATGATTGTCGCTGAGATGAGATTGCGACTAGATTTTCAACGTTTTCAATTACGGGATAAAGATAACTAAATCCTTAAAAACCGGTTTTGTGCGAGTCGTACCCGCACATGAAGGGTTCCGGACCACCGTACAATATTTAACACTAAATCCACTACTACATTATTTAAAAAAAGACGTTTCTTGTATGTTTATATTATTCGTTGTTATAGTCGCAAAAATATACTCTGTAAAATTTTCAACTGTCTACCTATTACGGTTCATGAGATACAGCCCGCTGACAGACGGACGGACAGCGGAGGCTTAGTAATAGGGTCCCGTTTGCACCCTTTTTTTTTTTTTTTTTTTTTGGGATGGGAAATCATCAAATGACTCCTCCCGCTCTGGGTGGAGCGGAAGGGAGTGTCAGACTCTTACTGACTAAAACCCACCCATGTTCCTTCCTTCGCCCTTTATGTTCCGGGGCAGCGGTAACCCTTTCGGACAATCCCGCTGCCCCGGCAGGCTTCGGCCCTGAGGGGCCCCTCGTTATGCTGACATCTCTTTGAGGCGCGCGTGGAACACTTACGCGCCGTCCGGCACGGGCCTGGTCCTGATCGGGCGGTGAGCTACCCATTGCTCTCCGCCCGCAGGCCCGCGCCTACGGTGGCCGGTAGTCGTCTCTCGACTCCCGACGCCCGGGGCGTCTCCCGCGGCGGCTGGGACGGGAGGCTCTCTCCCTCATCCGTCCCGCCACCTCCTTCGCTAGCATGACTGCTTCGCAGAAGGAGGCGACTGCCTCCCACTCCCTCTCGCTCCGGACCATGGCTTGCACCAGGTCCGGGCGCGAGAGGCCGCCGCCGCTGCCGATCGCCTCCACGAGGACACGGCGGTGCTCCGCCCAAGCGGGGCAGACCTCCACCGTGTGCTCCACCGTGTCCTCTGGGCGATCCTGGCAATGGTGACACCCGGGCGTTTCCTCCCGCCTGATCATGTGCAGGAACCTCCCGAAACTTCCGTGTCCGGTGAGGACCTGCGTCAGGCGGTAGGTGAGGGCGCCGTGGCGCCTCTCTAGCCACTCCTCAAAGAGGGGTCTTATCGCCGCTATCGCGGCGTGCCCTGCGCTGGGTTGCGACAGTCGCTCTTTCCATGTCGCCATGAGATCGAGCCGGAGGTCCGTCCGCTCCGCAGCAATTTGCCGCGGGAGCGGACTTTCCCCCCGGCGTAGTGCCTCCGCGCGCCACTCATACAGGCGCGCGAGGACTATCGCCTCCAGATCCCATGGCGGCAGTCCGGCAAGGAGGCTTGCCGCCTCGCGCGAGATCGTGCGGTAGCCCCGGATTAGCCTTACGGCTACCACCTTCTGGGGCGCGTTCAGGTAGTGGGCGGCTCGCCGCCGCAGTGAACGCGCCCACACCGGGGCCCCGTATATGGCCATGGACCGCACGACCCCCGCGTAAAGCCTCCGGCAGGAGGCGTTTGGCCCCCCCAGGTTGGGCAAGAGCCGCTTGAAGGCGGCCCCAGCCCGTTCCAGTTTGGGGGCCAAACGTCGGAAGTGCTCGACGAAGTTCCACCGGCTGTCGAGGACGAGACCCAGGTATTTCATCGTCGTCTCGATGCCGATGTGAACCCCTCCTGCCGTTAGTTGGGATCCCGGTGGTGGCGCGTTCCGGGGCCCATGAAACGTCATGGCCTCGGACTTGTGCAATGCCACCTCGAGACCCAACTGCCGGATCCTCTCCACGACTATCGCAACCCCGCGTGTCATCGCGTCGGCCGCCGCCTGATGCGACCTCCCCTGCGCCAGGACCAGCGTGTCGTCAGCGTAGCAAACCACGCTGACGCCATCAGGGAGGTCGGCCCGCAGCACCCAGTCGTAGCCGATGTCCCACAGGAACGGCCCCACAACCGATCCCTGCGGGACACCGCACGACATCTCTCGCCGGTTCCACTCCCCATCGCGACCGGGGTAGCTGACGGCTCTGTCCGTCAGATACGCCTCGACTATTCGACGGAGGTAGGGCGGCACTCGGTGATACCGGAGTGCCTCCACAATGCAGCTCCAGGGCAGGGTGTTGAACGCGTTGGCGATGTCGAGTGACACCGCCACGACGACCCCACCCCGGGACACCGCGTCCCCCGTCGTGAGGGCTCTCACGCGCATGATGGCGTCCACCGTCGAGCGCCCCTTGCGGAAGCCAAACTGGCTGTCCGCAAGATCCGGCCCCGTCCTCACCAAGTGCCCGACGAGGCGGTTTACAATTACTCTCTCAAAGAGCTTGCCCACCTCGTCGAGCAGCACGATGGGCCGGTATGCGGACGGAGAGTCCGCTGGGCGCCCTGGCTTCCGAATGAGGACCAGCTTCCCCGTCTTCCAACGAAGCGGGAACTGGCCTCTCTCCAAACATGCGCTTAAGAGCGCCTCCAGTCGAGGCCCGAGAGCCCTCGAGGCCAGGACCCAGGCTTTACCTGGCAAGCCGTCGGGTCCTGGGGCGGTATTTTTGGCCTTCAGCCTTCCTACCGCCACTCTCAGTTCTACCCCGGTCACTTCAGGGATGTCGTCGTCGTCCGCGTGGTCCGCTTCGGGCACCGCAATTGGCGGAGCCATGGGCGGGGGTGTGTGCACCCCCCGTGAGGGGAACAGAGTGCTCACCACCTCCTCCACCAGCTGGGGGCGGAGACTCTGCGTCAGCGGGGGGGCCCAGGTGCGGAGTTTATTCCGCACCATTTTATAAGGGCGCCCCCACGGATCTCTGTTCAGAGTCTCCACCATCTCCTCGCGGGCCATATCCTTGGCCCGCCGGACAGCCTCTCGGAGGGCGGTCTTCGCCGCTCTGTACCCCTCGTACAGCTCCGCCTCCGTGGCTTCCGCATCCGGAGGGCGGATGCGGAGCCTGCGGTGCCTGGTGTACCGGTGTCGCGCGTCGACGCACGCCTTGCGTAGCGACCCTAACTCGTGCGACCACCAGTACACCCGACGCCGGGCGCGTCCCGGCCGGACTCGGGGCATTGCCACGTCGCAAATGTCGGACATGGCCTCCCGGAACCACTCCGCCTCATCGTCGATATCGGCAGGCCTGTCCGGTGATGACACCCAGGCCTGCACGATCGAGGCTTCCAGGAGGAGCTCCCGGTCCAGCTGCTTCAGCGCCCACCGCGGACCACTCGGGGCCTGTCGGACCAGCGCGCTAGAGGTCTGGGTGGAGACGTCGAACCGGATATACCGGTGATCGGAGTAGGTCTCCACCTCCTCCATGACGCGCCAGTCAATGACACGCTGTGACAGAGCGGGGCTGGCGAACGAGATGTCCACCACCGACTCCCCCCGCATCCGCACACACGTGGGAACAGAACCCCGATTTAGGACGACCAGGCCTGTTTCCAGAGCCCAGTCCTCCACCATCCTGCCCCGCACATCCGTGCAACGGGAACCCCAGGCCAAATTCTTGGCGTTGAAGTCCCCGAGCACTAGAACGGGGAAGGGATGGCTTCCGGCGACGACGACACTCAACTCTATTAAAGAGTTGTGGAACTCGGCGAGAGTTCGGCTCGGAGAGAAGTACACTCCCACTACTACCATCTCTCCGAACCGTGCTGCTACGCACCCCTGTCCCTTCGTGACGCATTCGAGGGACGGGGTGCCGGCGGCGGCCGACGAAATTATGGCCACTGAGCCGCTCAGGTCCTCCACCCAGTCATCCCTGGGCGGGACAAAGTACGGCTCAGCGACCACGGCGATATTAATCGACCACTGCGCCACGCTCTGGAGCAACAGGTCCTGAGCGCAGGCGCAGTGGTTAATGTTCGCCTGGAGGAGGCGTAATGGAGGAGCCATTACTCCTCCATTTCAGCCCCCTCCCGGGCCCCCTGTGAGGGCCCCTCGCCAGAGATGGCAGCGGCGGCGGCGGCGGCGGCGGCCGCGGTGGTGGCGGCGGCAACGGCGGCGGCGGCGGCGACGGTGGCGGTGGCGACGGCGGCAGAGGGCCTGCCCTTCCACTTCGCTCCGGTGGGCGGAGCGCAGGGTTTGCTCCCCGCCCGGTGATCGGCCGGCTTGCCAGCTGCCGCACATGCGATGCAGTGCGGCGCGGCGTCGCACGAGCCGGCCTTATGTCCGGGCTGACCGCAGCGGAAGCACAGTGTGCTGCGGTCTACCTCCGAGGTGCACTGGACGCCAACGTGGTGCCCCACATGGCATCGGTAGCACCTCAGAGGCTTGGGTTCCAGCAGTTTGACCTGCGCTGAAACCCAGCCCACCAGGAGCCTTCGGCCCTCCACAATTGTTTTGGCCGCCGTCACGGGGCAGCTTACCACTAGGGTACGCATGCCCGTGGAGTCTGGCCGTATGGTGCCGGCCTTCACCTGCTCGGCCAGACACCCGCCCGTCCTGACGACGGCGGCCACCACCTCTCCCTCCGTTACCGAGTCATCCAGGCCCGAGATGCGCATGTCTGCGCACTTGACGGGCCTGGACACCCGAGCCTCCTCCGCATCAAGGGACGCCCTTAGCTTCTCAGCTAGGGCGTCAGCGGTGGGGCCACTAGTAGCCCCGGGGATCTCCAGCATGCGGGCGCCAGTGGCGGTCACCCTGTGCCGGAGGCCCCCGGTGATCCCCAGCTCTCGGAGGTCCACCGTCGCCCTCGCCTTTGTAAGGACGTCGCCGTAGGTCACGCCCCTCTTAACCGCGTCCGGCTGTAGTGTTATCACTACAGCCGCGGTCTTCGGGGCGCGAAGCCTAGCCGCTACGGCTCGCTCCTTGCGGCGCCGCCTTTGCGCCTTCTTTCTGGCCGCTTTGGCCGCCTTCTTCTTCTCCCCGACCACCTGCCATTCGGCGTCGGTCGCGGGAGAAGTGGGAGGGTTTTGCGGGCGGGGCGTTGGCTGTGGGGCCTTCGCCTCCCGCGCCGTTTTTCCCCTCCTCTGGGCCTGTGCCGGGGCTCCACCTGCCGGCGCCGGTCTGGCCGGCGCCGGTTTGGCTGACGCCGGTTTGGCCGACGCCTGGGCCCGAGACGGCCCGGATTTAGGGGCGGCAGCTGCCGCAGCGGCCGCGTACGAGGCCGCCTTCGGCCCCGGGGCCGTTCTCCCCGCCAGGGTGGGGCGCAGTACTATGCCCTCCAGGGCGGAAAACCGCGCCTGGAAGGCCGCCAGCTCCCGCCGAACCAGGCTGAGGACCTGGTTCTCCTCCGGGTCGGGCTGGCTTTTCGCCTGCGCGCCCCCGGTGACCCGCAGGCCGGCCAGGTCTGCCCGGAGCCTCTCGTTCTCCTTGTGGAGAAGCTCCGTGGCGTTCGTCAGGCGGGCCACCTGCGCCCGTAATTCGGCCACTTCGCCGGCCGAAGGGCCGGTGTAGTTGGCCGCCTCCGCTGCCGCCATAATGGAGGCCGTCGCCGAGACTATGGCCCTGTTTTTCGAAGCCTGCAGCTTCTTCAGGGCCACGTCCCGTATCGCGGCCTCCACGACCGCCGCAAACCGAGGTTTGCCGTCCTCCTCGGGGTTGGGGGCGCCAACCGCATCCGCCTCGTCGCCCGAGGGCCCCTCCGAAAATTCGGCTGCCTCGCGGGCCGTGAGCCCCCTCCCCTTGCCTCGCTCTCGGACTCCACCCCGCCTACTGGTGGGGATCTTCCGAGCCGAGGCCAGCTCTTCGTCGGAGGACGACCTCTGGCTGTCCCCTGACCTTGGCCGCTTGCTCTTCTTCGCAGCGGCCACCTCCTTGGCACGACAGGGGCTCCCTGAGCCTCCCGTGCTCGCGCCTCCAGATGCGGCGTCGGACTCCGACCCCGCATCACTCCCCATCTCTTCTGTGGTTTTTTGGTTTTTAGATAATTCCATGCTGTTCCCACGAGTAATAATCATGTTGTACTTGCTCAAAATTCATGGTCCGCACTAGCGACTAAATCAAGCTACCCATTAGCCAAGCTTACAACCTCCCTCACGGTGCGCCGCCGCTTGGAGGTTTGGGGAATTTTTTATAGAGGTTAATCTTCCTCGCGGTCCGGGCGGTTAAGCCAAGACCCTCGACCCCCTTCAACAGCCAGAGACATGACCTTAACTGTCTCCGGGGCTACGAGATTGGCAGCAGTGGCAGAAGGGTTGCCCCTCCTGCCTGCCCGGCGGCAGGGTAAGTGCACACCGGGCCCGCTCTGACCCCCCACAGTTGTTGCTCTGCTACTCAGAGCGACCTGTGTGGGGCGATCCTCTTGGCAGAACATTAGCATGCGGACAGCGAAATCCCACTGGGAAATAATCCCAATGGGAAATCGCTGCCCGCACCCCAGGATGTACCGGCCCGAACACTGGTCTTCCCCTAGACGTATCCAGAAAGGAACCCCAGTACCCGGGCACACGTGGAGGTTTTCTGCCCTGACATCCCTTTAGGTACTGACCCCTAAAAAAGTAGCACACAAAACTTTTTGCAAATCACTGTTTCATAGTTTTCCAACTCCTATATCATAAGGGCAGGAACACATGACGCAGTTTTTTAAACATTTTTCTTTTAACGTATGCTAATGTTGGGATAAGCGCCAGTGGCTTGCAACTTTGTTGTTATCGAACTAGCTTGTTTGGAACATCCCTTAGGATTTGTTTTGGTAATACGAAAAATATTGGAAGTTTTAAGATGATGTATTTGAATGGAAAATTGATTTTTTGTGGATATTGTTAACATAGCACTGTATACGAGTACAAGGTCTTGGGTTTCTTTATACTGTAGTGCATGTTTTTTTTTACCCTAAATTTTGTTTCCCCCTTTCCCCCTTTTCCCCGTTTCCCCTTTGTTTCTTCCAAACCTCCCTGTCTTGTGCGATCTCTGGTCATGTTGGCCCCGCAAATGTTACAAATTGTTTGTTAATGTTGTGCATATACAGAAAAAAAAAAATAACCGGAGCGCAAACTGTATATGAATTCAGCATAATATGATTCTCTATGATTCACAGAGACAACCGTATTATTTTCAAATTAATATTGCTCTGTCAACGTTAAGCCCAGCAAGCCTTCGAATACATCTTTCTTCAAGTAAGTACACATAATATTTACTTCAATAATTTATTTTCAACATTCCCCCATAATATTACCAGTAACTCAAGAAATGCCAGGTGTTTATCATTAAAATATTTCAGTTGCAACGCTCAAACGACTCCAGCGCGCATGAACGGGTCCCGTCCGACGTGTCGAAGATTTTATACCAACGAGTATTTTCTATGTAATAAAATTGTTTGCAGATAGTGTGGACCTGGGTGAAAATGAGATTTTTTGCTAAAAAATGAAGTAGGAAGACAAATTGATAACCAACTTAAATTGTCCGTATATTCAAATCACAACTGTAATTCTTTGGATAGTGGTTTATAACGGCTTTATATATCCGCCTAGCCTTTTCCCAACTATGTTGGAGTCGGTTTCCAGTCTAGCCGTATGCAGCTGAATACCATTATTTTACATCCCAATTACTGGGTAATACGATACGACTGGTTGTCAGACTTTCGGGCTTCTGACTAACAACTTACTGTCAAAGATCCACGAATGACCGCCGAGAGCAACGGCTTAACTTGGTTGGCTTTGCGTAAAATGACTTTTTTTGCTTAAAAATCAATTTACCTGACTGTTCTTGTCATGGTTACTAAGTTAATAACTTCAACACGGATTACTAAGAGGTTATTTCTTCTAACAATGGTAAGGTAGTGTAGGTAACTATGCAAATGAGGAACTTTATCAAGGAAAATAATACAGCTTGACGAATGAGCTAGTTTCATGTGACAGGAGGCACAGACTGACGTAACGTCCATGACTTATTCATGAAACGAGGCTAGGGTAAACACCGGTAAAGTTTACCAAATCCAAATATGGTTGACATGCTAGTTATGATCTATCACATTCATGAACAGACAGCACATCAAGCTACCCGAAACTGTCAAAATTTCCCAATCAACATTGAACCTAATGCTTTAGCGATACAGTTGAAAATATATTAAAGAAATTTGACAGATTGTAGTAGCTTGATGTGCTGGCGGTACTTACTGACATTGGAAGAAAAATATCGCGAGGAAAACAGCGGGGTGATTGCGTAACACACTAGCAGTAGTCTTTCATTTTGACAGTTCAACGACATTCATTGCGTTATTTACATGTCGAGCAGATAAAGGAGTCCAGGTTTCATACAAAGTTGGGTCCAAAATCGAAAGTCCCAAAGCCAAAGCCACCCAAATCCCGCCACAATAATGGTTCCATAGTTTTGGTGCCATAAGTAGTACCAAATGCTTAAAATTATGTGCCAAAAAGATTAAAAACTTTTTTTTACTGGATACTTTCGATACATTCGATTTTGGGCCCAATATGAATGGTCTCCTTTTTCGCACATATGAAGCAATGGGTTGGCAATATCCTTCAAAATCATACAGATTTTGATTGATCATGATGTGTTATGCAATTAGGTGCCGGTAGGAATGTCAGTCTGAAATCGCCATCCCATCTTGAGCAAGCGTGGTGATCAATGCTCGGGCCATCTTTGTATGAGAAGAGTCCTTTGCCCAGCAGTGGGAAAATAATAGCAGTGGAAATAGGCTGGTGTTATTTTCTTACATCCATATAGTATAGGTACAGACGCCAGCACATGTAGCTACTACAATCTGTCAAATTTCTTTAATAGATTTTCAACTTTATTGCTAAAGCATTCAGGTTCAAGGTTGATTGGGAAAATTTGACAGTTTCGGGTAGCTTGACCTGCTGGCGTCTGTACACAAACTCGATTCGTATATTGACGGGACACGAGTGTTTTTTTTTTCCAGCCAGTAACTTCACAGCAGTAGGAAAACTATTAGGTCAAAGAGAAAAACGCTGAAAGGAACTATTAGCTCAATGTCATAGAAAACAAAAGCGACACTGGCTTAAAAAAATTAACATGTATCGGCGTAACATGTTTTCTTCTTCCATACTTCTTTCTCTTTTAGAGGTATGAGGAACAGGGTGTAAAATCCACTCATACTCTATAGAAAAGGGAGGATCCTCCGACCAGACGGGTGTTGTGTCTGGCGGGCAATTGCCCAACGATTGATGTTGGGAAATTGTATCTATGCTAATTGCGCGGTAAACTCTGCTTGCGAGATGCAGGATTTGCGTGACGTCAGTATGCGTTGTTCGCATGTGGCGTTGTAGATACCGCTACACTCTATTACTCGTCACCTCGTAAGTCACCCCTTTCTTCGGGGGAGCGGTGAATGCTTATGCGAATCTTGCACCCCCGGCCATAGGTAGAGGTGGAACACCGCTGTGGTTTTAGCCGGTAAGAGTCCCTCTATCACCCCCACGATGGAGGAAGTCCACGAGGATTTCAACCGCAAAACCAAAAAATAAAGTCACCCATTTCTTGCCATTTCATCTCTCACACAGTCCATCCATCGTTTCTTAGGTCTAAGTACCTATTTATTCAAAAATGTGACAAGTTCAAAGTCTTTGCATCGTCTACGTCCGAACAAACACAATTTTATTATGCGGTCTCTCTTTTTAACGCAATATGGAGTATTTCAAGTTGGTTCCTTTTGAAATTTTTTCGAGTGTGAAATTCGCTTTCATTCCATTTACTTTCGACTTAATGAAATTTTCGATACAGATCGTTCGAGGGGACTGATACTGCGGCTTTTATTAAAAAATATATTAATCATGTTAATTTATGCAATTAATTTTTAAGCTTCATTCCGATTGAAAATTGATTATATAAAATACGTATTCAATTAGGAAAATTAAAGACATTCGATGTTATTAATCTTCTCCTGAATTCTATAAATAATCTATTGTTTCTGAATGTTACATAATATTTGATTATTTATTTATTTAGAATAAGTACACCAACAGCACTGTCACTAACAATTCAAATTATTTACATCTAAACTTGACATTTCAGTAACCCTGCAAATAATTGGGTATGCATGACATTGACATAATTATGAATATTAGAGAGGATAAAAAATAAAGTGTGTCTAGACCTAAATCTAGAACACTACAAAACAAGCCAATTTGAGCTACATAGAAGTGCTTTGTGTAAATAGGGAACGTCTGTATGAAGCAAAACTCATGGAGAAAATATCAATAGGTCCGTCAATCCATCAAGTTGGAACTCTAATTATATGGTCTTGCCGTACGTGTTAGGGGGCTATTAAATATGGCATTTATTTTTTCACCACTATGCAACATTAACACCCTTTTTCGCCCCACCAAAATTGTATTATTTCTGTCTTTCCTTGACAATAGGCACTCTTTAAGGGCTTGTAATAATTCAAAGTGAATACTGTAGCACTGTTAAAACTATAGCCATTAATTAATGCTAAGACAATTTTCGTTGCTCAATCAAAACAAAACTCTCGACTTGAAATTGAAAATATCACAAAATATCTTTTATTATTCTTCTGTAGGTACCTATCGAGTATCAAACCGCCTAAAGCTAGATTCATTTATTAAAAGCAGGGGTGACCAACGCGGTAGCACCCCTGCCTAGTAATCTTACAATGTCCCGGGGCAATCGATTTCCTTTGTAGATTGAAATGGTAAACAAAGATATTGGCATTTTTTGTCATTTCTTCTATTATGAGAACTTCCTTTACTTTTATATGGCGGATATTAACAGACTTTTTGAAGTTATGGATTTGTTCATACAAATCGATAACTTCAAAAAGTCTGATCTTCATTTTTTTTTTGGATTTTTGAGACGACGCATAGACAAGTCAAATACATGATTCGGATTATTGATGGAAATTAAATATTTTGTTGAGCTGTAGCTACTTACATATTTTTTTTTTTGTAACCATTAATTTAGGTCCTTTTACAAAGTAATACATTTACAAAATATAAATACTTAGTAGTACCAAGTTCTTAACAGATTATTTTACATACTTATATAAAAGCTAGTTTAATTTACTTTTTAATTACCTATGAAAGGTGCGTTGGTACTAACATTATAACTCGTGGCGACCTGCCCAAGCTAGGTTAACAAAAACCTGTTTTTATTAACCAGTGCCCACTATTATAAATATATTATAAATATATTATTATTATTTATTATTATCTATATTATAAATCAGCACCCCAATAGCGTTACGTACTTTCAATCACAAAGCGAAAGATTTTATAGGAAATTTCTAATCCATTGCTTGGAAAACTCATCTGCTTAACGATGAAAATAACGCAATGAAAGTTGTTGAATAAAATTGTCAAAATTCATAATCCTACTAATATTATAAATGCGAAAGTTTGTATGGATGGATGGATGTTTGTTAGTCTTTCACGCTAAAACTACTGAACGGATTAGGATGAAATTTAGGACACAGATAGCTTATAACCAAGATTAACACATAGGATAATTTTTATCCCGATGTTCGCACAGGCTCGAAACTTATGCGGGTGGAACCGCGGGGTGCAGCTAGTAATATTATAAACGCGAAAGTTTGTATGGACGGATGGATGTTTGTTACTCTTTCACGCCAAAACTAGTAAACGGATTTGGATGAAATTTGGTACGCAGATAGTTTATAACCAGGATTAATACTTTTTATGCCAATATTTGCACGGGATCGAAACTTATGCGGGTGACACCGCGGGGCGCAGCTAGTATATAATAAAATAAAAATCTAAAAAATCTTCTCTAACTATCTTCACTTCTTTCTTATTTAACTTCTTAATATATTTAAAAGATAAATTAAATTAAATTCTGTGTAGACCAAATGAAATGATTGCCATTACAACAGCAACAAATCTGAATTAATATTCTGTCCACAAAAGCCACTAAGAGAGTTGAAATAGAATTGTAAGGTAAATAATGGTATATAATAATAATGCCAAATAATGATAAGATTATGTCAATAAATTAAGTAAAAAAAAAAATAACCGTTATTAATTTTGGGAGCATTTAATAGACATTTACATATTATTCACAGTTAATGAGAAGAAATTATTGCCAAACTTCCTTGTCTTCAACGAAGCCTTTAATTTTATAATATACTTTTTTTAAGGACACGTTCCATGTGGGTTTTGAACTTTCCATCGCTAAGTTCTGTAACGATCTTTGGCAAATTGTTATAAAAGCGGATGCTGTTTCTATGTAAGAAATTACTTTCTTTTAGTTAATCTAAAGGAGATCCGCAAACAGCCCTAATAAATTAGGCCTCAATAAACAAAAATGAAATAATTTGGGATTTCAAGGAGTAATACTAGTCTATAGCCCTGTGTAATTAGTTTTTTGATATAACATGGGATATGGAAATTAAAAAAAAAAACTTTATTTCAGACAGTAGTCAATAAATCCCATTAACATTTGTTCCCGCTCTATCTTTAGGTTATGAGTTTGAGTGATTTTAATATGAGGTGAAAGTTCGTCACAAAGGCAGTTACAATTGTCCAAAAACACAGCAAGGGTCGGTAATTAAAGGTAGCACACAAAATAAACATGTAACGCAAGTCCACAACACGAGCGAGAAACGTTATGACGCTATCCGGCAATCTGTTGTTGACAATCGATTGATTGACAAGTGACAGCCGTATCGAGTGTTGCAGTTCGCAAAAATGCAAATCGATTTTTCTATAAAATCATTAAAATAACATAACAACAACAAAAAAATACTTTATCTTTAATCATTGTTTCGCAATAAACTCATAAAATACTTTTTTAAGTGAAAAGAAATATAAATCGAACATTATAATACAAATCTTTTGATGGGAATTTTTTTTTTAATATTGCAAAATCAGTTGTTATTAAAACGACTGCAACGCGAGGAACACATCAACTGACTTTTCTTTTTTTTTTAATTCCTTTTTCCTACGTTATTTTTAGGAAATGATACATTAAAGTAGGTCTTATAATTATTTAAATATTTTTTCGAATGGTCTAATACTTTGTCTATCGGGGCCATGACTCGCCGATCTCCTTTGGGTACTACAGCAAGAAACCCCAAAAAAAAACAAGCACGCCAAATAATTAAAAAGTCAACCCAAATCCCAAATAAGGAAAACAATATGTCCCAAATTACGATGTACTACATCCAATTATGGTAGCAACAAATAAGGAGGTGGAATGAGAGGCAATCCCCGGACTAAACAGCAGAACCAATTTCGAGCTCATCCGTGTTTGTCAAAGTGCTTCCTTCGTGGCTACCAAGGATTTACGATGGGAATAAGTTTATGTTAAGTAGATTTGTGAATGTTTTCGGTTAAGTTCATGTAGTGTATAGATTTAGTGATAGCTGAGATGAGATTAATGATGTGGTGCGGTCTGGTGCAGAGGTGGACCAGTTGTATCAGCCCCGAATTACGAGTTGTAGGTCGTCGTTTATGTTGTGGTCGGCTTCCAGTCTGACCGGTTGCAGGTGAATATGAGAGAAGGTGAATACTTTACATGGAGCGACTGCCTCCACAACCCAGTTACTGGGTAACACAATACCCATTAGTAAGACTGATTGTCAGACTTTTGGGCTTCTGACTAGCTGTAACGACTGTCGAAGATATATGAATGCCAACCGAGACCAACGGCTTACCGTGCTTTCTGAGGCACGGAGGG
Source organism: Apamea monoglypha (assembly GCA_911387795.2). Classification (NCBI taxonomy): domain Eukaryota; kingdom Metazoa; phylum Arthropoda; class Insecta; order Lepidoptera; family Noctuidae; genus Apamea; species Apamea monoglypha. The sequence goes on from OU426915.1 coordinate 17,559,448, forward strand.
ATCTCGATATGTACCTAATGAATGGTTGCCCATCCACGAACCGACCGCGAAAAGCTTAGCTTAACCATCAATCGATGTTGTTATTATTTAGCCACGAGCTCCTTAGCACATAACCATCTAAAATAATTACGTAAATATTAATCGCTTAGCAGTAGTTTCGATGTTGTTGCTTGTATTCAAACTCGAAGGAGGAATCGATTGTCGAAAAGCGATTAAAACTCCAATCGAGAACGCCTAGTAACCGCTAAAACTAAGGTACGGGAATCCGTCACCCAACGTGAAGCTCTTTGAAACTAAAAACCGGAAATTGCGTCGCGTCGCGTTGTCTTCCTTCAATGCCTAGACGCTGAACGTCTTCATTAGCGGCATAAATTAAAACGAATTGCGACGATAAGGGAAGGGAATATTTCCTACGGTTATTGCTTTGGCAATATTCATTGTGGTTGAGGCTAAGTAGTTCTGCGTCTTGTTGTTGGGATGTCTTTTCTTTTTTGTTTTGTACTCTTATTATTTTGTAGTGGCAGGCGCTTTACTGTTACTGTTACAGTTAGCCTGCCATTCCACTGCTGGGCAAAGGGCTCTCCCCATGAATTCCAGCTTTTCGATCCAGGGCTAAAGTAGACCACTGGTCGTTTGTGGCGCTTTACTTTGTGTAAATAATTTCATCAGCACTGGTCGCAAATCGGAGAAGGTTAATATTTTTTTTATTTATTTATTATTCACAACACTACTACGAGCATTGCAAGTTGCCTTAGATCGGTAGCGTGGTCTTAATCAATATTTTTTCCATTACAGCTTATCATATGTAAAGTATTTTTTTGTGAACTCATTCAGAGAACAGGTAAATAAATCCACCCTTTTCGCGATTTCGATACACTTGATTGTATGCAAGAAAACCGGCAAGGAACCCAGCATATCGTACGTCCTAGTACCTATAATGTTCCCACTGCTGGGACACAGGCCTCCTCTCTTCGAGAGTGGGTGAGCTGTAATCTACCATGCAGGCAGAGTGCGGGTTGGTAGATGTCACATATCTTCGAATCTTTGTAACTAATTAATTATGTTTTATCTGTATTATTCTATTGACTACATCGACAGATCTGTGTAAATACTTCGACACATCAAGACTAGATTTCTTAACATACTACTTCGCCCAAGCAGTAATACATTAACCACTTTTCTTAACACCACTTAGATTCCAGAAAAACACCACTTCAAAAATAAAAACACGAAGAAAAATAACTAAACCTCCCTAACACCTCCACTTACACCAATTAACATACGGCCAGGAACAAAACTAATGAAAAGGGAAGAAAAATGCTGCGTTCCAACAATTTTTGCAAGCAAAGTGCAATATTCCGTCTATTCTTAAAACAAACAGTGAGGGCGAAATGGAATTAAAATTTCCATCAGAATTGTTTGTGTAGGCTACACAGGAGATGGCGAGGGAAATATGACGTCACAACGGGTAGTACATCAATGTCGGTGGTGGTATAAGTTGGTAGGATGTGGCTGTTTGTTGTGGAAAGTTCAAAGTGTCTATTACCGTCGTATACAGCAATTTATAAGATTAATATGTACAGACGCCATCACATCAAGCTACTACAATCTGTCAAATTTCTTTAATAGATTTTCAACTTTATTGCTAAAGCTGTAAGGTTCAAGGTTGATTGGGAAAATTTGACAATTTCGGGTAGCTTGACCTGCTGGCGTCTGTACATTGCCAGACACAATAGAAGTCTTTTACGGCTAATAGCCGTTCAGTGTCTCAGAAGGTGTTAACGTGTCAATCGGAAAAAAGTTAGATAGCAATTTTGGAATCTCCTATTTTACAAGAATATTTACTAGTTGAAGAGATTAATATGAAAACTGGAGATGTCCAATCCCCTTGCTATAAAATAAATCTACCAGTATACCTGGAAGTCTTTAAACAGACTCCGGTCCCAGGTTGGCAGAAGCAAGGAAAACATGTTCAGGTGGAGAATCATAGACGACTCCGCCTTGTAAATGTAGCGCTGTTCCACAAACGATGGGACACTTAATATCGTGTCCTGCATCTCCTGTCAGCTGCACGTTACAGGAACTGATGGACGCTGGTTATGGCGCCAAACAAATAGCCGAATTCTGGGCCGAGTCCGTTTAAATTGCTATCGACACGCTAAGAAGATGAAGAAGGCCAGTATTCCTAATTCAGTCTTTTCGACCTGACTCAGACATTCCTCACGTTTAGCAGCTGCACTAACACGTGCTCAACCAATCAGAACACAACGATCTATCTAAAGCATAATAGTCTCTATTATCATATACTATTTCTGTTCCAAATCATATCAGTTACGTATCTTTCCAAGGAAAACCGTTTTATCAATCGAGGGTAATTGACTGATTTATCGAAAGGTTAGGCCCTACCCACTTCCTGGCACGCAATATTGGCCCAATAGATTGGCCACGAATAGAGGGGCTCGAGGCTAAATAATAACAGCCGCACGGGCCGATCTTTCAAGTTAAGCAACGCTTGCCGAGATCGGTCTGTGGCTGGGTGACATACCAAGACCCCTCCGTGCCTCGGAAAGTACGTTAAACAGTTGGTCCTTGCTGTAACTCCTAGATCTTTGGTACGACTATTAAACATCTAGGAATTACTGCCAGGACCAACTGTTTAACGTACTTTGCGGGTAGTCAGAAACCCGAAAGTCTGACAACCTGTCTTGTCAAGGGTTATTTTGTTATCCAATTACTGGGTTGTGGAAGTCAGATAGGTGGTTGGTCCTATAAATACTAGTATTCAGCTGCATCCAGCTAGATTAGGAGCCAACCCTAACATAGTTGGGAAATGGCTAGGCAGATGATGAGATGGGCCACAAAATATTGGTCACGATACAAACTGCCCAGTTTTCTAAAAAAAAAAAATACTCCAAGACTCGTCAAAGTTTTAATGAAATTAGTTCTCAAGCTAGAAAATAGCATAGTTTTAAAACTTGCAATGAGATCACCCTTTAAGTTGGCGACGTCAGCAAACTACTGTTCATAAGGATGAATTTTGCATTTTCTAGTCGCCGTGTTTTCATCTGCTAAGTTTTCTGGGAGAAAGAATTGTGTTGAGCAATTCTGAGCTTAGTGTTTGGTTGTCTGACAAATGTTTACGTGAAACGGTGAGACTTTAGCATTTTTAATTCTCATAAGATGTCTGAGTAAGGTTGTTTGGTGCATGATGCTATTGTGGCATGTCGTTTAGTTGAAATAGGTTTTTTATTTTCTTTTCTTTTATATAGATTCCTTGACATTTTCTGAATGTGAGAACGTTGTAGGCCTTGTAGACTCATAGGTGATTCGATTTGTTGACGATTTTCCATATTGTTAAGTACCATAGTACCATACTTGTTAACGGTATAATTTGAAAACATTGTAAAAGCCAATTATTTTTAAAAGAATAACCGTGGAGAGTCTTGCCAGCTCTTCTCCATAGGACACGACCAATTGAAACCGCGCACCTGGCTTCAGATATTTCATAAGTGCCCGAATAACTTTATGTGAAATCACATATTCTCCACTAACTACTTCTTGATAACAGTGTGATCATTCTTGTCATCGATTAGCATTTATTAGTTGGTATCGCTATTAATTTGCTACTAGTTCATAGAATTGTAAATCGTAGAATCCATGTTTTAGACATTAATCTTCTTTCCCAATGACATCACCCGAAAAGGTAGTTGCCTCATCATATCATAATCAGGCTATAATGTTCCCACTGCTGGGACACAGGCCTCTCTGTGAGAGGGAGTGGGCTGATCCACCACGCGGGCCCAGTGCGGGTTGGTGAATGTCACATGTCTTCGAATGTTTGGTTCTAGGACATGCCGGTTTCTTATGTTTTCCTTCACCGTTTTGAGAGCAGTGGTGGTGAAATAATTGAGTTTCCTTATTGTCAATTATTTCCCTTAAAACAGATAAAAAACGCAACAAAAATACCATGTAAAAAGCGTGCCAAATTAACAGAATCGCAGGAAAGTGCCGCAAAGAGATAATCGTGCAGTTACACCGCTATCTGAAACATCGCAATTTGCCTAAACAGCTCTCTCGTGCTGTATCCAACGTTTTGCCACTTACTTCCTGCGTTAGGGGCCGAAATATGTAGGTATTATATTGTTGTAATGTCCGCTTAGCTGCGGAGAGATAATCGTAGCCTAGTTTGGGGTAAAAAAAAAATAAGTTCTTTATAAATCTAACGGCGCAGGATAGCTTTTACCAGAAGTGGTCATACATACACCCACATTTCGGCAGCAATGTTTAAGTCCTATTTAATAGGGGGCGAGCCTATTGCCGGGTGCAAATCCTGACCCTGACTGCTACTGAGTAATTCCAGATAGAAAAACCCAATAACACTTTGCCCGAACCAGGATTAGAACCTAGGACCTCATGCTCAGCGAGACTACAACGACAAAATTTACATTCTTCACAAAACATACGCTAAATAAACCCCGTATTTTCCTGTAGACTAATTCTTATCGTTCAAGAATCTCATTAGTTCACAAAACCGTGAAATAATAAAAAAATATTTCGTTCATAAAAACGTTAAATCAACAAGGACAAAAACTACATTAACATACATTACATTGAGAATGCAGAGTTTTCGAGAACAATGGAGTCTCCGAAGTAATTTTCTTTTCTTTTAAAACTGCATTCTAAATGTATTAAAAGTAACATTACTCGGGAAAACGGCTCGGAACTACTTTTTAGAGAATGTTACTTATTAAGTTTTTTAATTAACATTGTAATTACGTTAAGTTTCACGTTTATTTTTAGTTGTCAACGGGGAATTTGCATAGGATTGTAGCTCGTTCGTTTATGTTCACATTGATACGTTTTATTTTGCTGACTGATTTTGTATTCCATAGCACAGAAAATAGTTTACTATCCACCCACCAGTACCATCCATCAACCCATTGAGGTAATGGCAGCCTTTTTTTTTTTTTTTCTGTGTGGGAAATCATCGTATGACTTCTCCCGCTCTGGGCGGAGCACTGGCCAGTGCTCGCCGCCCGTAAGCCCGCGCCTACGGTGGCCGGGAGTCGGCTGGTGACTCCCGACGTCCAGGGCGTCTCCTGCGGCGACTAGGGGCGTGAGGGCGCAAAGATTGACTCTCACGCGCTCCGCCTCCTCCTTTGCGAGCATTACTGCTTCGCAAAAGGAGGTGACGGCTTCCCATGCACTCTCGCTCCGTACCATGGGGTGGACCAGGGACGGACGCGAGAGATCGCCGCCGCCGATCGCCGCCACGAGGACGCGGCAGTGCTCCGCCCAAGCCGGGCAGACCTCCACCATGTAGGTAATGACAGGCTGACAAAATGATGATGCAATCTGATTATCAAAATGTTCCAATTGTTGGCTGTAGGCCCTGTTGTTGTTCAGCTCAAAATCTCAATATACAAGGTGTCGTTTTGTATCCTCGTCAAATTCAAGGAGGTAACTATGCTACTGATTCTCGACACGAATCAATAATAAAATAAGTAGGTTTTTGTTTTTTTTTTTTCAATTTTCGGAAATCGGCATGTGTGGGACCATGCATTTTAAAACGCGGCCTGTGTGAGACCGCACTGTAACTGCCCTTTGACACACACATAAAAACGCGGCCGCTTATACGATACCATAACGCGATTCTGTTCTTTGAAAGTGGTGTATTCTGAAATACTGTCAAACTTAAATAACTAAAAAAACAAGTATGTGTTAATTGTGGATCGAAATTTTATTTGATTATTTATTTCTTTCATAACAGCCTCCTGAAATTTTACGAGGATGCAAAACAACAGCTTTCATAAGTACCTATGTTCTCATTATTCACTCAATGTATTTCGACGGCACGGTTGGCCCAGTGGTTAGCGATTGACTGCTGCGCTGCGTGTCGCGGGTTCGATTCCCGCACGGAACAAATATTTGTATGACCTACAAGTAGTTGCTCCGGGTCTGCCTGTTTGTGTATGTGAGTTTAAATGTTTGTAAACGCACCCACGATACAGGAGAAATTCCTAGTGTGGGGCAACGTTTTTTAAAAATAAAAATAAAAAATAAAAAAAAATATACTGCCGTAGCTTATTTATAATTGTATCTGTTATTGCACTTTAATTAAGCGATATTCTATTATATTAATACATTGAAAGGGATATGATGTTAAATTATTTAAAACATATAAAATGCGATCTTATTGTAGGATGTGAAAACTTTCTACGTATACTAGCTTCTGCCCGCGACTTCGTCCGCGTGGAATTTCTTGTTCCCCCGACCCACCACGTCGTATCGCATCACCTGCCCGCGCTATCACATCGTTTTCGCTTAGCGTACTTTCTTACTTTTTGCTCGGCTCCTAAGGATCAAAGCGTGGTGTTATATAGCCTTCCTCAAGAATTGGCTAGTTGACCAATTTTTTATTATTATTTAAATTGAAGCTTTTTTACCTCACCAATAGCTTGGTATAACCAGTTTTTTAATATCTTTGGAAATTAAAAAGATATAAGCGTTCAAAACTCTCAATTAGACAGAGAGGGAAATACTGAATTGTGACGTCATAGTTCAGTATCGCCATACAAATTACATGCAAAACTTCGTTTTGCGAGAAAGTGACAAACAGCTTTTATAAGTTATAATTTTTTTATTTTTCGACCGATTTCAAATTTGATTTCGAATTCTGTTATCGTATCACGCATGTGAATATATTATCTACTAGAATATATAGTATTCAATATCATGCAACTACCCAATTGGGCTATAAGATGCCAAAAGATTTTTTTCAAATCCAACCAGTAGTTGTAGAGATTAGCGCGTTCAAGCAAGCAAACAAACAAACAAACAAACTCTTCAGCATTATTCTTAGTATAGATAACTAGCGTTCTTGGAATTCCAATAACCGATACATGTATTGGAATTCTGCGAACATGAATATTAAGTTTACACAGTCCTAATAATCTAGTTTAATCAGTCCTAGTAATCGATGTTATGTACTTACTTTTGAATAATGATGTAACTCATAGACAACTATCGATATGGTTTTGATATCGATAACAGCACAAACTTTTTAAAAACAATTTAAAATTTTGAAACGGTGTTATTTTAAAAAGATAAAAAACGTGTGGAGTCGGGGGATCCCCGGCAGGAACGAAGTTCAAAATGAAAATCCAGAATGGTGGCTGCAAGGACACAACTTCAGAGTCAAATAACAAAAGCAACCAAGTGCGAGTCGGACTCGCACACGAAGTCCGACTCGCACACAAAGAGTTCCATACCACCGTACAATAATTAGCAATATTTTCTAGAAACGCCAAAAAGAACACCGTTTCTTGTCCCACCCTTTAATTTTTAACCTTATGTTAATTGTATTATTTCTTCTTACAGCCGCCATCGTACAGACGCCAGCAGGTCAAGCTACCCGAAACTGTCAAATTTTCCTAATCAACCTTGAACCTTAATGCTTTAGCGATAAAGTTGAAAATCTATTAAAGAAATTTGACAGATTGTAGTAACTTGATGTGCTGGCGTCCGTACTACACACTCTGTGAAAATTTGAAGTGTCTACCTATTATGGTTCAAAAGATACAGCCCTGTGACGGACGGACGGCCAGCGGACCGCGTAATAAGCGCTGGCACCCTGTGGGTACGAATCCCTAAAAATAACTTAAAAACTGAAGAAGCAATATACAGCCACACTGCAAGATAATATGAACGATCATAATATTCCACTATCAACATAAATGAAAGAGCCAGTGAATAATAAAATTACTTTTGTTTTCTTAATGTCGGGAAACTTTACGCTGGATTTGTTTGAGCGAGTCTGTGGATTGTTATTAAAATTCGTACCGACGTTGCTGAAGTTTTTACGTTAAAAGGATTGGATGTAAAAAGGTTAGAATAGTGCTCGTTTTGTGAAGTCTAGGTATGAGTGCATATTAATAAGGGAATGGGAACAACGTAGATAGTTTAACTGGGTGCTCGCATGTGGGATTTTTGTGCAAACGCTCGCGCAGTTTGAGAGAATTTGAATTTGTTTTCGACGTACTTTTTTGGTAAATCTCCGATGTTGGAAACTTAATGATAAACGGAAATGTGGCTTTTAAAGGGGGTTTATCTGAAAACAGTACACAGATAATTATAATATCATTAAGCCTTATTTATAATGCAATTTTGTTTACAATAAATATATGTGGGTATTTTTCTATGTCGCCTGGAAATAAATGATTTATTTATTCTTATTAAACATTTTCTTCCGTTTATCAATTAGTAAACCTTTGTGAATGTTACTTTTACGTTTAGTTGTGACTCCATAAGTTACAGTTTATATCAATAAAAACCTTAGCAGCGGTATTACTATCGTTAATGATCTATCGCTATCGGTACCACTATCGTTAATGTTATCGAAATGCACAAAATGCCTTATTTTCTGCAAAGCCATCTCCTTATAACTTAAAAAATGTATATTTCCGGTAACAATTTAAGATGGCGAAATGAGGGTATACTTAGGTACACCTATGCCTAACCCTTCGGGGATTAGAATCATGGTTTTACGTTATAATGTTAATTTATGATGTTCTTAGACAATTTTTTTTAAATACCTTTGCGATCCCTTTCTTATCCTAAGTTTTCTACTACTTTATCCGTTTCTACTCGTGAGAACCTGTAATTGGCTCTGTATCGCTTATACAATTGTTATTAAATCGGAAATAAGAAAGAAAGAAAGAAGAATTATTTGGCACAAACTAAAAGACCAATAATAAAAAAATAAAAATAAAAATAAAAATACAATAAAAGATTAAATAAAAAGTGTGAAGTCCGATGTAAGAAATTAGCAGGAAAAGTGTGCCTCACGGCTGCGCCAAAAAGGCCCAGTTCAGCAAAAAATGACGGACAACTAGTGCCTGGCGCTGGTTTTCAACTGGACCTGATGAGTGAGGTGACGGTTGTAAATCAGTTCTATACTGCAACGTAAATAAATAAACCAGTACCCATTACAATATCAGAAATATCATATTCCCCTCCCAGATTTCACCCACTTAAACACACTTCGAACTTCAACATCCCCCCAACTAATTAGCAAGACCTACATTAAAATACCGGGAAACTTTTAACATCTCAAGGCGAGAAACTAAAACTCGAACGTGACCTACTCTGGATTTCCTCTATATAATCTGCATTCCTGGAAGTATTATTTTCTCTGGACCTTTCCTGGACGTTTCAAAGGGAGGAAACTTTTATTTTTCGCTAAGAAATACGTCTTATTCTGCTGGCATGTTATTGCGAATGTTTTTAGGCAGAATTTGGATGTTTTTGGGTTAGTGAAATGTTTTGTGTGATTTATTATATTGTGTGTCGGTTTGTGTACTTAAACTGACATACTTTTTATGTATAACCAGAACCCTGATTGCGTAACATACAATCCATAACAATCTGAATGATTTTAAAGGATATTGCTAATCCATTGCTTCATATGTTCGAATAAAGTTCTGTTCAACAACGTACATAACGCAACGAATGTCGCTGAACTGTCAAAATGAATTTGACAGTTCAGCGACATTTTGACGTATCAGTGTTAAACAGAACTAAATGTGTAATCTCAATAACTATCTACCTATAATTATGATTGGCATAAAAATCGTACCTCAAATAATTCCCATTTTACTTTCCAAAAAACATTATTGAACGCTCTAATATAGTGAACGTGTCATTTTTTGTGAACTTCAATAATTCATATTTTGAGGTAATTCTGCTTGTCGGTGGATGACTGTATTTTAAATCTTGTTTTCCTAAAACTTTGCCACGTCCACGGCGTTGTTGGTGGCAGCGCAGAGGTCACTTTGACTGGGTCGAGCATAGTTTGTGACATGTCTCCACAATCACACCCTACTGCCGTTCCGTCAAGGTAGCTCCACTTTACCAGGTTGGACTTACATCTTCCCACTTTGAGGCACTAAAATTACTAAAGTCTATTCAAACTAGTGTTTCAGATTGATGTTATTTCAAGTTAAACAAATATTAACTTTCTTTTAATGGTTATTAAGTTGATATCAGAGTGACTAGCACTATTGAAAAAGTTATAAAAATGTTTGAAATCGTGGCGTAAACTGAACCTTGTTGTATAGTAATTAAAGTTATTTTTCCATAAACTCGTATTTGTTTACATTTTTGCCAAATAAATCGCAAATGCAGATTAAATAGCCAAGTTACTGTGGACAACTAAGATGGCGCTCGCCGGGCGCAGTCGTGGCACCGCTTGCGTCACTTGGTTGGTTCGCGCGCGTTGGTCTAACATACAGTTCTAACATAAAAATAACCATATGGTCAGGGTTCCCGTTTGGTCGGGGTACCATGGCTTAGTTACTGCGACTAACTGTGAGAAAACTCCGGAAAGTTAAGAAAAGACCACGATTTATTTTAAAAACCGTCCAGCTTTCAAGATTTTATTTTACCACTTTGTCGGCGTGATTAATATGTATATCCATGCCAAATTATACTCGTAGCTTTCTAGTACTAAGAGTCTCTGAGCTAAGCTGCGGACGGACAGACGGACATGGCGAAACTATAAGGCATCCTTGTTGACTATGGAACCGTAAAAATGTGAACCAAAATGTTTTAAGAGGTTCATTAATTTAAAAAAGCGTTCATCATCTTAACGGCACTAAGATTTTAGAGGATCACGTAAATACTTCTCTCGAAAATTGGTGGCAGAAAGTCTAAGAGTGTCTTTACAAGCTACAACGCTGCTAAAGCATCATTAGACATTGCCAGACTTCACTCAACATTAGGCTAACGTCACACATTGACCCTAATCACATTTCTCTTTACCCCGAAGTCTCACAAAATGTACCCCTTATCTGCCTTCCCAAATACATAATTACTTCCAGCCTTCCATGTAAGACCAATCTGACCGTCAAGTCAAAACTTGGCAGCTTAAGCCCGAATCTTGGCACGTTGTCAGACTGTCCTGCCTAGTAATTTGAACTGGATTGAAATGTAAATGTAATTAAATGCAAATGTATTCAATTAATTGGGTGTTATAGCGAGCCATTGAGGGTGGGTACGACTTCCATTAATTAGCTGATGTGTTGTTCTAGACTTGGTGTTGTTGACCGAAGTTTTGGTTGTGAAATCTGAGTTTTAAAGGTACAAAACATTGAAATACTGCCTACCCCCACGGGAAGAAGGCGTGACTTTATGTGTGTATGTAAAATATTAAGTTACAGGTTATTGCATTATTTATTTATTTACAATAATAAACACACCAACAGCAGTGCGATTCTGTAACCATCTCACCGTGAAAACTTAGGTGAAGTGAGCGTGGAGTGAGCTGTCATTCCAACTAATGCTAGGGATTGACACCCTTGACAGCTCACTCTAAGCTCACTTTACCTAACTTTTCACGGTGAGATTTTTACAGAATTGATCGACTGCACAGTCACTCACAATTCAAATCAAATATCATCCAAAATTAGCATTACAGTAATCATGCAAATAACAGGTATGCATGTTAACTTAAAAAATATTAGAGACAAAAGACAACAATAAAAAGTGTATCTAGTAGATCTCAATCAATGTTAGCTCAAATATGTTATGTTCGATTCTATTAAGAAATTTCATATCTCACCATAGCAACTGAGAAAATAATCCGAGAATAGTATGAAAAAACAATCGTATTAAATTGAAGAAACAAGACAGCTTTCAAGAGTGATGAAGATCAAAGTCCAATCATTTATTCCAAATAATATAAAAAAAGATACAAAGAAAATATAATAACATAAAAAGCACTTTTGAACGTCAAAATTTACAAAAAAAAACTAGAATTGATTCTAGTCGCCCCTTCCAAAAGGCTGTTTCGTATAGAGAAGAAGGGCTAGAAACTCCACCGTTACCCTTTTAAAAATGTTTTACAATATTTTATAATCATCCAATTAATTATATATGTGAAGACGATGCACCAAGAATAAAATTACTATACCACAATAGGTTCCGTAGACATAACTTTCGGTAATAGGTACATTATGTAATTGTATAAATACAATAGAATGTGATAACAGTAGGAATAATTAAATAACTCAGTTCGCATCTTCAATTATTACATCTTCTTCGGTCGGGTCGGTCCAATCTAACCGAATGCACCTGAGTACCAGTATATTACACGGAGCGACGGCCTATCTGCCCTCGACAACCCAGTGACTGAGTAATACAATACCACTAGGTAAGACTGGTTGTTAGACTTTCATGCTTGATGCCCCGTAACATCTGTCAAAGATCCACGAATGACAGCCGGTACCAACGGCTTAACGTGCTTTTCGAGGCACGGAGGGGTCTTAATATGTAAAGATGGACATTCATCCACGGACAAACCGCGGCAACGAACGCGTGACCTTACAGTAATAGGTACATTATGTCTTTGTATAAATAAGATAGAATGTGATAACAGTAGATGTAGTTAAATAACTCAGTTCCCATCTTTAATTATTACAATATTATATTATTATCACAACCTTAAAAAAACATACTTAAAACTTACGCATCTACTCATTTATGCCGCAACATTATTTTCATGTAGACTTAATTTTCTGATGTCGAAAGAGCTGGTATATGCTGTATCAGCACTTTTCATGCAAATTTCAAGAGTCAACAGGGGGAAATTGATTGATGTCGCAAACAAACAGAGCTACTGAATAATCATAGACAATACAGTGTTGTGGAGTAAGCGATTGAGTAGTTAACTGAGTGATGCAACTGTTTATATAATGTACTGTTTTGATACTTAGGTATGACCTTTAGACACAATCGAACGTCATTTATTCAAAATGAGCTGAGAATCAGCACTTTTTGAACGTCAAAATTACATAAGACAGTCCACAAAGCCTAGTCCTAGTACTTTAGCTGGGTAGATGAAATGGCGCAACAATCAACCAACAGCCAACCTCCCCACCAGCACAGCTCAGCTGTCTGTTACGTTAAAAGAACTCGATTCTAGACAATAGTAGGCAAAGTAATTATCATGCGCGGGCCTGCGGGCGGAGCGCGGGCCTGCGGGCGGAGCGCGGGCCTGCGGGCGGAGAGCAATGGGTAGCTCACCGCCCGATCAGGACCAGGCCCGTGCCGGACGGCGCGTAAGTGTTCCACGCGCGCCTCAAAGAGATGTCAGCATAACGAGGGGCCCCTCAGGGCCGAAGCCTGCCGGGGCAGCGGGATTGTCCGAAAGGGTTACGGCTACCCCGGAACATAAAGGGCGAAGGAAGGAACATGGGTGGGTTTTAGTCAGTAAGAGTCTGACACTCCCTTCCCCAGAGCGGGAGGGGTCATTTGATGATTTCCCATCCCGAAAAAAAAAAAAAAGAAGAATTGCTAAATAAAAGTTCTCATGCAGAAAAAAAACTTTCATTACTGGTTATAGACCACACAAAAATTAAAGAAAAAAAAAGTCACGTTGGTACATGGCCAGCTTGGTATCTACATAACATCACTCCTGTAATTCCCCAAAGGGTAGACAGAGGTGTACCTAAAGGACACACACTTTTCGCCAGTTATGTTCAAGTCCCATTTAATAGGGAGTGAGCCTATTGCCAATAACCGAGCACAAATCCAAACTCCGGGCTGCTACCGAGAAATTCCAGATGGAAGTACCCTTTCATACTTTGCCCGACCTCAGGATCGAACACACGACCTCATACTCTGCAGTAGCGCTTGTGACTACTAAACGAACGAGGCAGTCTTGATATCTACATCGAAGGATATTTCGAGAAAGTGTCTACAATTATGTTTTTCACTAGCTGCGCCCCGCGGTTTCACCCGAATAAGTTTCGATACCGTGGGAATATCGGGAGAAAAAGTATCCTATATTTTAATGATGGTTATAAACCATCCGTGTGCCAAATTTCATCCAAATCCGTTCAGTAGTTTTTGCGTGAAAGAGTATTCATCTATCCATCCATCCATCCATATACCTAAAGTTTCTCGTTTATAATATTAGTAGGATAGTAGGCATAAGATTTAAAAGGTGTTGCTCTAAAAGACAACTTCATACAACTAAATGAGTTTTCTAGTTACCTGATACTCGTTAGTTACTGAAATCCACAACTCAATTAAACTTTAAATGCTCTCAACAGAACACCTTAGTTGATAGTTGCGTGAAGGAAAGTCTTTACTCAAATTCCAACCTTAGTCTTCAGTTGTTAAGGCTTAATTTAGTTTGAAAGTCAAAGTGTAGTTGGAGAATATTTTTATTCGCTCTGGCAATAAAAGTAAAGAGTTTAACGACAAACTTCGACTCTTTGGATCGGGTATTTTGAAATCGGATAGTTAAAGAACAACTTAATACGGTTAAATTAAATTCCAACGTTTAGCTTATTTTATCTAAGTTTTTTTGCTGAATCGAAAAGCATAGAATCTATGTGACGTGAGAAAAACTGTTATTGCTACTTGGAGAAAACGAGCTCTGATAAGAAAACGGCTAGTTTTTTCCATTCCCTGCATAGCTGACGTCGCATTTTCGTTGCGAAACGGTGTGGTTTACACTACCTATAAAAAAAAGGAGGGCTTGTGGCTGAGTAATAACAGCCGCACGGATCGATCGATCAGGTTAAGCTAAGCTTGCCGCGGTTGGTCCGTGGATGAGTGACCATCTTTACATATCAAGACCCCTCTGTGCCTTGGAAGGCATGTTAAGCCGTCAGTCCGACAGTCGTTATGGGTCGTCACAAAGCCCGAAAATCTGACAACCAGTCTTACCAAGGGGTATCGTATTACCCAGTAACTGGGTTGTGAAGGTCAGATAAGCAGTCGCTCCATGTAAAATACTGGTATTCAGCTGCATCCGATTAGACTGGATACCGACCCCAACATTGTTGGGAAAAGGTGAGGTAGATGCAGATAATGAAATAAAAAAGTAAAAAAAAATGTTTCACATTGAACCGAAAATTATGCACACATAAAATTATATGTAGATGTTAGTGCTGTCTTCTTCTACCTACTTGATTTATGATTTATATTTAAGTACACATTTGGTGAGTTCAAGGCGAAAAGCGGTTGTATATTTATAGTAAAAAACACAAATTAATTGAGGTTGTAATTAACTGATTAGTTAATTACCTAAGGTTTTAGATTGAGAGATTGCATCCGAAAGCTAATACCCGTAACTAAAAACGCTCAAAATCTAGTCGCAATCTCATCTTAGCGACTATCAATGTCTAAACGGGCTGTAACTACTAGAACTGTCAATGACAAAACGGGCCTTTTATTTTTTGACAACTTTACTGCAACAGATAGTCTTTTCAGTCGTTTTAACAACAGAGGGGCAATTCTCGTAATTTTAAGAACATTCACAGTCTGATCTCAGTCTCAAGCTGTCAAAAATACCTCTAATTTCTCTACATTTTGACAAGTTTTTGACATTTGTTTGTCGCCGAGATGAGACTGCGACTAGATTTTGAGAATTGGCCTTCTGATTCTCATTGTTTTAAAGACAGTGACTATCGGTTGCACTTTCACAGTGGCTAATTTTGTGACACACGGTGATGAATGAATGCGTTTTTGAAAAGCTAATTCTGTTTCAACTTTTGTTGAGTAACTACATCAAATTAAAACCTTATGTATCCTTCTATCAATCAGTAGAAAGGCCGAACCCATAATTTAAAACGTTCAAAATCTAGTCGCAATCTCATCTCAGCGACAATTAATGTCAAAAACTTGTCAAAAATGTAGGGAAATTAGAGGTATTTTTTGACAGATTGAGAAAGATCAGTCTGTGGTCGTTCTTATAATTATGAGAAGGCAATTCGCACAATTATAAGAACGTTCACAGTCTCTGGTCTTTGTTAAATACAATTTTATTAATATGATAGAATGTAGTATATAGTTACAGGGAGACATTTACTTCCTACACATTGCTTCTAACACATAATGTAACCATCGTCTAAACTAAACAATAAACATTTTGATGAAAACCTATTTATAAACACATTAGCTGAACATTATTATCAATGTCAGAATAACTAGAGTTAACAGTCATTACGTCTTCAGAACTCGCAAAATGTCGGCATACTTCAAATGTAATTAAATAACCTACCTATAAGCTGTTACCTTGGCAACGGAACTGCTCTTTCATATAAGGTTGGGGTGCCAATACTAGTGGGATACTCGTATAATGGTAATTATACCCGAAAACTGTAAGTTAATATGACTGTGTGGTGTTGTTAATATGTGTGCGGTGGAGACGAAAATACGAGAGTAAATTAAACTTTGTCTGTCATAGACGCAAGTGCATGCAAAGGGATAATTAATTCTAATAATAAGGAAAAAAAATACAAAATATAATATGTATAATAACGAGCACAAAGCAGAAATAGTCGACGAGTGCACGTCATAACTGTGACAAGAAGGCTTCAACTCAGCATGATGTTCTGCTATGACCCACAGCACAGCGTTGATTTTCAGTGGTTACCCGAAAAGGATGTACGGAAACCAAGTCAGATCAAATGATTCGTAGGTATACAGGTAATAAAATAAAATAAAACAAACGGTACTTATAATTCCCGACAGCCGACAGCACGGTTGGCGCAGTGGTTAAGCGATTGACTGCTGCGCTGCGTGTCGCGGGTTCGATTCCCGCACGGAACAAATATTTGTATGACCTACATGTATTTGTTCCGAGTCTGGGTGTTTTTCTATCTATAATATGTATGTATTTACAAAAAAAAAAAAAATTGTATATAAGTAGTTTATCAGCCATCTTGTTACCATAACACAAGCATTAGGTTGCTTAGCTTGGGACAAATGGTGCTGTGTGAAATGTCCAGGGATTTATTTTATTTATTATTTATTTTATTTATTTAATTTAAAGCAACTACATAACGATAATCCAAACCAACCAATGACCATGATGACCATGATTGATCTAATGACCATGACGAAATTCGCAACATATGGTGTTGCGAATTTCGTCGCTACGCTCCAAGACAGGCATCGCTGATGTTGACGATAAGTCTGCATCTGACTCGTACATATAGGTTGCGTCAAAATAGATGAGCCAGGATCGTCACACAGTTGGTGCTTGAGGACAGACGATGTTACCGAGGCAAGCTTAATTCAAAAGTTCAACCAAATATATCCAAAAGTTTAGTCACTATAATTAGTCAAAGATTGGCAAAACGCATAGTCGGCCCAACACTACTATTTAGTTTGTTTGTAAAATTGTTTTTTTTTTAATTTCCATGTTAGGATATATGTATTCATAATCAGCCTATAATGTTCCCACTGCTGGGACACAGGCCTCCTCTCGGTGAGAGGGAGCGGGCCGTAATCCACCACGCGGGCCCAGTGCGTGTTGGTAGATGTCACATGTCTTCGAATTGTTGGTTCTAGGACATACCGGCTTCCTCACGATGTTTTCCTTCACCGTTTTGAGAGCAGTAGTGATGAAATTCTTTACACAAAGTAAAGCGCCTGCCTGGGTTCGAACTTACGACATACAACTCGTAAGTCGCGGCCGATACCACTGGGCCACCACTGCTCTAGGATGTATTCGATAGTTTCTAAATACTCCTATGCATTAGTATTAACATCATTTCATTTAATAAAAATCTAATAGAAGAAGATTTACAAAGGGTTCGGAGTTTCGTAAACCTGAATTTATTTTGCAACTACTTACAATTCTGCTCAACCAGCACGTTAAGACAAGCGTAATAGATAAGATTTATTGTCCATACGCACGAAGAGTAAAAGTAAATAAGCATCATGGATACTAGAGCAAATAAATTTAAAAGAAAGGTTCTACCTTTTATTTCCAAGGCTTTTCTTGAATCTTAAGACGAACCTTTGTTAGTCTAGACTCACACACAATGATGAATGAATGCATTTTTGAAAAGCTAATTCTGTTTCAACTTTTGTTGAGTAACTACATCAAATTAAAACCTTATGTATCCTTCTATCAATCAGTAGAAAGGCCGAATCCCGTAATTTAAAACGTTCAAAATCTAGTCGCATTCTCATCTCAGCGACAATCAATGTCAAAAACTTGTTAAACATGTAGGGAAATTAGAGGTATTTTTGACAGATTAAGACTGAGACCAGACTGTGAATGTTCTTAAAATTACGAAAATTGCCCCTCTGGTCGGCCGAAGCTAAGAAAATCTCCACAGTGTATCTATTTAATAGATATCGTCGGTCTAGATGTTACACCTCATAAATACGAACCTGACAATTTTCCAGGAGAGACAAAAAACTGTTTTGATAATTATGTATATTACATACTTTTGGTTATTTTATTGAATATTAATTAAAATACCGTATGTTTTCTTGTATGTACAGACGCCAGCACATCAAGCTACTACAATCTGTCAAATTTATTTAATAGACTTTCAACTTTATCTTTAAAGCTTAAGGTTCAAGGTTGATTGGGAAAATTTGACAGTTTCGGGTAGCTTGACCTGCTGGCGTCTGTACATAAAAAATCACCTTGGCATGCTTGGTGTCTATTAAACTTACAAGGTCCCACCTTACAAAGTGCTTCAAAGTCTTGTTACGAGATGTCACTAAAAGTCAGTTTTTAAGTGAAGTAAAGGTTTACTTCACTTGTGACTGGTGACACCTTGTATGTTCAGGAGGTCCTGAACATACAAGGTGTCACCAGAAAGATAGAAAATTGCGTGATGAACAATTTCGCATCAAAATGTAAAATTGACCAATAATTGCAGTTACGATGTATCACATCTAGAGCGACGATATGTAAGTTAGACTGTCTCATTCACACAAGCGGGCTAGCTGCTGTCACTAATGTCATCTGTCAGTCACGAGGAATCACGGGAAACCAGGAAAGTAAAGCAGGGTCTAAACTATAGCATAGTAGTGCATTACGTCAATTACCCGAAACTGACCTAATTACAGTTATGTACAGGTACCCTCTTAAACTGACACCCCACCTCAATGTCGTCAAATCCATGTAGCTACCAATTCATGTAATTTGTCATTAATTTGCGCCGAATTTAATTATTATGTATTACAGTGAGCACGAAATAGTTGTTTGCGCAAATTATTCACATTTCTCATTAATAATTGCGTTGAAATTACATTTTGGGGGTAAAATCAAAAGAGCCGTCTTGTTTGCGTTGTGTTCCAGTTTAGAGTATGATTGTAGGTAATTAATAATGTTATTTTGGACTGAATTTCTAGTAAAATCAATCAGTCGGTTTCCAATCCAACAATATACAGCTGAGTATTTATTTTTTATATTCGCTATTTTACTGCCTATCTGATCTCCACAATCCAGTTCCAGTGTACACAATACCCCTTGGTGAAACTGGTTGTCCGACTTTTGGGTCTCTGGGGATCTGACTACCCGTAACCACTGTCAAAGGTTTACGAATGACTGTTGGGACCAACGGCTTATCGTGCTTTACAAGACACGGAGGGGTTTCAAAATGTAATGGATCCACAAACCGACCGCGGCAAGTGTAGCTAAGCTTCGATCGACCCGTGTAGCTGTGTGTATGATTTATCCACGAGCCACACACTGGATTTCCAGTAATTGAAGAAAAATAATGTGCGCTAATTTCCGGGGTATTAAATATCGAATCTGTATATCACAATATCTGGGGAGCAGTGGTGGCCCAGTGGGGGGAGCAGTGGTGGGCCCAGTGGTAATGGACCCGACTTACGAGTTGTAGGTCGTGAGTTAGAACCCAGGCAGGCACTTTCAGCGGGATTGTCCGAAACAGCGGGATTGTCCGAAAGGGTTACCGCTTCCCCGGAACATAAAGGGCGAAGAAAGGAACATGGGTGGGTTTTAGTCAGTAAGAGTCTGACACTCCCTTTCGCTCCACCCAGAGCGGGAGGGGTCATTTGATGACTTCCCACCAGAAAAAAAAAAAAAAAGAGGCAGGCACTTTACTTTGTGTAAATTATTTCATCAACACTGCTCTCAAAACGTTGAAGGAAAACATCGTGAGGAAACCGGCATGTCCTAAAACCACAAATTCGAAGACATGTGACATCCACCAACCCGCACTGGGCCCACGCGGCGGATTATGGCCCACTCCCTTTCACAGAGAGGAGGCCTGTGTCCCAGCAGTGGGAACATTATAGGCTGATTATGTATGTTATGTAAAATATCGATTTGGAACGCCTAGAGGCTATTAATACAGCTGCCAATTATTTGGTAAACTGGGTTACGGGTAGTCTGTGCTATGAATTTTCATTTATTAATATCGGCTAAATTAATTTGTGGATAGTTTTTTGTTTAGTATCGAGTGATGCAAGAAGTTTCGTTAAATACTTTTGTTATTTAGCCTTATTTAGGTTAGAACCGACATAGCCCGAAGATTTGCCAAGGCAGGGGGCAGGGCACAGGATACTCTTCCCCATCCTACTTACTATCTACCACCAAAGGAGCATCTCCCTGCAGGGTGTAACCTTCCGTGGTCCACTTGGAAGCCCCTGAACCGTCTCCGGACACAAGTGGGAAGATGTAAGTCCAACCTGGTAAAGTGGGGCTACCTTGACGGCACGGCAGTAGGGTGTGATTGTGGAGCTACGTCGCAAACCATGCTCCACCTCCTATCCTGCCCTCTGTGTCCCAAAACATGCAGTCAAAGTGACCTCTGCGCTGCCACTGTCGACGCCGTGGTAGTGGCAAAGTTCTGGGCCAACAAGATATGAAATTCAGTCGTGCCAGCGACACGAAGAAGAAGAAGGGCACATTGCTCGCAGAACTGATGGTTGTTGGGGCCGATAGGTTCTGGAGTGGCGCCCGCTTACCGGAAGACGTAGCGTTGAAAGGCTCCACCACCCACCGCTCCACCATCGCCCCACCTCGTGAGAGGTCACGAGGTGGAGCGATGACCTTGTGAAGGCCGCCGGAATCCGCTGGATGCGGGAAGCACAGAACCAGTCGAAGTGGCGGTGCTTGGTGGGAGCCCTATGTCCAGCAGTGGAAGTCTTTCGACTGAAATGATGATGATCGTAAATTGTAAGAGATAAAGAGACTTCTTTCTTGGTCTTCTGGTCGAAAGCACTACCGCCCACTGCTACTTGAGTTTGGCAATTCTTTGGACTATGTCAGTTACCTTGGTTCTCCATCAGATTTCTTCATTACTGATTCGATCACGTAGGGAAACTCCAAGAATAGCCCTCTCCATTACCCTTGTGGGTGACTTTAGCCTTCTAATGAGGCCCATTGTAAACGACCACGTCTCAGTAATATAGGTCATCACTAGCAACTTACACTGGTCAAAAACTCGTCTTGACGAGAAGATATTGTATAGCTTCCCAAATGCTGCCTAGCCGAGTCGGCTTCGACGTATGACCTCTATCTCAAAGTTGGACCTACCTAACTGGACAGTTTGTCCTAGGTAAACATAATTCATATTAGTAACAATTTACGGTATTACTGGGTTCATAAAACAAAAGCAGTACCCACGTATCTATTCCCGAGTTACCAATTACAAACTTCAATCTACATAATATAGAATATACATATGTACATAGAGACCTGTTGAACAAACCCGAAACTATAATATTATATTATATCGCAAGTTATGTAATGTAATATTATCCTGAAGATCCCATACCGTTCATTGTTAACAACAACATAATCACATAGGGATTCACTTGTTTCAGTAACAGGTAGGGTTGCCAATTTAAAAATTAACCGTTTTATTTGGTAGGAAAAAAAATAATGAATTCTTGGTATTTAGTATGAAAAACATAAGGTAAAATATTTTTATACAGCTAGAAGTTATTACTTTTGCATGATTTGGGTTTTGTACCCAAAGGGTGCCAACGGAACCCTATTACTAAGCCTCCGCTGTCCGTCTGTCCGTCCGTCCGTCCATCCATCCGTCTGACTGACAGTGGGCTGTATCTCATGAACCGTAATAGGTAGACCAGTGAAATTTTCAGTGTGTATTTCTATTGCCGCTATAACAACAAATAATAAAAAGTTAGTAAAAATTAAAGAGGGCCTCCATGGAAGAAACATGTTTTTTCGGCGTTTTGCTCCTTGTGGTACGTAACCCTTCGTCCAACTCGCACTTGGCAGGTTTTTTAATGTTTCCTCACCAAAATAAAAAGCTACCGTGTCTAAAACATGCGAATGGACTACAAAGAAATGCTTAAATTCTAAAGGTGCAATTTCTATAGATAGATCACTTATAAGAAAATTTAAAAAAAATTAATGAATTATATTCGATTAATAAGAATAAAAAAAGTCTGATTATTAAGAGATTAGTCGTTTGAAATTTGCCTTCTTATATGTTTTTTATTATTTGTTTATTTATTTACTTATCTTACTTTAGATTTAAATATTTTTTTAAATATAAAATATAGGTAAAAAAAAACATTTGAAAATATAAAAAAAGTAGTGACCCACCGATGTCGGGAGCAGGGTCCAAGCTACCGGTGGTTAGGGCTCCAGAGACAGGAACCTCCTCACAATGCGAGCCGTATCGCGGTGTACTGCTTTTTGATTTAGGCCCTTGATCCAACTGCCTAATATTTGGTTTATTATTACTGTGACATAAAAATAAGATTTAGGTTAAACACAGAATTAACACTGCATGGATGAAATGGCGGCAGGTCACGGGAACAGTCTGCGACTCCCGCATTCCCCTTAAACTTAAGGGGAAGATATACAAAATCATGGTTAGAACTGCTGTCTTGTATGGATCAGAATGTTGGGCCACAAAAGGGATGAATGAAAGGCAATTGCATACAGCTGAGATGAGGAATGTGTGGTGTTACACGAATGGATAGAATAAGACATGAGTATATAAGAGGAAGTCTGAAAGTGGCACCGGTAACTGAAAAGTTGTGTGGAAACCGGTTGTCATGGTATGGGCATGTGTTACGGAGGAATGAGGAAAATGTCGTGAGGAAAGTTTTGAGTATGAATGTCGATGGCTATAAGAGTAGGGGAAGACCAAAGAAACGATGGGTGGACTGTGTGAATGATGATATGGTAAGAAAGGGGGTGACTGTCGAGATGGCGGCTAATAGAGGAGTATGGAAGAAAAAGACATGTTGCGCCGACCCCAAATAAATTGGGATAAGGGCAGGAGAATGATGATGACATAAAAATAAGATTTTAAGTTTCATAATAAAGAGAAAACAAAGTTCCTATAATACTGTATTTAAAAGTTTGGCAACCCTACCTATAGGCCCTATAAATAACAACACCCTTGTCAAAAGGCTTATAGGGCTTATAATGGTTTAAATACATGTTATGTTACACTAAATAATGTTTTAACAATGCAGGTCCGATGAGTCAATCGCTTGTTCGTTAACTTAAATTAATAATTATGTTTTAAGTATTTAAATTACTTTTTTTAGGTATTTTTTTATTAGCCATTAATATCCTACTGCAGGGCAAATGTCTCCCTACTCTCCTCTTTATTAAAGGAGTCCAGCTGATCCCGCCATCTTTGTCTAGGACTGCCGCGATGTCGTAAAATAATATTATAAACGCGAAAGTTTGTGAGGATGGATGGATGTTTGTTACTCTATCACGCAAAAACTACTGAACGGATTTGGATGAAATTTGGCACAGAGATAGGTTATAAACAGGATACTTTTTATCACGATGTTCCCACGGGAACTTATGCGGATGAAACCGTGGGGCGCAGCTAGTGTACAATAAATATTATGATAGACTCATGCCCGACGGGCCGACGCTCCATCAACACTACTTTATTTATAGTCGTCTCTTATTATATACTTCAAATTGTCATTACACTATACCATTCAAAAGTCATCATCATAGATCTCTGTCAGTATCCACATTAATAAGTGATAAATGAACCCGACTTGTATATTTACAGTCAAGCCCATGATAATCATCTCACAGAAACTGTATAAAGGGGTGAAATACTAGATTAAAGTGCTTAGAAACATAAGTTAGGAACACTAAAGACCTAATTGTTTGCTACAGTCAACAATTAATCTAGATAAACCTATGGAATCGTCTGAAAATTGGAGCCATTAACTTGAAACAAGAACATAGTATGACCGCAAAGATGGGGGGATTATTATACCAGGCAACACTGTTATAACTGTTACATATAATTGTGATAGTTATAATAGTACCCTGTAATTGTTTCATAGGAGAGCAAGGGTTGTTCCTCATATAGAGTACTAGCTACACCCCGTGGTTTCACCCCAATAAGTTTCGATCCCGTGGGAATATCGGGATAAAAAGTATCCTATGTGTTAATGTGGTTATAAACTGTCTGTGTACCAAATTACATCCAATTCATTTCAGTAGCTTTTGCGTGAAAGAGTAACAAACATCCATCCATCCAATCTTTCCCATTTATAATATTAGTGGGAAGTAGGATTTTAACTAGGCTTGGTCATTTCGTCTTTCATAGAAATACTTGTTTCATAGAAGAGCGGTAACTGTCACATGCAACAGTAATGTCCAAATACAGAGCGGTTGACACCTTAATGTCAAATAACTACTAACATCGGTATACTCTCTCTTCTGTCACCCTCATAGTCCAATGGGACGTACGTAATCCGACACGACCGGAGAGAGCTCTTTTCCTTTCCCAAACAGAAGTCATGGTTTCTATTACTACGACTGACATTATATTTCACGGCGCTTAAATTTGGCATAATATGGAAAGAAAAAGGCGTGAAATACCTATAATAGAAGTTAATGTTTGCAGGTCCAATGTTGAAAAACCCATGATTGCTACAAGGAACGTTCATAATCACAGCGCCTTATTATAATTATGACGCCATGTTTGGCAATCAGTATCAGTAATAATTTTGAAGAATATTGCTAATCCATTGCTTCATATGTTCGAAAAATTCGCTTCTCAACAACGTAAATAGCGCAATGAATGTTGTTGAACTGTCAAATTGAAAGCCATTCCTACTGTTACTGTGTTACGCAATTGTCCCGCTGATTAAACTCCTTTTAGGAAACTCAGAGATAAAAAGGAAATAGTTTTATTACACTGTACCCGAAATAATAAAGCTATATCTTGGAAACAGTAGTTCTATTCTGTAAAAGTCTTACCGTGAATACATAGGTGAAGTGAGCATAAAGTGAGCTGTCAATAGTGTCAATCCTTAGCATCAGGTGGAACGACAGCTCACTTTGAGCTCTCTTCACCTAAGTTATCACGGTGATATTTTTACAGAATAGCACCGCAGAAACTGTAACATAACCGCGACGGTTAGGATTATCACCCCAATAACATTAATGGTAACTACTTAACAGTTATGTTAATAAGTTTAAAGTTCACATTAGTCGGACATAACACTGAAACTCGTTAGTGTTCAAGCACCAGGGAATATAAAATATAAAATCACAAATCTTCTCATTCTACACAATAAAACGGTTTCGGGAATGAGGGTGAGTATCCTTAAAAGCACTCGACATTACAAGCACTAACAGTCATCTAATCTGTCTACCCTTTTCCTAACTATGTTGGGGTCGGCTTCCAGTCTAACCGGATGCAGCTGAATACCAGTATTTATTGTACATGGAGCGACTGCCTATCTGACTTTCCACCCAGTTACTGGTAGTATTTTTTTTTACTTTTGATAGCCGAATTCTTAAGTAAGGCTTTTTAACATCACGCTAGGAGCCTTATGAGCTGAGCACAAAGAAAGAAAGTCGGAAATAACGCTGGGCGAAAACGATGACGATGCGATGCAAAGGGGTGGGATGGGGAAACAAATATTTTACGCGTATAAACTCGCGGGCAGAAGCTTGTTACATATATGTAGGCCTCTAGCCTGACTGACGCAGCATTTATTTATTTTAGCCCAAAATATGCTGACATAGTAAAAAAATATAGCCATTAATACCTGCATGATTTTTTGTCACAGTTTTAATTTACTGCTATATAATATAGTGACGCGCTAGAGTGGAGGTACTCTAGTGCGTCACTATATTCCAACATGGCGCATTTTTTCACAAAATCTGCTATAAAATTGTATTTTTTAGGTGTGGAATATTTATAAAGCGTTCATGGTATTTATTTAAGTGATTGCATATCAAATGGATTTTTATTTTGTGCGAAAATATGAAGTATTTTTGTAATTCTAGTAGACAGGTAAGTACTTGCGTGTGTTACCGTTTGGAACTAATGCACCTACTGTTAAAACTTGGCATTTTCTGTGCATTTCGGAACCAAATAATTTATTAACAAAACATGTACATTATAACCAAATCATGCCGAAATTAAGCACGAAAATCGTGCTTAATTTCGGCATGGACCGATGACAGTGACTATAATAACAATAAACAACTGAATCAATCAGGCATATTATCTTCGGGTGTTCTCGTCTAGCTAACGGAGAGTATTTGCATAGACACAACCTTGTAGCTAGGATAATCCATCAGCAACTTGCTCTGAAATACAGCCTTGTGGAATCGGGGATTCCGTACTACAGGTATGTGCCCGACAACCAGCTTTAAACTTCTTTCTTATGTGCCCGACCCATTGTTAGGAGGTTCCTCTCTCTGGAGCCCTGACCGCCGGTAGCTTGGACCCTGTTCCCGATATCGGTAGGCTACTATATTTTTATATTTTGAAATGTTTTTATATTCTAATATTTCGAAATATAAGTTACATTTACAGACGCCAGCACATCAAGCTACTACAATCTGTCAAATTTCTTTAATAGATTTTCAACTTTATTGCTAAACCATTAAGGTGTAAGGTTGATTGGGAAAATTTGACAGTTTCGGGTAACATTTACATGAAATAAAGGAAAAATTGTTTTAATCAGATTCGATAATAATTATTATCGAGTGCTACAGTGCTAAGCCCACCACCGCAATCTCTGAGTGTATTTCCACTTTTATTTGAGGATAAAAGCAAAATTTGGACAGACTCCAAATTAACTCTTAAGCCAACGACGCTATTATATGCATCAAAACTAAAATACCCACTGCATTTGGAGATAACTGAATTTCGTGTTTAGCTTTTGGTAATAAAAATCCACTTGAAAAAAATTCTAATGAAATTAAAATTAGTTTAATGTAATTAAACAATTTTTTTCTCTACTAGTAGAAATATTTTATGGTACCAATTTTCTTTTTTTTAACTTACTCGTAAATCGACAAATAATATAAATATTCAACCTAAAGGCACCCTTCTCAACGCGCGGAAATTATCATTGAATTCGAAGCAACATTCAATTCTTTGAATGAAGCCATCGGCCGGTTTATATCAAAGGACAGAACCTAAGAAAAAAAAAAGTGAAAAAAAGAAGTTTCCGTCACCAACTTCCCGACCGAAAATGAAAGTTATTACGCGTGATAATTATTATGGTTTACTAACTGCGCCCCGCGGTTTCACCCACATAAGTTTCCATCCCGTGGGAATATCGGGATAAAAAGTATCCTATATGTTAATCCTGCTTATAAACCATCTGTGTGCCAAATTTCATCCAAACCCGTTCAGTAGATTTTGCGTGAAAGAGTAACAAAAAAACATCCATCCATCCATCTATACAAACTTTCACGTTTATTAATATTAGTAGGATAGTAGGATTACCGCTAAGTGATAATTTTCTTATAAAATTTGCATTCCATTCGGGAAAACCGTTTTCCCGAATGGAATGCCGCTTGATCATAAGCTCGCATGCCACGTGGACTAATGAAGCGGTCACATAGAGTAGCCATTCACCCCGATACTACCAATTTACGATCTATAATTATCTACGGCAGTGGTTGTCAACCTTTGAACTGCATACATTTTTATGCATTGTAAAACTGGTCTCACCAAACTAGTTTCACAATGCATAGAAATTCTTAACTTCGTAGAAACTTCTTCGCAGACATGGTGAAGCAAAGTGTATGTAGAATGTGTGTGTGAATGTAGCCAACCAGCTTTTTTTTTTTTTTCTGGGTGGGAAATCATCATATGACTTCTCCCGCTCTGGGCGGAGCAGGAGGGCGTGTCAGACTTTTACTGACTAAAACCCACCCGTGTTCCTTCAGTTGCCTATGCCATGGACCACGGTATCTCTTTCGAACAACCCGCGGCCCTGGCAGGCATCGGCCCTAGCGGACCCCGTCAGTTTGTGCTGACATCTCTTTGAGGCGCGCGTGGAACACAACGCGCCGTCGACTCGGGCCTGGTCCTTGCCGGGCGGCGAGCTGCCCGTTGCTCGCCGCCCGCAAGCCCGCGCCTACGATGTAGCCAACCAGCTCTGTGCCCAACTGATCAAAGCAAGTTTTGTGTTGATAAAGTGCGGACCAATATAGTTTTTAAATAAATAGCCTTCCCCGATCTACGTAATACTTCTTCCACAATATATATACATTAAACGGTAACACGAGCTATGATATGAATTTAAAATCATCATCATCATCAGCCTATAGCAGTCCACTGTTGGGCATAGGCCTCTCATATTGCACGCCATTCAACTCGATTTTCGAAAACTCTCATTTAGCTGCTACCAGCCTGCGAAGATCGTCACTCCACCTAGCCTGAATTAAATTCATGGACGCCCGTCCTTGAATTTAAAATGGCTAGAAATATTAACTATTTTTCATTGGAGCTTTCCTGGTTGGAAAAAGTAGACTTAATCAAAATACCACAGGTTGTACAAGGGCTATTAATGCCGTCGTGGTATTAATCGACAAAGTCTTGTACACCAGCGGTAACATAGCACAAAAGACATTTACACGATCGCGGTTAAATAATAACAGGTCTGCGGGGGTCGATTTTCAAGGTTAACCAACGCTTGCCGAGGTCAGTCGTCCGTCCGCGTCTGACAATCAGTCTTACCGCGTGGTATCGTGTTACCCCGTAACTAAGTTCAGGATTCAGCTGCATCCAATTAGACTGGAAGCCAACCCCAACATAGTTGAAAACGGCTAGGCAGATTTAACCTAAATGTGAAGTGGTTAGTCGTGCATGGTAGAGTGGAGGGCACTAGACCACGCGGATGCTCACCCATGAGATGCACTGACCAAATTAAATCCACAGTGAACGATCCCTTGTATGAGTAAAAATACCAGAAATCAGAGTAGGTGGCGAGAAATCGTGAGACGAATCTCATCCGCCCCTATACAAGAAACTGCATGAGGACCACGACCGCTCTAACACGAGTGCTACGAAGAGCCTTAAGCCCACACTCGTAAAACTTTGAGTACCTAATCTAATCGATACGATGTACGTAAAATGATTGATTCGGGTATCGCGTGCGCCGATGATTGGCCGGCCGATTGATGAAACAATGTCCATTGTCCATCGCTTGCATTGTTGGACAAACAGAGTAATAAATCAATCAAACTCGCTTTGGACGGACTAATTGCGGTTTAAGTTGTAAACTGTTGATTTCATTGTTAATTTGGTCTTAATCTTAAGTCATTATGACCTCATAATGACTTAAGATTCAGACCAAATTAACCAATTAATCAATCTTTAACAAAGTCCAGCCAGTCATATTTATTGACTTTGTAATAGATTATTATTATGTCGTTTATTTATTTTGTACATTATCTTATTTTAATACATTTTTAAATATTATTATAAAAAAAAAAACATTTAAAAATATAAAAAATAGTAGCCCACCGGTATCGGGAATAGGGTCCAAGCTACCGGCGGTCAGGGCTCCAGAGAGAGGAATCTCCTGACAATGCGAGCCGTGTCCAGAAGTACCGCTATCTGAATCAAGCCCTTGATCCAGCTGCCCAACGAGAGCCTCCTCAGGTGTTGGTCGAGGCTCTTGGCTATTAAGCCATTGGCTCTCACGACTATCGGCACAATGACCGCCGAGTCCACATCCCACATGTCGACAACCTCGCGAGCCAAGTCAAGATACTTGATTTGTTTATCTTTCTTTATTAATAATATTATTATATACATAGGAGAAATGCATAGTTAGTTCATGACTGTCATCACACTTAGCGGACTAACGCTTCACCTGCCTGCCTTAATATAATATTTAAGCCTAACGACAATCACAAATGTGAAAGCAGATGATTTAAATTCTCAGACAGAATTCAAAATATTTACTTTTTGATATCAGTGCTACAGAGAAATAATTGCAATCAGTACCCTAATTACGTGACACTATAAATCATAATCTAAATCGTTTTGAAGGATATTGCTAGTCCATTGTATATTGCTAGTAATATGATCAATCAATTTATCAGCTCAACTACTTAAACAACGCAATGAATGTTGCTGATCTGTCAAAATGAAAGCTATTCCTACTGAATACGTGTAAAAAATAAAATTACTGATAATTTGCTTTTATTTTATTCAATAATGCTGAGGCCAAAACCACCAAAACATTAGATTTATAAATTATATTCTCTAATGTATTAATAATGAAGCGTTATCACTTCAAAAACCACAACATTTAAACTACCACACGCTTGCTTCCACAACTTGGACCACAATGCAATGTAACATCACAGTAATCCTGGCGTGGTGCGACAACCATTGACAGGATTACGTGCAGCGGCCCGTACTACAGAGGTATTAGGAGACAAATAAGTATTAGCTTAGTCTAGACCCGGCCCGGGTAATTATATCAAGGGATAATGGGGTTTATCAAGGAGGTACTTGGATGGTAACGAATTTAAATCCTATTTGAAAGAAACCGCTTCTTCTTTTTCCATGTCAAAACTAGCTAAGTAGGTACGATCATTAATGATAAGGTAAAAAGATTTGCTTTTTAGGGTAGTTGGCAACAAAATCAGCATTACTATTCTGTAAACATCTCACCGTGAACACTTAGTTGAAGTGAGCAGTCATTCCACCTGATCCTAAGGATTGCCACTATTGACAGCTCACTTCACCTAAGCGTTCACGGTGAGATTTTTACAGAATAGATCGGCAGGTGAGATAGTGGACAGACGAAGACTATGTAATTAAAAAGGAATACAATAATAATTATTACAAAGAGTTATAACATAATGTACATACTCACAGTTATCTTCATTCATTCCTCCAGGTCAGAACAAGCATTCCGTTACCTTTAGGCGCTGATCTGACTATTCCTCACGTTTTAGCCACAATCAGTACTTAGACACAGCCATCAATTTTAACAAAAGACTACGACGATTTAGTGACATCCAAGGGCTGGGAATTTCACCCACCTATCGCGCATCGTCACCCATTCACCCCTCTTCCACATTATGCACACCTTTGCCATTCCATCTCCATCCTTACCTTGTAAATAAATCTTTAATTGATTTCTGCCTCCCTTTCTTTAATTTCGTAATTTAAAGTTAGTTACCTGTCTCTACACGACAGAGTATTCTATATATTTAATAATTTTAATGTCGGGGAATCTTGAATAACACAGCGGACAAGAATATAAACAGCAGTTTTATATCAACTCTAATTGACCCATGTCTTTGTGTCAAGTTGCGCTGCACTTAACAATTTATTGCAGACAAATACGGATTATTATTTTTGGAACTATTACTATTTAAAATAAATAAGCTGGGCTTTGTTCAATCTCCGCTAATTACTTTCTTCAATCATTATTAAATTACTATTAATTATTATTACTTGGAGGGGCTTGTGGCTAAATAATAACAGCCGCGCAGGTCGACCGATTAGGTTAAGCTACGCTTGCCGCGGTTGGTCCGTGGATGGGTGACCATCTTTAGATATCAAGACCCCTCTGTGGCTCGGAAAGCACCCGTTGGTCCCGACTGTCAATTGTGGATGTTTGGCAGTCGTTACGGATCGTCATAAGCCCGAAAGTCTTACAACCATTCTTACTAAGGGGTATCGTATTACCCAATAACTGGGTTTTGGCGGTCAGATACACAGTCGCTCCATTTAAAATACTGGTATTCAGCTGCATCCGGTTAGACTGGAAGCCGACCCCAGCATAGTTGGGAAAAGGCTAGGCAGATGATGAATGCTAATTTATTTGGGTGTGGCGCAACATTGTTTCTTCCATCTTTCTCTATTAGTCGTCATCTCAGTAGTTATCCTAAGCAAACAGCACAATAAGACGACATGGCAAACATTTCGTATATGTAGTTTTTGCTACGGTATCGTAGCGGGCTGCGTAGCCAGGTGTCCGTAGCACTTGTAGCGCGCTACGAATGGTATCGTACTCGTAGCACCATAAATATGAAATATCATCCCGATCGTAGCCTTTATGGTTTCTACCTTTACGCCAAGGGGTAAGTTTAATTTAGTTATCTGATATAAGGTGTAGTATAACCTGTTTGTTATTGTTTTAAATTCTTGATAAAGTTGAAAAATTAAAATAGGATTTAGATCTATAATTGGCCGAAAAATCAGAGCAATATTTTGCTCCACGCACTACACCTTTTGATAATTAAGTAATATTAATGTTTTTGATACATACACGCGATGACAACAGTATTTTTGACACATGGAACTGGTGGTTGCAGCAACACACAATACATTGATTGATACACGTACGGTATTATAATGTCTGTAAGAAGCCATAAATAAGATAAGGCAGTTTATATATTTATTTTATTACGGATTTTAAAGTTAACTTTTACGTGTTCTGGAGTTTGTACGTTGTAAGACCGCTGTCAAAAAACGGTGAACCTAAAGGACAGGGTAGTCCTCAAATAAAACCATATCATTCTTCAGCAATACTCAAAAACAAAATATATTCTACAATATAAAACCAAGAAAGAAATCACACGACTCAATTCTCAAGCCACTACGCCAATTGCCCATAATCCTAAGAAGGAACGTATGATATTTCCGCAATATTTCAAAAATAAAACCAAGAACCTACAAATCCCGTCTGTCCAGTCCTGTATTGGATTATAAGGAAGTCGGATTGAATGTGATGACCGCAGAAAAGGACAGAAATAGCTACACGAAAGGGACACAACATACGTCGGCTATTAAGCCCTGCAGCGTAAAATTTCACGACACCGTAAACACTTCTATGAAGGAAATATGATGTAAGTTGCAATGAAAATCAAAAGTAATCTAAGCTTTATGTAGTTTCAGATAAGGTTGGGTTTTCTTTAGTAATGTGGTTAAAAAGGCTTAATTTTGAAGGCGTGCTTAGCTGGTTGTCGGTCGGATTTGAGATTTGTCGCTCATTTTTTTATTGATGTCGCTGTATTATTATCGCCGTAAGGCAATTGTAGACAAATAGTTCTTTTCTTTTTTACAGGACTGGATACGGA
Source organism: Apamea monoglypha (assembly GCA_911387795.2). Lineage (NCBI taxonomy): Eukaryota > Metazoa > Arthropoda > Insecta > Lepidoptera > Noctuidae > Apamea > Apamea monoglypha. The sequence goes on from OU426915.1 coordinate 17,592,572, forward strand.
CAAACCGTTTTGTATTGGGTTCTCTGTGATGAAGTTGGGATTTTCAGACTGTTTTATAGCCTCTCGGTTCTTATGCAAATGTTGAACGAACCTTTGTATGCCTCACTGGTTCTAAGGATGATATGAAATGGGTTTCCACTCTTTTTGATTGCGAGCATATAGACCACCAGTAGAAGCCTCTTTGTTTAGAAAAAATGCTTTAGACCGTACATACGGTTAAGGTTGCTAATCATATCTTGATCAAAAAATTAACATCCTGAGACTGACTTACGAATTGCATAAATCGTAAGAAAAATTGAATTTCGCGAGCTACCTTACTGCACAAGGTAAACACAGACAAATTCGATCATACCCTAAACTGAAAAAAATATGACAATACTACATAACTACGCGGTACCCACAGCTGATTACAAAATACCAAAAATGATCACAATTTACATTAATAAACATGGAGTCGGTTTTGAAATTATAATCAAGCAACTTTGATTCATAATTCGGGAATTGTTACAAGTTATAAAACAAAATGGAATTTTGAATAAATCATACGTTTATTTTGAATTTTGGGTCGTCACAAATGGTGAAGTTTCTTGCATTGTTTTATATTTAATTGAAATATCCGCGCTACCGTTAATGAAGTCGAGAGGTAAGGGAAATGTTTGCTGGAGTTTCTGAATGCTTTTGTTATTAGTCGTTGAGACATGTTTTTGGCGCTGAAAGGTGAAACAAATGACAGGTAGGTAGGACAAAGCTATAGTATATTATATTAAAATTTTATTTACGTTTCAAATTGACGTTAATTCCAGTTAAACAAATATCAACTTTATTTTAATGGTTATTAAGTCGATTTCAGAGTGACTAGCACCATTGAAAAAGTTATAAAAATGTTCGAAGTTGTAGCGTAAACTAAATTTTAATATGTAAGAATTAAAGTTATTTTTCCATAAACTCACATTTGTTTACATTTTTGACGAATATGTCGCGAATGCAGATTAGAATGTTTTCTTTGAAACTTTTTCAGTAACGGGAAGAAAATACAGATGTATCTTGTTCTAACCCACAGATTATGCACGGATTTTCCTACTAATAATGTGTTATAAACGAGGAAGCTTGTGAGGATGAATGGATGGATGTTTATTACTCTTTCACGCAAAAACTACTGAACGGATTTGGATGAAATTTGGCACAGAGATGGCTTATAACCAGGATTAACATGTAGGATACTTTTATCGCGATATTTCCATGGGATCGAAACTAATGCGGGTGAAACCGCGGGGCCCAGCCAGTAACATGATAAACGCGAAAGTTTGTGAGGATGGATGGAGGGATGGATGTTTGTTACCCTTTCACGCAAAAACTACTACACGGATTTGGGTGAAATTTGGCAAACATATACTTTATAACCAGGATTAACACATAGGATACTTTTTATCCCGATTTTTACACAGGATCGAAACTTATGCGAGTGAAACCGCAGGGCGCTGCTAGTCTTCCATATGAATTCCTACTACAGTGCTGCAGTGAGTGCTTTCGACGTTGAAAATCAGTCTTTTAAATTATTTTTATTCACTTAACTACCTGCTAATCTCAGATTTACCGTATTATAGTTATTCTTAGGTATTTTAATTCTAGGTGATAAAATGGTTTACCAAAGCTCAACTAAAGTGGCCATAATCAACCAAAATTATTACGTACGAAGCAAACTGGACACACTGAATCAACACGACAGCAAATCGATCAAAAACAAATTCAAAAGCAAGTATTAGGTCAAAAATAAAACGCGTCCACCAAAAAAAAGAAATACCCCAAAATTACAAACCTTTAAAAACCCGACATCCATCATTTCGTCTCCCATAGAAACGCATCCTTTTCACGACAGGTACCCGCGTTTTTCAATAGCACCCCATGTCACTGGGGGCCGTGGGTTCGAACCCGGCCGGTTATTAGCACCAATTCAGAAGGGTGCATAATGTGAACTTAATTTGCTTTCGGTATGTTGATGGTATGTGCATATTTTATGGATAATATATGTACATGTGTCGCTTATGGTTTCTAATGCATGGGGGTCTTAAGGGTAGTGGTGATAGTGGAATTAGAAGCCGTTTTAGGGCTTGATTACATGATAGTGGCGCGTTCAGAGTAACTGCAATGCTTTGCTTATAAAGGCACTGTCTAACAGTACGCGCATTTGTCCCGGTTATCATATAGTTGTGGCATTATCATTTACTCATAAACATCGTATTATGGTGTCATATATAGGGTGACCGGGTTAGTAACCCTTTAGTTTTCATGAACAAAAATATCCCAAAGTTAATAGACAGACTGACGTGCAAGAGGTTGTCTCGAATCCATCGTGTGCCTAGCCTTTACCCGCCTATATTGGGGTCGGCTTCCAGTCTAACCGGATGCAGCTGAATACCAGTATTTTACATGGAGCGACTGCCCATCTGACCTCCACAACCCAGTTACTGGGTAATACGATACCCCAAGGTAAGACATGGTTGTCAGACTTTCGGGCTACTGACGACCCGTAACGACTGTCAAAGATCCACGAATGACAGCCGGGACCAACGGTTTAACGTGCTTTCCGAGGCACGGAGGGGTCTTGGTATGTGAAGATGGTCACCCATCCAGGGACCAACCGCGGCAAACGTAGCTTAACCTGATCGATCGACCTGTGCAGCTGTTATTACTTAGCCACAAGCCCCTCTAACCATGTGTTAAGTATTGGTCAGTAATTACTCATCATCACAAATTACTCGAGCAGTGGTGGCCCATTGGTAACGGCCGACTTACGAGTTGTAGGTCGTGCTCGTGGGTTCGAAACCAGGCAGGCGCTCCTCACGATGAAAGTGATCCTTCAAATTCGATGGTTTCCTTACCGTTTCTCTAAACGGTAAAGGAAAACATCGTGAGGAAACCGGCATGTCCAAGAACCAAAAATTCGAAGACATGTGACATCTACCAATCCGTACTGGGCCCGCGTGGTGGATTACGGTCCGCTCCCTCAACATTACAGGCTGTTATGTATGTATGTGCAATACTGCAGCACAGAAACACAGCCAGCGATACCAAATTAAACTACCCACAAATTCTCACTACCAGCTCCAATAAGGCAAACTATAACGTCAATTCCTATCTGATAGTTTTAGTACCGAAACACATGAATATTTGGCACGTTCGCTGGCATAGTAACCAGTTGTTTTGGCACTTAACACCCGAGTCATTGCCGATTTGGCAGTCTTCGTTCGATGGTTGTTACGAGAATGCTGATGCTAAAAGGACATACAGAGACGATGGTCGTACATTTAAATGGGTGTTGGGTGTCATAGCCATGTGGAATTGTGGAGTAAGTGTTATTTTATAGCTGTTGTATGTGGCGGTGATTTGTGTGACATTTTCGGAAAAGAAAATGTTGGAATTGAAGCAGCTGCCAGGAGTCTGGATTTGTGCCCGGTAATAGGCTATAGCTCCCTATTACAAGGGGCTTAAGAAGCATAACTAGCAAAATGAGAGTGTACCTACTATAAGTACACCTCTGCCTAACCCTTCTGGGGATAGAGGCGTGATGTTATGTTATTATTGTAACTTATTGAAAAGTGTTGAGTTTGTAAACATTACCTCCTTTATTCATAAAAAGTTAAGTAGTGATTAGCGACTGCTTAACCATATATTTTTGACGTGAAAGCGTCACTTAACTTCAAGCATCATTTATAAATAAACTCTTACTTGTTTAACCTTAGAAAAGGAATGATTGGAAACAGTTTTCAATGCTGAAATATACAAAACTACCTATTTCCAAAATGCAAAATAAATAAAAGTATTTATTTAAGAGTTTAAACGTGTTAAATGCCAGAACACCAGGAAATACCAGTTTTTTTTTTTTTTTTCAAATAAATATATTATACAATCGATATTCATAATTATGTTGTTGTAAATTCCAACTTACAAAATAGATAAGTTCTTCTAAAGTAATTAAGAAACGTGTCGTATCATAATCAGCCTATAATGATCCCACTGCTGGGACACAGGCCTACTCTCGGTGAGAGGGAGCGGGCCGCAATCCACCACGCGGGCCCAGTGCGGGTTGGTAAGTATCGCATGTCTACGATTTTTTTATTCTAGGACATGCCGGTTTCCTCGCGATGTTTTGTAGAAACGTGTATTAATATGTATTAATATCCACATTACCTACAGTCTAGTCAGTCAGTAAGACATGCGTAGAATACGCATGTCTTGTCTAATTAAAGAGTAGGTAAAGTGAAGGAAAAGATTAATGTAACCAGGGCGATCCTTTGAACTTATAAGTTAAGACGAGTAATGTCATTTAATGAACTCACGTACATAATTTTCCGTGTGCCTTAACTTTACTACCCACAGAAGAAATTATGAAACACTGGCTCCGCCCCGCGATTTCACGCGCATAAGTTTAGATCTCGTGGAAATCTTGGGATAAAAAGTATTCTATGTCTTAATCCTGGTTATAAACTACCTGTGTGCCAAACATCCAAATCCGTTTATTAGTTTTTGCGTGAAAGAATAACAAACATCCACCTATCCATCCATACAAACTTTCGCGTTTATAATATTAGTAGGATACAGATACTAGCTTCTGATACGACTTCATCTGCGTGAAATTTCTCATTCACCCGACCCACCGCGTCGCATCGCATCGCCGTTCCGCAATATCACTTCGTTTTTGCGTTCTTTATTATTTTTTTTCTTTTGTCTGGCTCCTAAGAGTCCAAACGTGATGTTAAATAGACTATAGACTTCCTCAAGAATAGGGCTATCATCATAATCGGCCGAACCTTTCCCCAACTATGTTGGGGTCGGTTTCCAGCCTAATCGGGTGCAGCTGAATACCAGTATTTTACATGGAGCGACTGCCTATCTGACCTCCACAACCCAGTTACTGGATAATACGATACCCCAAGGTAAGACACGGTTGTCTGTTGGTTGAAAGAATATCAAATTAAATAAATATCTTTCAGATTAGACTTGTAGTTTCAGAGATTAGCGCGTTCAAACAAACAAACAAACTTTTCAGCTTTATTATTAGCATAGATATAACTAGAGAGCTTGAAAAACGGTGAAGGAAAACATTGTGAGGAAACCAGTATGTCCTAACACCAAAAATACGAAGACGTGTGACGTCTACCAACCCGCACTGAGCCCGCGTGGTACGTTACAGCCCACACCCTCTTGAAGAGAGGAGCCTGTGTCCCAGCAGTGGGAACATTATAGCCTGATTATGCTTTGAAGTTACGTAGTCGTGACGTCACTTTTGTGGTGGCGCCGTCTTTGTCTAGCAGTTATAATATATTAAAATGTTTATAACTTGGCAATTTTTTAAGATTTTGCACTTTTTGTATCTAATATTGTTTGCACTACTTGCAAACAATACCATTTTTAACTTAAAATTTAAAAAAAAATCATCTCTGTTGGTTTGAAACTGATATCATTCCAAACGTGCTGCAGTAAGATAAAAATATAGCACACTTATTTTGTTGACAGTACTTATAGGTCCCATGGTGTAATGGTTAGCACTCTGGACTTTGAATCCAGCGATCCGAGTTCAAATCTCGGTGGGACCTGGAAATTAAATATTTTGTGTTATTTCGTATGCGTAATCTGTGACGCATTTTGTTGTAGATAACAACTGTAAATGAGTGGTTAATGACATCTAGAAAATGATAAATATTCAAGATTAATTTATCGTCTTGTAGCTTTTTTATAAATACAATAGATGGCGGTGTCAGTCTTCATCTGTTGTTTTATCACGACTTTACATTTTTCATAATCTAATAATTAGGTAAGCTTATCTTATTGATTAATTAAAAGAATGTATTTCAAATTCAATAATTACTGAGATATGGTATTATATGTAAAGAAAGAGACTTTTTACGTCTTGTAAATTCAGCTGTCAGTGTTAACATTTTATAAATTAAACTAATCACAAGATCACTTTTCAGAAAGTGTGATCCAATTGGTATCTAGTACTTGTTTTAGTTCAGTCTCAGTTTTGATACCAACAACAGCATCAGACAGCTTGAAGTCTGTCTGACGCACACTCGGGTAAAACGAAGCAAGTCCTTGGTGTTGCCAATAAACAGGTAATTTACCTAATTATATTATTTTAAGTATTTTCTATAGAAATGTCCTACATTTACGACAAATAAATAGGAACCTACATGAAATGTCAACACGCCGCAAATTTAAACCTTTCTAAACATTTATTTCTCGCATACGGTACAGTTTAGATATATTAAAATTCCTATATTCGTATATAGGTCGTATTTGCTCCGATATGTCTCAAATTATTACCATGGCGACGGCTACGTCATCTTTTCTTTGGTTCATTAACTTTTTGTTCTTTACAACGGTTTCAAGTAGCAAGCGAGAAGCGATTTTTTATTTTATTTTAGATGGATTTATTCTTCGTTCGTCCTGAACTTTTGTGATATCGAAATAATTATGATTTTTTTTCCACTTTGTTGCCTAATAAAGAGTAGACTCTATCTATTCATAGTAAAAAACTGTTCCATTGAAGCACCTGCCCCACGTCCGGTGATTAACGGAGCAGCAAGTACGCGAAGGCGACAAGAGATTACTCGCTGGTGCGTATATGCACCAAGCCTGAGTCTCTCAGCGAGTGTTCTGTCCGCCAATAGAGCGTCGCTGAGCGAGTGAACAGTCAGCAACCAACTATTATCTTTTTATTTACATGGGACCTACAATATTTTGTACGTTTTTTTGAGCGAAAACATCATTGACAGTCGCTTCCTCGTCAGCGGTGGGACAGGTGTTTAAAAGAAATTACGAAATGTGCTGAAGTAGGTACTACATAAACTCACAATAAAAATCCCCTTAGAGTTTACATACTTGTAACATAACATCACTCCTGTTTTCAGTAGAGCAGAGGTACTATAGTACACCCACATTTCGCCAGTTCTCTTAAGTCCCATGTAATAGGGGGCGAGCATATTTCCACCACCAGGCACAAAACCAGACTCTGTTACTGAGAAATTCCAGATAGAAAACCCCACTAATACCTTGCTCGACCCGGGAATCGAACCCAGGACCTCATGCTCACTAGTAGCGCTTCCGACCACTGGACCGACGAGGCAGAACGAGACGAACTTAGAAAAAGTGCAGGTCTCCTAACAATAAAGTAATCTGACTGTTGGAACTGCTAAAATCTTGCACCTTACACCAACCACGCAAGTAAAAGTGAGTAAAAAATCTCACCAGTAAATCTTTATTGCCATTGTTCCTCCAGTTATTTGTGCCGACGAGCAATATTTCGTTTTCTTTGACGACATGATTTTTCGTTGCCCGGAGTAATTGCTCGTATGTGACTCTCTTAGTAATAAAACATGTTTTACGCCACATTTTTTTTTTAACAATAAGGAGGGTAATGAGAATTTACAAGGCAAGTTGAAAAGTGCTTGTTGGGTATTTTGCTATATTTTCGTATTTCTTTTGTTTGCAATGTAAATAATGGGGCATGTTATAAATGTTTATTTATATGTGCCTTTTATAGGTATTTGTTAAAATTGCTTTGTCTTCATTCGTATTACCATGAAATAGGTTCAGTATATGTATATCAGAAAAAAATAGGGTGTGTGCTTGTGACTATATGAAAGAACTGAAAACTTACGACTGGATCCGAGTAGGTATATGCGATTCAGTGCCGAGTATACGTGATTAAGCGTCACCGACCTGAGCGTGACGATTCTGTTTCGTTTACTGTTCAGAAAGAGCGCAAAGTGCACCTAAGTCAAAAACTCATGTCGTGGAGAACATATTAGCCTCAGTCAGCAAGATGGAAGCGGGGTGGACTGATCACTAAAATTGCTATGAGTTTTAGTATAGTAACCTCACATGCTACTTGCCTATATATTATGATGTTGTATATAAATCCGGTGGCTAAGTAACAGCAGCTGCAAGCTTCGGTAGATCAGGTTAAGCTGCGTTTGCAGCGGTCGATCCGTGGATGTGTTACCATCTTTGTATACCGAAAACCCTCAATGCCTCAGAAAGCATACGTTAAGCCGTTGGTCCCGGCAGCCATTCATGGATCTTCGATCGTTAGGAGTCGTCATGAGCTCGAATGTTTGACAGTTAGTCTTACCAGTCTTATTTATCGTATTACCCAGAAACAAGGTAGTGGAGGTCAGATAGGTAGTCGCTCAATGTAAAAGAAAGAAAATGTATTTATTTGCGGCAAACATGACGCATAAAAAAGAACATAAACACACAAAAAAAAAATACAAAAAAACTGATATTGCTGCATCCGGTTAGACTGGAAGCCGACCCCAACAAAGTTGAGAAAAGGTTACGCAGATGTTGATGTAAATCCGATTGTAACATGACTGTCATGTTTTACAAAAAACACACATCCAGCAATTTGTGTCCCAAAACAAAATATATAAATTATAATCACGCACGGGTCATGAAAGGCGCGCAAGTGACACGGTCGTAATTAGAAAAGTTGAATCCGGCGGTGTTTGTAAAAATGCCATCTCCCGGCAAGGCCGATAGGGAAATTTATAATTGGAAACACAATACTGTGGCAAGTTGGTCTCGTGTTGGTCCGAGAATGCGTTGCTGCCTTTTATTTGCAACGATGTGCAAAAATGAGGAAATTGCTGGAATATAGATTTAAAGCTTGTTGTGGTTTTATTAAAGTTGATTTTAATCGTTTTATTGCAAAAGCTATTGCTAAGCTTGCAATTTGAACTTAGCATAATCAGTCTTTAATGGTCCCACTGAGAGGAGTCCTCTGTCCGTGTCTTCGTTTTTTTTTTGGTTCTAGGACATACCGTTTTCCTCACGATGTTTTCCAATTAGAACTTAGTTATATGTAAATGCTCATTATACATTAAGGGCTAATTTTTCAATCGACAGATAATTTTTGTTCGTGGAATAAAATTAACGTCTGACAGATTTTGTATGGAAGAACTGTCAAAAATTCAAAATTATTCCTCGGATAAAACTATCTGGCGTTGGAAAAATCACCCCTAATTTAACAAAAGTCAGCGTTAGAAAATGGGCTTACTTTTGCAAAATCTTTAGGTCAGTCTGTAAGTTGTTCCTGTATAATTCTATACCAGCAGGTAAAACGACGACAAAAGTGCCAAAATTAAATACCAAATCAAAACTCCTACCATTAATTTCGAACTCCCAATCGAAGTTACAAAGAAATTTCATATAAATCGTTTCCGTTCTTCCCCGTAAGTAACAGTCCAAAATCTGATCAAATTGGATAGGTAACAAGTTGAATGTGCCGCTGTAATGAACAGGATTCCGTACATACTGGAATGCGAAGACATTGCAGGTAGGAGTCGCCTTTTATTGGATTTCTCCACTTGAGCTGTGAAAGCTTTTGAAGAACGCTATATTGAGTTTTTCGGAGTCACAGTACGAATAGTTTTAGAAAGGCATGGTTTTCGCTGCTTTTTTGCGTGGTTCTGGGTCGTTGATTTTTAGAGGTAGGATTGCTGTTAGCAATTCTAGGGTACCGCTGTTCGTGGACCGTTTTGGTTTCTTTTGCATTTTTTGTGGGATGTCGATTCCATTTCGCGGATTTTTGGGCGTTCGAATTTCTATGTTCAATTCTAAACTGGCTTGTCGCTTTCCGATGACTAGGTGTATCAATGGTTTGTAATTGCTTGCGGAATAAACAATTTTATAATGGACCTATTGATGATTTTTTAAATTGTTTTTAAATTGTTTACACACATAACCTTACAACCTCGATAGCTCAAAAATTACTTTTTGTGGGTTGAGTCCTTTCTGCCTACGTCCCATTGAAACCATCAATTCAGCACATTTTTATATCCTGATTTTAAATCCTCCGAAGAAATTTTTCATCGTTTATAAAAAAAAAATCAGCTGTTTCATAGAAGAGAGCGGTGAAAATGGACATAGAATGGAAAAGGGCAATTTTTTTTTTATAACTTTTGAAAACTTTAATGGATGGGGATTCAGAAATATGTATTATATCTATGGTAACAGGTTGCCCGTCAATGTCCCAGCCACCCTGTATTTATAAAATATATAATGGTATATTTCTAAACTATTTGACCACGTCTCTCAAACTCTCCAACATCTTTAGCCGACGACGAACCGAATTAACCTCAAAACGAACCTATCCTCAAGGCACTCGTTACTTCGATAACGGAAAGTGGATAAAGATGGCCCATCGTCGACATGGATGGCCGTCTGGAGACGAAAGTGTAATTGTACCACTATCAGCCAGTATTTTTGTGAAGACCGCTTAATTCGTGTCAGCTAAAACGTGTTTTGATGCGATAAGGTGTAAAAGGAGGTAAAACGATTTTTGATGACGTAATAGGATACCAGGATACCAGTGATAGGACGGTGGTCGAATTTATTGCGAAGTTTGCGATATCTCTGGTTAAGGTAACCGCTGACAGGCGCTACGCCACGGTGCGACGCGATTCTGATAGAACAATTTCCATAAAGTTTTCGGGACCGTCTGTCTGTGGCAGCCTTTAAGCTTTGAACTTCGGAGACCGATAAATATGTGATGTGCTTGCAGCTTTTACTGTTGATGCAATCTTTGAAAAGTTGTAAAATAAATTCAGGGAGAATTCGACCCAAACTGCAGGCAAGTAGACAGATATGTAGGTGTACCAATTTTGGGAACAACATAGTCATGCGGATTTTTCAGAGTATTTCGGCTCATGAGGACTATCATAATTATATCATGTTTTTCAATACCATAAAATTTATAAAATTGACTTAACGTGTGTGTGTGTTGTTGTGTGTTGTTCTATAATTTGTATGGTATAGAATAAAGAGTATTATATTCTATTCTATAATGTCTTTTCCTATTTCTGGTTATATGATAGTTACTAGCAGCGCCCCGCGGTTTCACTCGTATAAGTTTGGATCCCGTGGGATTATCGAGATAAAAATATATCTATCCTATGTGTTAATCCTGATTATAAACTAGCTGTGTGCCAAATTTCATCCAAATTCTCTCAGTAGTTTTTGCGTGAATCCATCCATCCTCACAAACTTAAGCGTTTATAATATTAGTAGGAGTTGGAATAAGAAGTAGGATAGACAGCTGCTAATATTACAACTTAAAGTCTGCATCGTACTTTCGTTGTACCTACTTATCGCTCGAATTATATTAATGGTTGTTTATCATCACTGCCTAACCTTATCCCAACTATTTTTGAGGTCGTATTCTAATCTGACCTGCACAACCCAGTTACTGGGTAACACGGTAACATTGGTAAGACTGGTTGTCACACTTTCCGGTGACTGACGACCCGTAAAAGATTCACAAATGACAGCCGGGACCAAAGGCTTAACGTGTTTTCCGAGGCTCGGTATGTAGATATCGTTACCCATCCAAGGATCGACCGCGGCAAGCGTAGCTGATTGATCGACCCGTGCGGCTGTTATTACTTAGCCACGAGCCCCTTTTCTATTGATGGTGGGTACCTATTACTTCCAATTTGAACATCTAGGAAACGCAGCACTATTTTAGGTTGGTACATTTTACATGACATTTCAGCTGAAAAGTCAATGTTTGTTCCTAAATGTAATAAAGTTGGCTACGAAACTAACTTGCGAAATGTTTTATGTTGCAGCTAAATCTCGCGTCGTGCGCTTATAGGTGTAAAAACACAAAGTTGCAGGACAGGAGTTAGAATGTTACTGTGCTGGAGTTTGTTGACGCTGTGTACTTACGAGTATTTCGGTAGATAGGTCCTGTTGGTGCATAGAACAACAGGTGCAACCTTTCTGAAGTATTTTTTATTATGAAGGTGTGTTTTTGTAGTGTTTTTTTTTTTTGTTTTGTGTTGGATTTGGTACCTCAAAGGGAAAAAATGGAACCCTTACCCTCACTTAGTTGTCCGTCTGTCCATATTTCAAGTCCATTTTTCTCGGGAATGGGTAAATATCTAGTTGACATACATATAAAATATTTAGGTCTGCGATTCCTTGGACGGGTGAAAACTTCAAATTAAGGCAATCATGAGATGCGGTCTTATGTAGGTAATATAGTCTAGTCTGTTGCACACTGATATATTCAATAAGTAACCCGCAAGGCGCGGCCGGCGGGGAGGTGCGGGGCGCAGCCCGCACTCCTGCGCTCGGCATACACAACATATTCAAATTAGGCTGAGAATCAGCACTTTTCGAACGTCAATATTACAAAAGACAGTCCCCCAAAAACGCCCGCCCTTCACGGAAGAAGAAGTGGCGCAACAAACTCCTCAGCAGCACAGCTGTCTGTTCAGTTAGAAAATACTTGATTGTATACAATAAGAGGTATGTTAAGTAAACATTACAAGACACAGAACAATAAATTAAATTATCCTACTATCCTATACTACTAATATTATAAACGTGAAAGTTTGTATGGATGGATGGATGGATGGATCGATGTTTGTTACTCTTTCACGCAAAAACTACAGAACGGATTTGGATGAAATTTGGGACACCAACGGTTTATAACCAGGATTAACATATAGGATACTTTTTATCCCGATATTCCCACGGGATCGAAACTTATGCGCGTGAAACCGCGGGGCACAGCTAGTGTGCCATATGTCAGCTAGCCACGCCAATATACCAACTGACAAGCGTACACACGAGCACTAATATGGAAACATTCAATAGCGATTTTTGCGTGAAATTACGAAATCAACAATGAAATATGACACATTGCAAAAACCTAGGGGTTCGAAAATACGTTCGTAGCAACATAAAATTTCATTAAAAAATAAAGGAGTAAATTGCTTTTGAATAAAGCCAAGTGTATATAAAAGCTGTTGTTTTGCATTCTCGTCAAATTTCAGGATGCTGTTATGAAAGAGATAAATAATCAAATAAAATTACGATCCCTGGTAAATAATGAATACATACTTGTTTTTTTAGTTATTTCAGTTTGACAGTATTTCAGAATACACCACTTTCAAAGAACATAATCGCGTTATGGTATCGTATAAGCGGCCGCGTTTTTATGTGTGTGTAAAAGGGCAGTTACAGTGCGGTCTCACACAGGCCACGTATCAAAATGCGTGTCCTACACATGTCGATTTCCGAAAATTAAAAAAAAGAAAACTTATTTTATTATTGATTCGTGTCGAGAATCAGTAGCATAGTTACCTCCTTGAATTTGACGAGGATGCAAAACAAAAGCTTGTATAGTTTGTGCCCAGTAGGTGGCCACGTTGATTGCGGCATTATTTAGCTTCAACTAACATTCAGATAAACTGAAAGGGGAACCTAATTACGTATTGATCCTTTTAATGCAAAGTAGCTAGGTACTCAAAACGGTGAAGGAAAACATCGTCAGGAAATCAGTATGTCCTAGAACCAAAGAATTCGAGGACATGTGAAAGCTACCAACGCGCACTGTGCTCGCGTGGTATATTACGGCCCACTCCCTCTCACAGAGAGAAGACCTCTGTCCCAGCAGTGGGAACATTATAGGCTGATTGTAACGTAGGCACCCACAAACATTTATCCTCATCATTCTCCAGCCCGTATCTCAATTTATTCGTGGTCGGCGCAACATGTCTTTTTCTTCCATACTTCTCTATTAGTCGTCATCTCGGTAGTTACCCCCTTTCCAACCATATCATAATTGATTCAGTCCATGCATCATTTCTTTGGTCTTCCCCTACTCTTGTAGCCATCGACATTCATACTCAAAACTATCCTCTCTGTAGCCACCCACAGACACGAACCTACTATTCCTACCGTCCATCCAACTGGGTTTTTCACCTCCACAATTCATCATCATCTGCCTAGCTTTTTCCCAACTATGTTGGGGTCGGCTTCCAGTCTAACCGGATGCAGCTGAATACCAGTACTTTACATGGAGCGACTGCCTATCTGACCTCCACAACCCAGTTACTGGGTAATACGATACCCCTTGGTAATACTGGTTGTTTTTCACCTCCACAATTATCAGTGAAAAATAAAAACAGCAAAACACCCCAACGTTTGTGACGTAACACCTGCAAGTTACGACTTAAGGCACGGGTACACTGTCAACGATAAAAGTTCATTCAATATTTTGTTAAAACTGCGTATTTACCAGAAGAAGAAGTTTTTTTTTTAAATAATATAGCATTGGTAATATACAGGGTCAAATTAAATTAGCTACCGAAACTCTGCAAACGTGATGGGTATCAACATATTATATATATACTTTATTGTACACTAGAAAATACTTAACAAATAAAAAATAAAATTTTTAATACAAAACATACAGTGGGGCTTAGATTTTTTCTATTTTTTTTGTAAAATCAAGGACTATAAAACAAAGGTTTAGTATACTTTTTGGTCTCACTTATAAAGGTGTGAACGACAAGTGGATTGTCAACAATTATCCAAAAATGACGCTTGCTCATCTACGTTCCATTCTCACAAAAATATCACCGCCAGTAGGTACTTTAAATCTCCCCCCTCTTTGTATTAGACATTCTCCCTGTGTACACACACCTTAAAACGCATTTAATCACAGTTTAATCTACTAGATTGCGGCAAGACTTCCTTTGTTCTTCTTCGAACTCCACACCTGCGCTTGGAGAAAAATTGATTAAGTATTCGTACCCACTAGATAAACATTATATTCAATTTCAATTGTATACAATTGACTAAGGATACAATTATTTTAATGTTTATTTTAAGGGACAGAAATAATAATTTATAGGTAACCAAAGAAAAAAAGTCTTCCAAACTGAATTTCAGCCAATCTCAGCAGAGAACAGCCTTCGGCACGGGAGATATTATAGTGCACAAGTGTGTGCGGAGACACAGGTACGCTTTCTCTTTCCTCACTCTCATAAGCCGATGGGACGGCAATCCGACACGACCGTCAGGCGCAGGACCAACGGCTTTTTAACATGCTTTCCGAGGCAACCAAAACTCCGGGTTGTTACTAAAAAATTCCAAATGGAAAAACCCAAGCAGTCGCGCTCGCGACGACGAGACCAACGGGGCAGTTAAAGGTACAAAATAATTAGTGGTTACAATGTTGAGAAAAGTTTCGAATGTGGTCGAGTGTTATGTATGCAACTTTTGTCATATTATACAGCGAATATCAGAAATATGTGAACATATTTAAGGGTTGGTACAAACCATCAAACTTCCATCAATGTCCCATACAAAACACCATTACTTTCTCGACACAAATATATGACAAAGCTATTACGATGTTAGTCATGTGGAGTAAGTTGTTCATTTTAATAGTTAAACACACTTAAATACACAAATTTCTGATACACTCTGTATAGTGGTGTATTATCTATTTTTATCTATACTAATAATAAAGTTGAATAGTTTATTTGTTTGTTTCTTTGAACGCGCTAATTTCTGAGACTGCCAGTCGGATTTGATATTTTTTGCATTTGATAGCCCATTTTTTGAGGAAGGCTATAGGCTATTTAACATCACGCTAGGACTCTAAAGAGCTGAGCAAAAATGGAAAAAGTCAGAAAGAACGCTAAGCAAAAACAAAGTATTAGCAAGCAGGTGATGCCATGCGACGGAGTGGGTCGGGGGAACTAGAAATTTCACGCGGACGATTCGCGGACCAAAGCTACAATTTTAAACTATTAATTTAAATAAAAATAACATAATTTTGCAAAACAATACTGTTTATTCAACAAAACAAAGTAACTTCCATTTATCTTGGCAACATCAAGTAAAAATCTCTGCCACAAACGAGTTGCAAGTTAAACTTTTCAGAACAAAAGCCCGACATACCTCGTCTTTCTAAGCTAACAATCAAGCCATAATATATTCAAATTACTGTACAGTATAGAGGGAAAAAAAGCGGCCAAGTGCGAGTCGGACTCGCACACGAAGGGTTCCTCACCACCTTTCAAAATTTAACTAACTACTCAAATTCGTTCCGTTTATTTTATTTTTTTATATTTTATGTGACATCTTAATAATTTGTAACAAATTTCTATATAACTATTGCATGCCCTAAGGGCGGGACATAGCTGATCACAATTTTATTATTTAAGACCTGTATTATGTACCTACCTATGATCCACAATAAAGATATTGATTGATGGAACTTTTTTTTAAATACTTAGAATAGAATAGAATACTCTTTATTATGTATACCATATAAATTACAGACAGAAATATAGTAATTTTACAAAGGGTGACAGAATGGCCGATATTATCGCTAAGAGCGATCTTTTAAAGATCAACCTTGGTTTTTGGATGGGGGTTTAGTTTTTTAATACTTTATTTTATTATTATTATTTGTTGTCATAGTGGCCATAGTACATACGAAAGGCTTTGAAGGTTCGTGGCATAGCTACTGTCGCGCCTTGCGTATATCTGGTTGCATAGATGTTTGATTATTTTAAACATCTAAGAAACAAGCGGTAAGCAAGTTCAAAAAAAATACAGATGTCACGTGATCAACTTTGAACGGTAATACCTCGGAAACGTGCCGCTTTACGGGGTTTGGTCCTATGATATTTTCCATATGCATTGATGTCAGCTATCGATATATAAGGGCTCCATGCGTGGCCGCCATTTTGAAGAAAAATCAAAATGGCGCGACAGTAGGTATCCTCTAGGCCTCTAGGCTCTCCAGTAGGCTCCATATAAAAATCTTCAACCCCCTTTCAAGCGTTTACTTATTGCATTTCAAAAGATACAGATAGACAGACGGACGGACAGCTAAGTCTTAGGCCGAGCGGAGTAATAGGGTCCCGTTGGCATCCTTTGGGTATGGAACCCAAAAAAAATCACTTTCTTCCCAAGCCTAATCCGGTTCGTTACATTCAGGATAATTTGACAGTAAGAAACTGTAGGGAATGAACTGAAATCCTTCGGTAATGCCAAATTGTCAGGTTGCGTGTGTCGGATATAGCAATATGAGGTTTTGCGCCAAGAGAAATATAACCTGCAAGGTTTTTAAATTTTGATGTGGTGGCATTTTACCTTGTGGTTTTAAGGTGCGCTTGTGTGTTGAAATTAAATATGACATGTGCTCGGTGCGCATGTGTGTGTCATGATTTGTTTGTAAATCTCTGTGCAGCTTATATAAATATATATTTTATTAAATTAAAAAAAAAACATTACAGTATTACTTCTATGACTATCTATACTATCATTATATGTATATGTAATTCTTCTGTATGTCACTGAACTCCTCCTTAACGACTAGACCGATTTTGATGTACTTAATTTTTTGGTTGTTTGAGTGGATCCCTGGAGGGTTTAGATTCACTATTGAATCAGGCAGGTGGCGTTTCGATCGAGTTCTAGGAAACAGAACAACTTCTGTCGAGTCAGCTAGTACATCATATAATATTATATATTGATAGTATACATAATATTGATATTATATTATGTACTAGCTAAAAATGACAACGTATACCGAGATTTGTTTGCAAATCTCAGCACTTTTCGGACGTCAAAATTACACAAGACGGACTGTACGTTCCCAAAACGCCCGCCCTTCACTACTTCCTAGTGCTTTCGCTGGGAATACGCAGTGGCGCAATAAACTCCCCAGCAGCACAGCTGTCTGAAAAACTTGCTTCTATACAATAGTAGGTATGCAAAGTAATTAACATTACGAAAACATTCAATTGAATTATTCGCCATATGTCAGCTAGCTACGCCAATATACCAATAGATACAATGAAAACTATACTCAACCAAAAAAAATACAACTCGAAATATTAATGTAAACAAACACCTAAATTAAAACCTACAGGCATAAAGAGCGTGACAGCTTCCATATTTGCGCAACGCTGGGATATATTCACATAGCTGTCACTCGAAATCACAAATGATAAACTAGGACCATCGAAGTAAAATAAATATAACAATAACAAAACCTTGGAGGATTTAGAAGTAGCTATATGTACAAATAGGTTACCTTTAAATGCATCCAGCGAATCACGTCCACCGCCAACTCAATTCCAAAGACTCAAACACAAAACCTTCAAAACAGACGAAACATACAGGCAGACAGACAGTCGAATCAGAGTACACCAGTTTATACAACACAATTTAACGGGGAACACAATTGTTACCGAACTTCCCCCGTCCATGCTATTGACGCGTCGAAAACGCACAATGCATGCGAAAATTTGCATACAGATACCGCGTTATACCTTGTATACATGTAGGTAACTCTCCAGACTGTCGATAATACGTATGAAGTGGGATGCGGACTGAAATAGATTTAACTTCGGACAATGGTTTGGGGTGGACGGAGGTAATGCAAGTATGATTTAGTATGCTGATGTATCTATAAGTCACTAAACTAAAATTGTACGCATCTATTAAGATAGTCTAGATGGTTTTGACAACAGTGGTGTTAATTCGATTATCGCACATTTTTTAAATATTTTAACAACTTTCTAATTCGATATTTGCCAGCATTATCGACTATTTCGTTGGCACCTTTAAATATTTCTATAATGTTTGTACCTCGTTAGATAGCTGATTGAATGAAGATGTCTTCCCCGTAATTTGTACGCTTAATGTCATAGTAAAATTTTGAGATAACTGCTGTCAAAGTTCGTGTACGTAGATAATTTTTGAAAATAGTTAAAGAACTTCTTCCTTTAACTGTTTGATGTTTTAGAAAATTTGGTTATACCAAAAGGTGTGTATCGTATTAGGTATCTAACGGAATAGCAAGAAAAGTCATTCAATTAGAGAATTTAGAGAAAAGTGATATATAATGACGAATTTTGGGAAATTTTCAACAATACCTATAAGTTGGGTTTTCTCGAATCCTATGAATTTTCGCCTAGGCATTATGGGGTGCTTAATTGTTGCAAATGGCTCCCACTGTCACGTTCTGGAAGGAATACCTCAAATTACCAGTCACCCTGTAAAGTCTGTTTCAAGATTTTTTTCATTTATAGGCACGAAAATAATAATAGCCATTTTAATATAGTGTTGTAAGAATTCAAATGGGTGTTACTATCAAAACCCTTCGTTATTGATATTCACACTAACACCTAAGTTATTGCAAAAGATGAGTTGACCTCATTTTCTTCCAGAAACAAGAGGAACACTTCAAAGCCAAATCTCCGAACTATGCTAGTTGCTAAAGGTACCTACAAGTTTCCTTATAAACTTAAGAAACATTTCTCGTGGCGCACCGTCCTTGAGGTAAGCTCTAGATGAGCGGTTATAATGCATAAACTGGAATATTCCAGACTTGTGTACGCACCACAAAAGGACAGGTCCGTTTCACAGTTAGACGTCATAAATTGCACAGACGTCTGAGTTTGTCATGATGTTTAACTTATGAGCTGAAGCGGGTCTATCCATGCGTGATACATCTTAAAAAAAATACCAGTGTTTAACTCAGGCCGCTCTTATCCATTGGGCACTTTGGGCAAGTGTCCAATGCCCCGCAATCGACGGGGGCCCCGGCCTGCCCTGAAAAAAATCTTTCTTTGCAGCCGCCATACCATACTACACATTCATTATTTGATTTGCACTGCAATTTACAGCCCTAAACGTATAAAATATTAGTTTTTTTTTTTATTTGGCCTACACTGTCTTACTGCTGAGCAAAGGCCTTCCCCAAATCCTTCCATGCATCCTTTTCTAGCATTACCTCGATCCAACCCTTGCGGTACATGTCTAGATCGTCTCGCCACCTCTTCCTGGGCCGGGTCCATTTTCAGCCACCCGCCGTGTGGACAATGTTGCCCAGCGGTCACTATGCATGAGAATGACGTGACCCGCCCCATCCCACTTTCAAATATTAGTATTACGATTCTTTTATTGTTTTTTTGATGCAGAATATTAGAAAACTGTTCATCATAAAAATGAGTTATTAAACTTATCTACGCAGGGGATCCTTGACTCTTATATGCCCAGGGCCACAAGGCTGTGTTAACTATATTATTGTCGGGTCCAAGAATATTATTTTACAAAAATAATTTAAATTTTCTTTATTTCAAATTATTTTAACACCTATATTTCTCAGCCATTATTATGTGCGCTTTTCCTTCATCACTTACGCCAGCTCATCTGTTTTATAGCAGCTAGCACGGAGGTGAATAAAGTAATTTAATAGTCCCCGAAAAGATGAGCACTTGTCGACTCCACGCCAGCTTTCGTCTCGCGTACATCTAACGTTTTCCTATGTTATTAGTTGGAAGAATTTATGAATATATGGAGTCGTGTTGTATGTTTTATTTTTGCACCTCTGGTTGTGCTTCGTATTCTGAACGTGAAGTTTAATAGTATTATGTTTTGTTGGAAATAAATCGCTTTATTCTCTGACGGTTGGAGTTTTAATAATGGTATAGTGAAAAAATTTGGTGTTGAGTGTGGGGAAATTCAATGAAAATAATATGCCTTTAAATAAAGCGCATCTTGTTAATGGCATTATATGTATAAAAAGGAAGCAAAACATTTCGGTATAGAACTGCCTAGCTAGTCTCTAGAATTTTAGAGGTCAGAATTGTATAATTTTAATAATATTTAATTAATTAAGCAGAAATTGCAATGAAAAGATTACGTTTTACCCCATTCTTTCAAGTAATAACAAATAATATTAAACAATGCTTACGTAAGCAGTGATTCGGCGACTGTAGCATTCATGGTCAAGACAGAGTCGTACAACTTTTAGTTAGTAATAAAAGCTTTGGGGAACTTGGAACTTGGGGAGATAGGTCATCACCAAATTTTAGAATACCGTTATTACACATCAGCAAGCATCAATCAATGTCTTTTCCAAAACAGCAACTCCGATCAAAACTTCGCCAACAAAGATTTACCAATATCCAATCAAATCCGATGCCGAAGTATCCCAAATATCCAAGACTATAATCAAAGCCTCAAAGTTGCCCGAACCTGAACTAACAGCCCCTCACTAAAACTAATAAGCAAACATATTCAAATTCACCCACGTCCCTATTCTATAAACGTCAAACCACTTTCGTACGGTTCGACGACTTAACGCCAATCCGCCAATCACAGCTTAGCGACACCCAATACAGACGGGCTCATGGATTAATTGAATATATTTGCATTTCATCGTGGTTACATTTCCATTTGTTTCGTATTAACGTATAAGGAATAGTGATGCGAAAATGTAACTGACGATTTCGTTTAAATTAATTGTATTTTGGCAGTGTAAAATAATATGATTTAAAGCCTTTTGTGGGGTATTCAGGCGTTTTGGTGGTTGGGATCGGTTCATCGGGTTTGTTGATTGATGAGCTTCATGAAGCTGTTCCAATTGTTTTTAAGCGCCGGCCGTGCAATGTGCTTAAGGGGGATGCACTATGGTAAAATTCAAAACTTACGTTTTTTGCAATTTGCAAGTCACTGTAAGGTTGTATGTTGATTCAAATCTGATTCGCAACCGTAACAAATCTTCTCCCCAGCGAAAGCACTAGGAAGTGGTGAAGGGCGGGCGTTTTGGAGGACTGCCTTTTGTAATTTTGACGTTTGAAAGGTGCTGATTCTCAGCCTAGTTTGAATAAAAGACTTTTGATTTTGATACAACCTAATACTGCCCTGCAAATTGCAAAAAAGGAAATTTGAATTTCCCAGGCTACCCTTTGCCTTAACATTATGTATGTTAAGGCAAAGGGTAGCCTGGGAAATTCCAGACTGCTTTTCCAGTATGTTTTTTTTTCTTGTATCCTCCTACTAATAATATTATAAATGTGAATGTTTGTATGTTCGGATGTTTGTTACTCAATCGCGCAAAAGCGGCTAAACAAATTTGGATGAAATTTGGCACACAGAGTTTTTAACATGGGTTAATACAAAAGATACTTTTTATCTCGGTAGTACGTTCCTGTCGGATAATTTCCGACCTTGTCGCGGGCGGAGCCGCTGGCAAAAGCCAGTCAAAAATAAAATATCTACTAAATTTTAAGTCATAATCATACATAACTTAACCTGCATCATATTTTATGACAGACAGATACTAATCTCTACTATCAGTTGACACATGACGGACAGTTTGGAGCCTGAGGACCTCCAGAGAACCTTCTCATAACTACCTAGTTATGAAAGACAAATGAATAACGTAAATACGGCACGGTTGGCGGAGTGGTTAAATGATTGACTGCTGCGCTGCGTGTCGCGGGTTCGATTCCCGTACGGAACAAATATTTGTATGACCTACAAGTAGTTGTTCCGGGTCTGGCTGTTTGTGTATGTGAGTTTAAATGTTTGTAAACGCACCCACGATACACGAGAAATTCCTAGTCGTTTAAAAAAAAAAATACCTGAACTTAATTTATTTTAGCATAAATCAGCCTTTATTGTTCCCACTGCTGGGACACAGGCCTCTTCTCTGTGAGGGGGAGTGGGCCGTAATCCGCCACGAGGGCCCAGTGGATAAATACACAGACAAAAGATAAACAGAAGATAAATATTAGTTTAGTCCTGTCAAATTAAGACGATTAGACGTGATTAAATACATGGCTACTAAAAATCCGTCAATTTACGTCAGGCGCTGACTAATTTGACAGGACTAAACTAATATTTATCGGCTATCCTTTTCTTAATGAAATAGAAAGAAAAAGATGCACTAAACTTAAATTTAGTTTAGTTTGTGAACAAGGGAATCGGCGCCAATGTGTGCCTTAATTAACCTGGGTCAAATAAACTTATTTTCTTTCTTTATTTTTATAAGATTTCAGAGAAGATCTGGATGAGACTCGCACAGACCAGGAAAGCATGGCACGACAAGAAGAAGCCAATGATGGTTATGATGAACCTAATTTGACGAGACTTAATTATGTCCAGACACGTGACATAGAATAGAATAGAATAGAATACTCTTTATTGTACACCATACAAATACACACACACATACACACACACACACACATATTACACACACACACACAACACATACACACATGACATATGACATACACATACACACACACACACACATACGTTAACACACACACATACACACACACACATATGTTGACATATTTACTGTAGCTCTCCTTACTACTTCAAACAATTTGCAATTTTCGTAGAAATAAGCCAGGAGTTGATGTTTAAGACATCAGAGCCGCTTACCATGTGACGTCATTTGTTTGATCGTCTGTGTCTTGACGTCACGTCTCCGTAAAGCCAGAAGTGTTTAACGAACTTCCAGAACGCAAGCGTGACAGTGAATACATTATTAGTTTTAATACTATGAGCAAAGCTGCAAGCTTTTATCTCTTCTTCTACTTCTTAATATTATATTTTACATACGCTTAACTTCATCTAAAGAACAGCTTTTTATTCTTCTTCTTAGCGTGTCGATGGCAATATATATGGACTCGGCCCAGAGTTCGGCCACTTGTTTGGCGCCATCACCAGCGTCCATCAGTTCCTGTAACGTGCAGCGGACAGGACACGCAGGACACGTTATTAAGTGTCCCATCGTTTGTGGAACAGCACCACATTTACACTCCAAGGCGGAGTCGACTATGAATCTCCACCTGAACAGGTTTTCCTTGCTTCGGCCAACCTGGGTGCGGAGTCTGTTTAAAGACTTCCAGGTTACCTAAGGTAACTCATGTCCAGGTGTGAGGTCTTCAGCGGGTGGAACAAATGGGTTAGGTGAGGAAGCACTGTCTAGCCTAGCGTACGACACTGTGGTCGAGCAGTCGGAACGGACACGTGTGGGACGCCCCCCAGCTAGATGGACAGACGACCTTAAGAAGTTTGTTGGGACGGACTGGATGCTAAAAGCGGAGGAGAGAGTGTTGTGACACAGCCTGGGAGAGGCCCATGTCCAGCAGCGGACTGCGATAGGCTGAGTTGATTTTTTGATTGAGCAGGTGGTGTGAAAAAAGGCATTTGGCCAGTCAGAATGCATCTACATTTTCAAATAAGAACAACAAATATATTTTATCTCCTCATAATGGTCTCCGGGCAATTTGCAGCAGCTGTTGAAATATTACAGAACCGGAGAAATGGGAGCGTGATTATGAATATATTAGTTTAGTTTCCTAGTTCCCGTACTTCGTCCAACTTCATTATGTAAAATTTTACAAAGCCTTTTAATAAAATTCAAATCTACCCGTTACCAGTTAAGTATTAACAGACAACTAACTTTGAATTAATTAACTATACTTTAATAATTTAGTTAATTTTCAAAGTGGTTTTGTTCAGAGTTTGGCTTTTCATGAAAAGTTCGTGTTTAATTTTTTTTTTTTTTTGGTTGGTAATTTATTTTCTGTTTATTGCTTAAATAAGGAGAAAATTATTAAGAAAAAAGTTTTACCTTAAAAGTGTTTTTTCCCGATTTAATTACTCGAACAGTTTCAAGGAAATAATACCTGAAGGCCAATTCTCGTAATTTAAAACGTTCAAACTCTAGTCGCAGTCTCATCTCGGCGACAAACAAATGTCAAAAACTTGTCAAAATGTAGGGAAATTAGACGTATTTTTGACACATTGAGACTGAGATCAGACTGTGAACGTTCTTATAATTACGAGAATTGCCCCTCTGATCTTTACCAATATGTATCTAGATACTATCTAAGAGATTGTTTGTTTGAACGAGCTAATCTCTGAAACTACGAGTCGGGTTTGAATTTCTTTTTTTACATTTGATAGCTCAATTTTTGAGAAAGGTAAATAACATCACGCGACGGACCCATAGGAGCCTAGCAAAAAATAAGAGTCATAAAGTTCGCTAAGCGAAAACGCAGTAATAGCGCGGTTGGGCGAGACGGTGTGACGCGGTGAGTCGGGGGCCGAGGAAGTTTTTGTGTATCTTAAGACTTCCACGCGAATGAAGTCGCGGGCAGAAGTTAGTTAACTTATAGCTGGATATTTTGGCGAATCAAAGAATGATTTGATTCTTCATGATGAGTATTTGATTCACTTACACATGTCATACACTAATTATTTCGACATCCAGTAATCCCAACATTCAAGAATCTTACTTTTTTGGGTTCCGTAACTCAAAAGCAAAAAACGGAACTCTTCGTTGAAAAGATCACTTCATTGTCCGTCTGTCTGTCCATCTGTCAAGACTCTTTTTCTCAGGAACGCGTGGAGTTATTTTTTGTTTCGCGGTTTGAACACCAAATACCCCATATTCTAACAAAAATTCTTAAATGCATCCACTTAAACGTACAAAAGACCCATTACAAAGATACTCATCCAAAAGAACACATTAAATTAAATTGAGTTCCTGGCAACAAAGAATACAAATAAAACATCGCAGAGCATAAGAAAGTGCTCATTAAGACTTCTAGTATATAAACAAAAGATAAATTACTGCACGGGCGACAAAATATTAAAAAAAGCATGCAGATTTATGTCGCGACTCGTCTTGTGGCCAGGGGAACAGAGGCGGTGAAGGAAGTGTTTTAAAAAAAGTTTGACAGCTTCAAATTGGGATGATGTCATTTTTTTATGTTAAACTCAAAAAAGAATATAATCATTGTGATTGCAACAATATTATAAAACAAGTGAAGTCGGAGATTATCCTACGGGAACGTACTACCGGATAAAAAGTATCCTATGTATTAATCAAGGTTATAAACTATCTGTGTGCCAAATTTCATGCAAATCGGTTCAGCTGTTTTTGTATGATCGAGGTTTGTTATTCAAACACGCAACATCCTAACGTACAAAATTTCACATTAATAATATTAGCAGGACTAGTTTTTGAACGCTAACTGTTCACACCACCGCACCGTTCAGAACTCTGTCAAAGAAACTACTCGTTTATAGTAGCTAGCTCTATTCGCTTCTCGCTGATCGCCGACGTAAAAAACACGAGCCTTAAACGGAAAATTAAAATCAAACCGAGTTCCAAAATAATCAGCCTTTTTATTAGTCTTCGCTCAAAATCTTTTTCTTTAAAGAATATTTAGTTTAATATTTTAGCCGCTCTCGTGGCCCCAACATGGAAACATGGCGCAAGCTACAGTGTCAGTTACACTGGAAAAAATATTGTCGAGAAAAAGTTAGTGTGATAAGATACGAGAGGCGAATATTTTAAACAAGCGTTTTTTAACATTTACAGGGTTGAAATCTTATTGATAATGATAACGTTTTGCAGGAAATATTTTTTTTATGTAGATTGAGAAAAACTTTCCCGTGGCTGAATAATAACAGCCGCACAGGTCGATCAGGTTAAGCTACGCTTGCCGTGGTTGGTCTGTGGATGGGTGACCATCTTTATATACCGACACCCCTCTGTGCATCGGAAAGCACGTCACGTCGCGGCGACCACTGCTCAGTAAAATGATGCTGAGAAGAACAGAAAATTGGAAGAAAATTGCCCCTTCATTTATTCACATAGCATTATTTAGATATAACAAAATATAGCAGTTAATAACCGACAACAATATTTCTTTCACATTATAATGTACGGACACCAGCACATCAAGTTACTACAATCTGTCAAATTTATTTAATAGATCAACTTCAACTTTACCGCTAAATCATTAAGGTTCAAGGTTGATTGGGAAAATTTGACAGTTTCGGGTAGCTTGACCTGCTGGCGTCTGTACCATCCTAACATGTTCACATTTTACAAAAAGGAAAATATCAAAAACAACACTTCAACATTATTTTAGAACACAATAAATAAGTCTGGCGCAGACACATAGTCCCAATGGACACGTATTAAGGGGAACATAGACATATTGACGTTTCCTAATAGTTATAATACCCAATACAAGACCGAAGGAGAAAATACTAAAACTGTTAGACAAAATAATAATATTATGTTTGAAAATGAATTTAATGGAGATACTATTGTTCCTAGAGTGATTGTAATGTGAAGAATGCTCGTGAGAATGCTTTGGCATCTTTACATCTATTGACATAAAGATTTATTATAGACTATCTGCACCCCGCGGTTTCACCCGCATAAGTTTTGATCCCGTGAGAATATCGGGATAAAAAGTACCCTATGTGTTAATCCTGGTTATAAACTATCTGTGTGCCAAATTTCATCAAAATCTGTTCAGTAGTTTTTGCGTGAAAGAGTAACAAACATCCATCCATCCATCCATCCATACAAACTTTCATGTTTGTAATATTAGTAAGAAGTAGGATATGTAGATAGAATATTCTTTACAGTTCTGTACACGTCATATTCGTGAACGGGCGCCGTCAGATGGGGCTGGACATCACGTAGTTGCCTCGGCCTATTTTTAATCATTTTGTTTTTGTATTGTTTGATTTGATACTATTTGCTGTGCTCTAAGCGAAGGTAGTACGTGTACCATTACACAGTAGTGTGGTGTACCATTTACATAAATACATACATAATACCAATCTCCAATCTCTGCACCACCCTTGGTTGACTGGTAGAAAATGCCTAAGGCATTAAGTCCGCCTTTGTACCTTTTTGTGCGAGAAGATTAAATAAATAAATAAATAATACCACCCATTCATGATATTTTCCACTTTAACGTTTTTTTTTTTTACACACAACAACAATAAAAATTTCCCCTCAGCAGTCTTTCGATAAACTTTTTCAACCCTTCCCATCCCCCATGTTATACCAGCCGCATAAAATATATCCCCGAAAAAAAAAAACAAAACACTCAGAAACTTCCTATTTATTAAAACATGATTACCTTCCCCGGTCCCTCTATTAGTGGAGATTTCATTTAGTCGTGTATCCCCTAAATCGTTTAAGTTAAACCCGGGATTTTTCCCCGAGGTAAGGCATTAAAGGTGCATTTACTATACTAATTGAAAAGAGGGGAAATATTATTGATTGGCCACCTTTTTTGTTAGGAAATACTCTGGGATATTGTTCTTCTTAATTCCGTTTTGAAGTGTTTGTGCTGGATAAGTTAATTGATTATCGATATAAACTTAGGGGAACATTGAGGCTTTACTTGGTTGATCTTGTAAGCATTATTATTATTATTCGACTACAAATCTTTTTTTTTTCCGGTTGGGAAATCATCAAATGACCCCTCCCGCTCTGGGTGGAGCGGAAGGGAGTGTCAGACTCTTACTGACTAAAACCCACCCATGTTCCTTCCTTCGCCCTTTATGTTCCGGGGTAGCGGTAACCCTTTCGGACAATCCCGCTGACAAATCATGACAGAGCCTTTACATTTTAGTGTTGCTAACCAGATTAGTTAAAAAAATGCATAAAATTGAGACTGATGAGCAGAGACAAACTAGAGCTAGCACACGTACCAAAGATTTGCCCAACACTCATCATCTGCCTAGCCTTTTCCCAACTATGTTGGGGTCGGCTTCCAGTCTAACCGGATGCAGCTGAATATCTGAGATTTGCCCAACACTATTCAACCGAAATTAAAAGTTGTCAAACACGAGGTATCAGCCTGTAGTTTTATACAACAAGTCTATAGACTTCAAAACCATATAGTATTAACTTATTTAAAAACAAATTGAGGACATATTTACTGGGGAAAGGCTATTACAGTATCAATTAATTCCTAGATGACATATGACATTGTAACTTATGATTATGATTTTATTACTTTGACATTTATTATTTATGATCTATTGTACTTGAATTCTTAATTGACCGTTATTGTTTTTATTTACTTTTCTAAACGTATTTAATGAATTTTGTTTTAATTGCCATTGTATATCTAATGTTATTTTTTTTATTTTTCAACATAATGTATGTGTGTGTATGTGTGTATGTGTGTGTGTGTGTGTATGTGTGTGTTGTGTGTGTGTAATGGTATGTATGAGTATATAACCTATTTATGTATTTGTTTACCTAGTTTTAAGAGTTTTTTTTTTTATCATTGTCCCTCTCAACCAAAGCACCTCTGCCCACCAGAGACTAAAGAGCAGTAACAGCCCTTTTGTGATTTTTCGTTTTATTAGTGATTCTGAAAGCGGGTTTCTTAAGCTTTCTATTGAATTAACTTACTTATTTCTAAGACTATTAGAATGGTTTTTATTTAACAGTTTTCACTTACTGCAAACGAAAAAAATTAACAATTTGGCGTGATTTCCCAACTAAAATACAGTATAAATTATACTGCAGATTAAATTTTAAGGTTTCATAACTAAAATGCAGTAAGCAATATAATTTTACAGTTCTTTAGATAGTTTTATATTTCTGGAAAAAAATTAAAAAAAAAAATTAATACGCAGTAAAATTTACCGCCATACAAGCTATTTTTACTGCAAATTAAGAAAATACAATTTATTGTCACGAACTCCCAACTAAAATGCAGTAAAATCAAAGCTTGTCGCATTTTAGTTGTGAATACTTAACATTCTTTTATCATTATAAACTGACTAACACGCAGTAAAATACAGCATTACTGCAGATTAGTTTGGATAGCATAATGACACAGATATGATTATTCCTAGCTAAAGTGCAGTTAATGTTTTATTGTTAAACATAAAGATACATTATGTTATATATGTTAATATTAAGAGAAAACTGTCAAAGGAGGTTGTGCATTCTGCGCAGGGTCCTTTATTAATTAGATGTTTTTTTTTATTTTTGATATGTAAATTTTACATAAGTGAGTTGAATTATTGTGATTAAATAATAAGAAATAAACGGTCTTTAAAATGTGAACTAGCTATTTTTCTTACTGCACTAGTAAATTGAACACTTTTTTCTTAAAAAACTAACTAAAATGCAGTATTTTTTTGACCTTACTGCATGTTAGTTGGGTTTCTTGACAAAATAACTGATCCAAACGCAGTAATAGGGCTTTTTGCTGCATTTTACTAAGTTTAAAATGGTATTTTTTACAAAAAAGGCTATGCAGTAATAGGCACCAAAAAGAATAAATGGCCATAATAAATTCAGTTATTAAGATATATTTTTTTTTATTGCTTTAACGTGTGAACCTATGCCTTTACAACCTTTCTGCATTCAAATTTTTTTGCTTATACATTCTGTTGATTTTTTAAAATCAATTCTTAACTTTAAATGCGTTTTACTCGAAATCGTGATTTTGCTGTTACTGCACTTTAGTGTATCTGCCATCCAATCTCTTCACCACCCTTGGTTGACTGGTAGAGAATGCCTAAGGCATTAAGTCCGCCTTTGTACCTTTTTGTGCGAAAAGATTAAATAAAAATAAATAAATCCCTGGACATTTCACACAGCACCATTTGTCCCAAGCTAAGCAACCTAATGCTTGTGTTATGGTAACAAGATGGCTGATAAACTACTTATATACAATTTTTTTTTTTTTTGTAAATACATACATATTATAGATAGAAAAACACCCAGACTCGGAACAAATACATGTAGGTCATACAAATATTTGTTCCGTGTGGGAATCGAACCCGCGACACGCAGCGCAGCAGTCAATCGCTTAACCACTGCGCCAACCGTGTCGTAGATTAAATAAATAATGTACCTATATTGTTATGAAATAAATTACTTATGACTTACTTCTATATATATAATCAGAGCAGTGGTGGCCTAGTGGTAAGGCCCCGAATTACGAGTTATGTTTCAAATTGAAGTTATTTCAAGTTAAACAAATATAAACTTTATTTTAATAGTAATTAAGTTGATTTCAGAGTGACTATTGAAAAAGTAAAGTAAAAAAAAGTAAAAAAAAAATTGAATTGTAGCGTAAACTGAACTTTATTGTGTAGGAATTAAAATTATCTTTCTATAAACTCATATTTGTTTACATTTTTGGCAAATAAGTCGCGAATGCAGATTACATGAGAGATTATTACATACGAAACACCTGTAAAGTCAAACATAATGTATGCATACCCAAAAGTAGCTGTCACCATAAGACCTTCCTGACCTGACCCAATAAGCTATGTCACAACACCACCATTCCTAATTCAGCTTGTCTGAAAAACAAATCGCCGTCATCAAGAACGTACAAAGAGGGTAGGTGTGACAAAAACAAGAGAATTTCCATAATTAATCTAAGGATCGCCGTGACATGGTATAAGGGGATTACGTTGAGGCAAATTGGATTTGGCCACTCTATTACATGCCATACAGTTTTTCTACCTGGATTTTATTGTTAGTCTAGGGGTGTCGGAATATTGTCTAGACGGGTATGGGTTATGTTATGTCCCCAGCACAAAACCTAATCAGTTATTGATTAGGTTTTGTGCTGGGGACTACTCAGGCAGAATCTAAAGAGTATATTCCGTATTGCGTATAAACAATTTCTTCAGCTTCATTATTTGTATAGATAAGCCTACTTACATTGAGTTTGATCTAAATAAGCCAGGAGCACTGAAAGTATGACCGTTATTGGATCATGCCTCACAATCTAGATCAATTGTTCTTGCTCCAGATTCTTTATCGTCTCCAAATTCGTCTGTCCAAATCGATTCAGCGATTTCTGTTTTATATCTTTTCTATTGGTTTCCTTTTTGATATTTTTAGGTAAGATTCTTGAGATTCTAAAAATATTGTGAACTAGCTTCTGCCTGTAACTTCGACTGCGTGAAATTTGTTGTTCCCGCGCATCCCCTGCCCGCTCTAGTACAGACGCCAGCAGGTCAAGCTACCCGAAACTGTCAAACTTTCCCAATCAACCTTGAACCTTAATACTTTAGCGATGAAGTTGAAAATCTATTAAAGAAATTTGACAGATTGTAGTAGCTTGATGTGCTGGCGTCTGTACATCGTTTTCGCTTAGCGTTCTGCCCGACATTCTTTTTGCAAGAACAATTAAATAACAAAATAATAATTAATAACACCTGAGAAGGCTCTCGTTGGGCAGCTGGATCAAGGGCTTGATTCAGAAAGCGGTACTTCTGGACACGGCTCGCATTGTCAGGAGGTTCCTCTCTCTGGAGCCCTGACCGCCGGTAGCTTGGCCCCTGTTGTGGTGGGCTACTATTTTTTATATTATAAAATGTTTTTTTTTATCTTTTTGTTATAAATATATTTAAAAATTTAATTTGTAAGTATACAATGTGTAACTGAATTAATGCACATTATGAAAGTAGTTTGTTCAGAATCGTTTACTGAATCGATTTCTGTAATTTTTAATATAGGTAATATTTTATCCCAAAAATAATTAAAACTACGTAAATTACTGTCACACTTCCGCTGTACAGTCAAAACAAACCAAAATAGATAAAGTACCTACTGCGCTAGACCCCTAAACGAGTGCGACTGTTTGCATGCGTAGATTTGTAATGTGACCACAATTTTCTCCCACAATCAGTGTAACTAATTTATGAGAAAAACAATGTTTATTACATAATAATAAAAAATCAGTGTATGTATTATGATTATAACATAACATTCTAATTGGGGTGTCTGGTGGTGTGCGTTAATTCCGGGACAAGTTGTATAAATGTAATAAAGGAAATATTAATAATATCGAAACAAAATACGAATCAACAAAAATCTAATCAATTATATTAGAAATCAATTATTTATACAATACAAATTAAAGTGAACGTGTAAGTGTGAGTAAGTGTTAAGGAGTGAGGGTGTGTGTGTGTGTGTGTGTGTGTGTGTGTGTGTGTGTGTGTGTGTGTGTGTGTGTGTGTGTTGCACTAATATTTTCTACACTAATCAGTCTCGTGATAATCTAATCCACTTAAATCAATCAATCAACTCAGCCTATCGCAGTCCACCGCTGGACACAGGCCTATCTACCCCACATATCAGTATTTTAATTCACCAAAGCGATAAAATCACTCTCCCACTAATTCACTTCACCGCACAAGAACTGCTGATCGATTCCGTAAAAATCTCACCGTGAAAAGTTAGGTGAAATGAGCTTAGACTGAGCTGTCAATAGTGTCAATCCCTAGTATTAGTTGGAATGACAGCTCACTTCACCTAAGTTATCACGGTGAGATGGTTACAGAATCGCACTGCTGGTCTCTATACAATATAAAGCATCTTCAATTCCTCCGTATAAATATTAACTAACACAAGTAACACAGCCGGCGGACGACCCCTCATAAGCTGATTACTGTACCATTCGGCCTTCCAATTTGCCAGGGTTTGCCAGGCAAATCTCCTCACACCTTCTACTCAATGAGAACCTTACACAGGCGAAAATTACAGGGGATTGACATCGGTTTTGTGAACGGCTTTGTCGCCTTTTTTGGATATGTTCGGGTGTGAAAGTAGGTGTGGGTGCGTTGGTGGTTCCGTGTGAGGATGTAGGTAGATGTGAATTTAATTATGTTGAGGTTTTGTAAGGCGTCCGTGTTATGTAAAGGTAGATCTCTTAAATTAAAGAAGGAAAAATAATTTTTGTGACTGTATTTTGGCACATTAACTGTGTCTGTGCGGATAACAGGTTCGGTATTTACAAGGATCATCAAGTTTATCTAACAGTAATCAGGCATGACTCCCAGCACAGAATACAGGGTAGCAGGGAGATCGACGTGCAAGCTGTTACCATGAAATCTGTAGGTACATGATTCTGAACCCCCCTGCGTCGAAATTAGTCGTCGGTTATTAAAAAAATATTTATTTATTTATTTTACCATTGATGTATGTACACACATATATAAACAGACAAGAAAAACAGAACAGAAAAAATAGGTACAGAGGTGATGCTTATTTCACAAGAAATCTCTTCCAGCACACCCGAGACAGGACAATAGATACAGAGATGTAGACAGCGTGTGAAATTGTAAAGGAGACAAAAAATAATACATACAATCAAAAACAATTCACTTAGAAAACTAAACAAAAATTACGAGAATATACTAACATACTCGTACATACAAATAAACATACATATATACTTCTAAAATAAATATCACTATAATGATAATAATTATACCATACTATAATATTTATATAATAAATACATACACAACTATGATGCAGTGGACAGATAGTGTTCTTTTACTCTTTTTTTAAAAACTGCAACAGTTTCAATACAATATATGCAACAGCAATATATTGCTGTTCCATACATTTTGACCGCGCCCGCGCTCCATGTAAAATACTTGTATCCAGCTGCATCTGGATTTTAGAAGAGACTGTGAAAAGCCGACCTAATCTAGCTTTTTTTTGTAATATGATATAATGTGTAAAACTGATTCCAATATCCTATTTACAGAATAAATAATTTCATTTCACTTCTACCTCGTTCGTGACAGTTTTTGATAAAATAGCGAAAGTGGGGCTTTATTTTCTTTGCGTTGAGAATAAAATTCTAGCCTTCAGTTTTGTTATTATTGTGTGACTTATTTCTGAGATTGCTGGTAAACCTATAGTTGGTTGGGGTGTATGACCGAGGCTATTGTGATCTATAGTACCTACTAAAGATATATTATACATATATTCAAATTGTATTGGTTTCAAATTGACGTTATTTCAAGTTAAACAAATATCAACTTTATTTTAATGCTAATTAAGTTGATCTCAGAGTGACTAGCACCAATGAAAAAGTTATAAAAATGTTTGAAGTTGTAGCGTAAACTGAACTTTATTGTGTAGGATTTAAAGTTATTTTTCCATAAACTCATATTTGTTTACATTTTTGGCGAATATGTCGCGATTCAAAAAAGCTGTAGGTGTACCATAATAAATAAATAACTAACAGAAATATTATATCATTCTTTACAAGTTCTTACAAAGTATCTCTGCCAAGTACAGGATGTTACAAAATATTATTTTGGCACCATTTTTTATGAAAGTTAAGGTCTGGCTTCTACTCGTATCAACTGCGAGTTATCTTTTTACCTTTGTTATAAAAAATAATGCTCGTTCGGGTCGACAAGATTTGCTTTTAAAAATATAGGTTTATCTTATTTTTTTAACAGATTTCGTTTATTTGTGAGATTTTCTCAAACCGTTATTATAAGTAGCTTTTATAATTAAGGTCATTGAACTTATAATCTTTCAAACATCATCATCTGCCTAGCCTTTTCCCAACTATGTTGGGGTCGGCTTACAGTCTAACCGGATGCAGCTGAATACCAGTATTTTACATGGTGTCACTGCCTATCTGACCTCCACAACCCAGTTACTGGCTAATACGATACCCCTTGGTAAGACTGGTTGTCAGACTTTCGGGCTTCTTACGACCCGTAACGACTATCAAAGATCCACAAATGACAGCCGGGCTCAACGACTTAACGTGCTATCCGAGGCACGGAGGGGTCTCGATATGTAAAGATGGTCACCCATCCACGTAACAACCGCGGCAAGCGTAACTTTACCTGATCGATCGAGCCGTGCGGCTTTTATTACTTAGCCACAATCTTTCAAACATCACTCGCACTATTATTAACTAGCTCCTTCGCCCGCGACTTGGTCTGCGTGAAAGGGGTTTGAAGAGGCTTACCTACTGCCATTTTGTTTTTTTTTTCAAAATGGCGGCCACGCGTAAACCTATATAAATCGATAGCTGACTTCAATGCAAACAGAAAACATAATAAGACCAAACCCCGTAAACTGTCACGTTTCTGAGATATTAACGTTCAAACTTGATCACGTGACATCCACATTTTTTTAACTTGCTTACATCTTGCATAAATCTTTGAAATAATCACTGTGAAAGTTTAAAGTAATCAAACGAAGAAAGTGAAGGAATGGCCCTCGGCTTCGTTAAGTGTATTTTACACCCGTTATGTACAGACGCCAGCAGGTCAAGCTACCCGAAACTGTCAAATTTTCCCAATCAACCTTGAACCTTAATGCTTTATCGATAAAGTTGGAAATCTTTTACAGAAATTTGACAGATTGTAGTAGCCTGATGTGCTGGCGTCTGTACCTACTCTCCAATTTTATCTGACTATAAGGTTGACTGGTAGAAAATGCCTCAGGCATTAAGTCCGCCTTTGTACAGTATTTTTTTTTATTTGTGCATGAAGTTTTAATAAATAAATACACCTAGTTTATCTCATGAATAACAGTATCACTCAAGTAGGCACACTGTAGATAGCCTGATTAAAATTAATTAGCCTATCCTCAAGATAATTGATAGTGATGTGTTCTGAGTCATCCCGTTCATTACAAACTGCATTTTGAGCGCGCTCAGCATAAGACTCCGTGGCGCAACGGTAGCGCGTCTGACTCCAGATCAGAAGGTTGCGTGTTCAAATCACGTCGGGGTCAAAATGCACTTTTTGTAATGTTTTGAACTTGTTTTAATGCATTATCTATTTGGTAACTTATCGACCCACACTGTACCCAAAGAAAGGCTGTTTTTTTTTGCAGTTACTATTAAATTAACTAAGTATTTAATTAATTTATGTGGCCACTTAGTTCAGCGGAGCTCAGCTCACACTATCAGTAGCAATGGGTTTCATTTTGACAGTTCAACAACATTCATTGCGTTATTTACGTTGCTGAGCAGATACATTTTCTCAAACATAAAGCAATGGATTAGCTTCTTCCTTCAGAATGATTTAGATTGAGATTAATAGTGTATTATGCAATTAGGGTGCACGTTCATACGGTGCGTTTTTCCTGCAGCGATTTTCTTTCGCGTAAGTATTCGATTTTCAATGCACTGATTAGCGCAGAGAGTTGAAAATCCAACAGTGTAGTTTTTGACGCGCTGAGATGAGCTCTGTTGGATTCTCAACGGTCGGCTTAAGTGCGAGAGTTGAAAATCCAGTGCGCTATAAAATCCCGCCGCGATATTTTTACGTGGGTATAGGTCACTCTTGAAACTGAAGTTCTGTAATTACGGGTCGATTATTGATAGACGTAATTACAGTCTTCGCGTTGTACCTAATCGTTTGTATGTGAATTTGGAATTTGTTATGACGAATCAACTACTTTTAGACAGGCCCGCATCTTCGTTAATGGACTTAGCTAGTTTTTGTATTGCGAACCTTATTCCGATATTGATAAAGTTCTTAATACAAAATTGACAACTTACGACTCGGGTTTAAAATCAGTTTTTGTATTTACTATCTACTTTAAAGTTGTCGGGATAAAATTCGTAATGCAAAAATGACTCATCACTCTCACTTAATTTTTGAATTACGAATAAAAATAAAAAAAAATCGTAAAATTCGTAATTCAAAAATGACTCGATGGTTTAAACAGGTTTAAACCATCGAGTCATTTTTTTAATAACGATTTTTTTTTTATTTATCGTTAGACCCAGGGGTCTAAAGATAAATTTTGTTGTGTAATAATTCCGCGTCGGGCGTTAGGCCGTTTATAAAACCGTCACGCGGTCTACCAGGCAAGCAGAGCGTTTGAAAAGGTGTTTGTACTTGAATTTATTATCAATTTCTCAAGAGGTTTGTACACCTAGTTTCAATAAATGATTGTGTTTATTAACACTCTCACCACAAGACTCCGTGGCGCAACGGTAGCGCGTCTGACTCCAGATCAGAAGGTTGCGTGTTCAAATCACGTCGGGGTCAAAGCATGAATTTTTGCATGATTATTGTCATAAATTTATTATTTTATCGCAAACCTATATAAACTGCGTTTGCGATTTATTTGCCAAACGCGTTAACAAATATGAGTTATTTGAAAAATAAATTTAATACCTTCACAATAAAGTTCAGTTTACGCTACAACTTCAAACATTTTTATAACTGTTTCAATAGTACTAGTCACTTTGAAATCAACTTAATGTTCTCTAAAATAAAGTGGATATTTGTTTAACTTGAAATTACAACAATTGGAAACATGAATTTGAATAGACCTTAGGTTCCTATATATGTACAATAGTGCATAATACAGGTAGTGTTATGTTTGTATTAAGAGGAAACGTTGCCAAACTTCTTGTAACGTAGAAGTCACCAACGACAACCCCATTGTATGTCCAGGAAAATCACTGTACATTCCAAGGTTGCCTGGAAGAGATCGCAGAAAGCGATAAGGCCGCACATTGTATATTTTGTAGTGTTTGAATAAATAAAATATTAAGTAAAAATAAAAAATATATAAATAAACTAGCTGCGCCTCGCGGTTTTCCTCGCATAAGTTTCGATCTCGGGGGAACATCAAGATAAAAGTATCCTATATGTTAATACTGGTTATAGACCATCTGTGTTCCAAATTTCATCCAAATCCGTTCAGTAGTTTTTGCGTGAAAGAGTAACAAACATCCATCCATACAAATTTTCAACTTTATAATATTACTAGCTGCGCCCCGCGGTTTCACCCGCATTAGTTTCGATCCCGTTGGAATATTGGGATAAAAGTATTCCATGTGTTATTCCTGGTTATAAACTACCCGTGTGCCAAATTTCATACAAATCCATTTAGTAGTTTTTGCGTGAAAGAGTAACAAACATCCATCCATCCATCCATCCATTCTTACAAACTTTCGCATTTATAATATTAGTAAATAAATAAGTCCTCATGACAGATGTATATTTTTTGTTAGGTGGGTACGACGCCTACGCACATTCACATTCGCTAGTTTATTAAGTCGTGGCATGACACTGACTAAATAAGTATAGTAATAAAAAATACTTACTAAGTTACGGTTTGTAAAGACGTGTTAGGTAAACGAAAAAATGGACGGCTGAAGGAGGACATCGCCGTCGAGGTAGACCACGTCGAAGGTGGTGTGACGACCTAACGAGGTTTGCAGGGCTAACATGGCCAGAGATCGCTCAAGACAGGGAGGTTTGGGAGGAAAAAGGGGAGGCATTTGCACATATAGGCTAAAGAAACACATATAGGCTAAAGAAACGCATATAGGCTAAAGAAAAAAAAACGAAAAAATGTTTTTTATTATGTTAAAAACCATAAAAATATCTGTCTAAGGGCTGATTTTTTCAACGCCAGATAATTTTTATTCGTGGAACAAATAAAATTGACGTCTGAGACTTTGTATGGAAGAACTGTCAACAATTCAAAATTATTCCTCCGATAAAGTTACCTGGCGTTGGAAAAATCAGCCCTTAATGTTATAAGTTATCTTAAATTATTAAAAGTCGAGAGGTGAGAAGGGAACTGTTGACGCAATGGCGTCAACAGTTCCCTTCTCACCAGGTAGTAAGGTTGTATTGTCCCTCTCCTAAACAATGGTTTAGGAGAGGGACAATACAACCTTACTACCTCATTCGCCTTCTCAATACAAAATGCAAAAAGTGCCTTTTGACCCCGACGTGATTTGAACACGCAACCTTCTGATCTGGAGTCAGACGCGCTACCGTTGCGCCACGGAGTCGTATGAGACTCTCGCTAATTTCACGAGATAGATGAAGCTGTAACGATTTACTACGTACTGAATATTTATCTGATAAGAATGAATTAATAGCAACTCAATTGAGTGATGCATTATGTTCAAGTGTACTTAAACAATGAATAATAGTAGTATCAATGGCTTTGTAGTAATAATATGGGAGCATAGGAAAGTGTTTAAAGTTTTCTTTGAGTAAGTGGAATCCACATTGATTGTACGGACGCCAGCACATCAAGTTACTACAAACTGTCAAATTTCTTTAATAGATTTTAAATTTTGTCGCAAAAGCATTAAGGTTGAAGGTTGATTGGGAAAATTTGACAGTTTCGGGTAGCTTGACCTGCTGGCGTCTGTACAGACACCAGCCGATCAATTCTGTAAAAATCTCACCGTGAAAACTTAGGTGAAGTGAGCTTAGAGTGAGCTGTCAATAGTGTCATTCCCTAGCATTAGTTGGAATGACAGCTCACTCCACGCTCACTTCACTTAAGTTTTCACGGTGAGATGGTTACAGAATCGCACTGCTGCACATCAAGCTACCCGAAACTGTCAAATTTTCCCAATCAACCTTGAACCTAATGCTTTAGCGATAAAGTTGAAAATCTATTAACGAAATTTGACAGATTGTAGTAGCTTTATGTGCTAGCGTCTGTAATTAAACAGACGCCAGCTTGGGTAGTCCTTATTTTTCGAATTTCGAATTATCATCGCGGCACTTTGTCATTCGAATATATATGTCTAAATATGAAACAGATTCTTTTAATTTTTGTATACGATATAGAGGTCGCTACCAGTTGTGAAACTGTAAAAAATGCAAACAAAAAAAAAAGCTTATTCTATGCGAATAATGAACGACATAGCTGAGCGTGGTGTTGCGTAACTAGAACTATAATAATTTGATTACAACCAATCAAGAACAAAAGCAATATTTGCTTTTTTTGGTGACGAGTATAGGAAAGAGTACCCTAATACTAACAAATCTACCCATGTTTCTGAAAAATAAATGATTTAAATATGTATATATATATGTCTTAGTTTTTAATAATAATACTAATCACCGGTAGCTTGTATCCTGCTCCGACATCGGTGGATCACTATTTTTTAATGTTTTTTTATATTTTTTTATTATAAAATAAATAAAGAAATAAATAATAAATAAGTTTATTTCCAATTTTATAATTTTCATAAGGCAGTAGGTTAATTCTTTTCTATTATATTTTAAGAAATATTTATATAGGTATATTCGATGTGGCGCGGGAAAAGAGTTCCTGGAAGGATTTGGGGAAGGACTTTGCCCAGCATTGGGCCAGTATAGGCTAATAAAAAAAAAAAAAACGGAATACTATTTTTGTATTTCTTATGTCATAACTAATAAATAAAAGAATCCAACACAAGTAAATATTTCATAAAATTCAACCCTTAGTAACCCATAAATGTCATGTAAAATTTAAACAATAAATACTGAAATAGTTTCTTAAGGTATATAATCAAATTATGTGGTGTCCCGTGAAATTAAAGATTTTTTTTCTGAGGAAGTAGAGTAGAGTACACCAACTTAATACCTAATGTTGCTCATTATTTATGTATCCTGTCTTGTGTATATCTTATGTTGTAGATCCTAAATAAATAAATAACAGCATTGATCATTATTTTATTTCCGTGCCTCGGAAATCACGTTAAACCTTTGGTCCCGGCTGTCATTCGCTGATCTTTGATAGTCGTTACGGGTACTCAGAAGCCCGAAAGTCTGACAAACAGTCTTACCAAGGGATATCGTATTATTGGGTCTGCCTAATTGCCTACCCGAGAAACCTAGAATAATCACCAGTATTGAAGAATTACTTACTGTTTAATTGCGCTTTTTATTGGGGTTTTTATTAGTGCCGTACATTTTGACCAAGATGTCAGAGAAGCAATTCTCGTAATTGTAAGAACCTTCACAGTCTGATCTCAGTCTCAATCTGTCAAAAATATCTCTAATTTCCCTACATTTTGACAAGTTTTTGACATTTTTTTGTCGCCGAGATGGAACTGCGACTAGATTTTGAACGTTTTATGTAATTACGAGAATTGGCCTTCAGGTTTATAGAGTTAGGGGCTCGGCTCTGCATTAATAATAATAATAAATTCATTTATTTCAGGTAAATAACACCCATTAATAGAACACGTATCAAAATCAACAAAATCAAACACACAATAAATATATAAGTAAATATTATATAAAATGAATTAATTAAATAATATAAATAAAATTAAAATTATAAAATTAAATTAGCATCACAAAATAAAATTAAAATGATTAATAATAGGTACGCCTGACTCTGAGTCATTAGATTTGATAACTTTTTAACAGTGAAAGCGCCATTTAAGTCTTGGCAACCTACTTTACATGAAATATTTTTGGTGTGATTATTTATTACTAGGCGTCATTTATGATCTCTCATTAAATGACTGTGGTTAGTTCAGCTAGACGTCTGCCCCCCTTAACAAAATCCCTAATAGCTACGCGAATGCCTAGGGGTTCTGATGTCCTTCTAATGGTCCAGTACAAACAAATGAAAGCTAATCTACCATCTATTAAGGGACGGTTCTAAAACAAACAGTTGAACAAAATACGGTCATCAAGCTCCATTACGTTTGTCTTCATTAACTTATTTAATGTAAGCCTTAATAGACACGCAATGGAACGGAGCAGTGGCTTTTGTTCAGTTGATTTCAAGGACCTAATTACTTCGATCTAAAAATAGATAAATGAAAGATAGAATATGTACTCTTTGTTATGGACACCATATACATTAACATCAACATAACATCACGCCTGTAATTCCTAAAGGGTTCGGCAGAGGTGTACCCATAATACACCCACATTTCACCAGTTATGTTTAAGTCCCATGTAATAGGAGGCGAGTCCATTCCCATCAAATCTCCGGGCTGCTGCTGAGAAATTCTTGATGGAAAAACCCAGTTACACCTTGCTCGATCTGGGGATCGAATCCTGGGGGTCTACTCCGAAGTGGTATCGGCCGAATGTTCGGCCGTTTCCTGCTACGAAGTTACTATTTGGTTCGGTCGGTCCCGATCCTACACTCTTACGAATATTGACTATGGTCCCGACCCAACTAAGCCGATCCGAATTTTTTTCGCATTTTTCAATAATATTCGGTTCGGCCATGTGTCGGTCCGATCCGATCATTCGCACTTTGCACTTCGTAGTAGACCTCCAGGATCACTAGACCATCAGTGCACCAGAGAAGCCCTCCGCTTACGCATCGTTGCATAGAAGCAGTCGACGCTAGCTTCGGCAAACATGCCCGACGCACTACAGTATCGCGGCAGCTCCATCAGCGCTCTGAAGGAATTATAATATTGGACGCGGAGGGCATCATATGCTTTTTGGGTATGATTCACCCACGGGCTGCAATTGTACAA
Source organism: Apamea monoglypha (assembly GCA_911387795.2). Classification (NCBI taxonomy): domain Eukaryota; kingdom Metazoa; phylum Arthropoda; class Insecta; order Lepidoptera; family Noctuidae; genus Apamea; species Apamea monoglypha. The sequence goes on from OU426915.1 coordinate 17,635,057, forward strand.
TGAGGTATTTTAGCTCGGACATTTGCCTTAGTCTTTAGTTACTACTTAACGTAACGTAATCACTACATATTGTTGTGACAGGACTCCCACGTCCCCCTACCGTCACCAAACTGCCAAAATTACGCCGGTGGGATGTTAGGGGAGGTCGAAAATTGTTATAAAACAAAAACTGTGAAGCCAATGGTGAGAGCTTCGACCCCTACGGGGTAATTGCATAACACACTATCAGTAGCAAAGGCTTTCATTTTGACAGTTCAACAACATTCATTGCGTTATTTACGTTTTTCAGCTGACAAATTTTTCGAACATACGAAGCAATGGATAAGCAATATCTTTCAAAATGATTCACATTGAGATTGATTGTGTGCCCACAACACGCAATAAGCTCAACGCTCATCCTCCGCTTGTACTCTCGAACATCCCTGGTGAAAAGGCAGGCATATTATTATTAATCTGCATACTGAATTCACTTAGCTGAAACTTACCTAATTCTGACAATTTGCCCAACTTCCACTACTTCGTGATGTCTGTACTTATGTTATACTAGCTGCGCCCCGCGGTTTCACCCGGATAAGTTTTGATCCGGGTCGGGATAAAAATCCTATGTGTTAATCCAGGTTATAAACTATCTGTGTGCCAAATTTCATCCAAATCCGTTCAGTAGTTTTGGTGTGAAAGAGTAACAAACATCCATCCATCCATCCATCCATACAAACTTTCGCATTTATAATATTATAATATAATATTAGTAGGATTATTATAACTAAACTTATCTACTAAATTACGCGATAGTATGTAGTGCCAGAGGTTGCCATAGTTATGTTAATTACATAATATTTGGAACTAAATTAACTGAAGCAAATACGTGGCTGCTAATTAGACATCTCACAGCGTGTATAACTGACTTTAATTACGTCATAACTATCCTTTTGTCACAGCACAACCAACTCTATCTCGCTATAAATATGGTTTATTTTAGAGTTTTTAGGTACAGCAGGTTGGTTTCGCGTTATTTAAATTGGCGCACTTGTTTCGTGTAACTGTTTGTGATGTTATTGGATAATATTTTAACTAGTTTATTTTATGTTGGATTCGCTTATGAGGCTTTGATGAAAGCATTCATTAGCACACGCTGAAATAACGAGGTAATTTCGTTTCGAATTCGACATAGGGAAGTAAAAAAGTTTGGATTGAGCAAGAAATTACTGTACACAATCTTGTTTATTTTCAGCGTAAGCTATTTTAAAATATTTCATGCACACCATCGTGGTTGTTTTGATTTATTTATTACTAGTTCAGCCGCGCGATTTCACTCGCATAAGGTTAGATCCCGTGGGAATATCGGGATAAAAAGTATGCTGGTTATAAACTATTTGTGTGCCAAATTTCATCTAAATCCGTTCAGTAAGGTTTGCGTGGAAAAGCAACAAACATCCATCCATCCATCCTCACAAACTTTCGTGTTTATAAAATTAGCAGGATAGTGCTAAGTAAATATCATTGAAAACCTGTATCTGGCTAGCTAGTCATAAGTGGAAAATATTTTTTTTTTTTTTTATTATCTTTGTAATCTAAACATACCTAGTCTATTCTAACAAAAAAAAAAAAACTATATCCACCATACCTACGTAATTTTATTTCATAAGGTTTTGAAGAATACCTTTAATAACGACAAGACATGTAACAAACTAAAGTACGGACGCCAGCAGGTCAAGCTACACGAAACTGTCAAATTTTCCCAATCAAACTTGAACCTAATGCTTTAGCGATTAAGTTGAAAACCTATTAAAGAGATTTGACAGATTGTAGTAGCTTGATGTGCTGGCGTCTGTACAACTCTCCAAGTCGAGCCATCTCACTCTTGCCACAGCAAATCCTTAGCTTTACTTAACCTCCAAACATTTCATCACACGAACTCTTGAAACCGAGTAGTGTAGACACTACTTCAGCCAAATGAAGAGGTGAATCACGCATCGATACACATCCGAGAAGCATCGAGTATCGATTCGAATCGAATATTACCGATAACAGCACTCGAGTTCTCGAGTTGAGTGGTGAGCGATTCACTAGTGGTGTAGTTGGACGGTTCAGTAAGACAAGAATGTATAGGGTGCCTGTACAGTACCTAAGTGTACAGAAGGGTCTTTGTATACACACGTTTTTCTTGCCGTGAAAAACTACGGCTTATTCGCCGCTACGGCTTATGCACGGTCGTCAGTGTTGCATGGATCACTATGGAAGCTTGTTCACGGACACGTTTTTTTCATCGGCGCGGTTTATACGCCGTACCGTAAAGAAACCGTGCCAAGAAAGAAAGACGTACTAAGGGCCTAACGAGCATAAATACCTTACACTTACGCAAGATTCAAATGCGATTTTCTTCTAAACTATTGATACATATTTTATGATGTTACGAATATAGTATTATCGAAACTTTACTATTGTGAAAAACGACTTTATGGCACAGTGTGATCTAAACCCGCTCTTAAGGCACAAAAAGCGTGAATCAAGTGAGGGTTAAGGTCAAACGTGCTATAAAACAATATACGATACATGTGACTAAAGTAGTATTAACGCACGGCGTTTTGGACTACTTTGTGGCTAAGTAATAACAGCCGCACGGGTCGATCGAACAGGTTAAGCTACGCTTGCCGCGGTTGGTCTGTGAATGAGTAATCATCTTTACATATCAAGACCGCCGTGGCTCGGAAAGCTCGTTAAGCCGTTGGTCCCGGCTGCCATTCGTGGATCTTTGGCAGTCGTTACAAGTCGTCAGAAGCCCGAAAGTCTGACAGCCAGTCTTCAGACCAAGGGGTATCGCATTACCCAGTAAGTGGGTTGTGGAAGTCAGATAGGCAGTCGCTGTCGCAAAGTTACAAAAAGAAAAATGAAACAGAAAGTCTTAGACGAGGCCAAAAGACTCCTAGCCTCATACCCTCAGCTGATGCCGCTGGATAAGCTAGTTCTTTATAAAGACTTTAGATCCCATGAATCTTACTTCTCAAGATGCTATAAATTAGTCTGAAAAATTTAAATGAAAAATGTATGGAGGAAAAGTCGCAAACGATCGTAGCAGTGCAATAAAATTGAAATATAGTAAGCGTAAATCAATAGGGAGCTGTTTTATTATGTATAACTACTTAGCTTATGCCCGCGACTTCGTCCGCGTAACATTTCGGCCCCCGTCCACCCACCGCGTCGCATTGCTTCGCCTGCCTGCGCTATCACTTCGTTTTCGCTTAGCGTTCATTTTGACTTTTTTTCTTTTTGCTCGGCTCCCAAAGGATAGAGCGTGATGCTAAATAGCCTCTAACCTTCTTCGAGAATTGCGCTACCAAATGCAAAAAGATATTTTCAAATCCGACCGGTAGTTCCAGAGATTAGTGCATTCAAACAAAAACAGAACCGGTCTTCAGCTTTATTTTAGTATAGATAGATTGATTTATTATTAGTAAAGATATATTGGAGCAATTTGGAATTTTGTAAAATTCATTATACAGGCCAAATTTTTTCAGCGGGATTGTCCGAAAGGGTTACCGCTACCCCGGAACATAAAGGGCAAAGGAAGGAACATGGGTGGGTTTTAGTCAGTAAGAGTCTGACACTCCCTTCTGCTCCACCCAGAGCGGGAGGGGTCATTTGATGATTTCCCATCAGAATCATCGTGACTACATAATCAGCCTGTAATTTTCCCACAGCTGGGACACAGGCCTACTGTCTGTGAGAGGGAGTGGGCCATAATCCACCACGCGGGCTCAGTGCGAGTTGGGGAATGTCACATGTTTTCGAATTTTTGACTCTAGGACATGCCGTTTTCCTTCACCGTTTTGAGAGCAGTGGTGATGAAATAATTTACACAAAGTAAAGTGCCCGCTTGGGATCCACGACCGACAACTCGTAAGTCGCGGCCATTACCACTGAGCCAGTGTGAGCCAGACGCAAACTTTTTAATGGGGAAACTTAGAATCATGCACTGACTCCACGGGAAAATGCTGTGAGACGATGACATTCCCGTAATTAACGTTCAAAATCTAGTCGCAATCTCATCTCACCGACCATCAATGTCAAAAACTTGTCAAAAATGCTGAGAAATTAGAGGTATTTTAGACAGATTGAGACTGTGATCAGACTGTGAACGCTCTTAAAATTATGAGAATTGCCCCGAATGTCAAAAGTTTACTCTGCAAGGGTTCCAAGAACCACCTCATCAACCAACTTACCACCGAACCATACCAACATACATCAGTTCTCCTCTAAATACCTGTTAGATTAATTGTCCAGCAGACCATGAAACTACCGCGGACTATAAATTAAGGGGCCGACACGATTTAGTGCAGCCCCTGTAAATTAGAAGCTTAATGATACATTAGATTGAAATTAGTGACGTTACATGACATCGGATGGAATGGCGTGAACTGTGATGGTTTACGAGTGTTAAAGTTAGATATTGATTAAAAATATTTTCCTCAGAATTCTGGAAACTGTTATAAGTTATAAGAAAATCTTGTGGATACACGATTTTCTTATCACCGTTACAAATTTTCTTGTAACTTTCTCCTTCGTCAGAAGAAGAAAGTTATAGGAAAATCCTGTTCAGACACACCTATATTTCTAAGATACAGAATTGCATCAAGTAGATTATTGAAAGAAGAAAGGCGGGACTCCATGTAATCTGTGTGTCGCATTTGGACTTCGCGTGCATTCGTAAAAATACTCTCAAAAGCCCTTTCTTCAACTGCCCTTTTCTATGGACGATGAGTGAACTTTACACCCTGTTCCTCATACCTGTATACTGTATCATGATAAAATAATCGTAAAACAGATCTCTAAACGATATTTTTCGTCGCATAACTTTGAAAATGTTGAGCGTAAACTATTATATCTTATGTAATAATAATAATGTCATTCACTAAACTAAAGAAATACCAAAACACTATTCCACTGAGCCGTGTCTTTATTTTTTTATTTAATTAAAACTGCAAAATTACTTTCAGTTTGGTGGTCACTCGATTCAACTAACATCAAACACATCGCTGTTTCGCCGCGATGCGCTATTGTCAACTAGGTAGGTACCTAAAAATTTGCTTCCTACCGCGCGATAACCCTAAAAATCGCTCCATTCCCAATAACAACCTTACAACTTCCCACAATTCCCACAGATAGTTGTTACAAGTAACCGAGGCGCCCGCGGCTCGCACGGGTTGAATATTCATGCACCTGTCAGTCATAACAAGGGTTGAATTCTGACTGCTATCGACTCGAGTCAACAAGAGCTGTGAACTGTATTTAACTGGTAGATATGTATGTATGTGTAGGTGTGGTTTGGTGAATATGGAGTAAATAACGTAGAGATTTTTGTATGAATTTGTATTGTTAGGTTTAGGAATAGTTTTTTTTTTTTTTTGTGTACAGGCAATGGAGTACAGCATAATAGGTGTCAAGTTCAGATTTATTGTTGCACTAGCTGCGCCCCGCGGTTTTACCCGCATAAGTTTCGATCCCATTGGAATATCGGGTTAAAAAGTATCCTATATGTTAATCCTGGTTATTTATAAATCATCTGTGTGCCAAATTTCATCCAAATCCGTTCAGTAGTTTTTGCGTGGAAGAGTAGCAAACAAACATCCATCCATCTATCTATCTATCCATACAAACTTTCACGTTTATAATTTTAGTAGTATCTATAGGATAGGAAGTAGGAGGATAGCTGCCAAGTTAATATAATATGAAGCACAAGCATAAAGTTTCTTAATCCAGGTAGTGGGTGCCGTACCTATTGGAGACAAGACAACCAGGCTGAAGTGGTAGTGGGCTGGACACGTCTCTCAAATGCACCTGAAGAAATGGGCAAACATCGTGACTGGACGCCTGAGGGAGGACATTGCCGTTGAGGTAGACCACGACGGCCGGCGGCGCGGTGGTGTGATGATGAAGGAGGTTTGGAAATAAACACTGGAGACCTTTGCCCAACAGTGGAACACAATATAGGCTATAATTCATTTTTGCAATGTATAATCTACACACACACGTCACGTTGCAGTGTAAAACTGTTACATGCGTCACCTCACACATCAGGTTCAGTTGAAAACCAGCGTCAGGCACTATTGTCTGGCATTTTTGCTGAACTGGGCCTTTTTGGTGCAGCCGTGAGGCACACTTTCCTACTAATTTCTTACATCAGTCTTTTTACTTTCTATTTTTTTTTTTTTAATTTGTTGCTATCTGATGTATGTATTCTTTCTTTGATTATGGTGTACAAAGAAGTATATAATAATTTATAAACATTGCGTGTGTTTGTTGAAAAATGAAATCAAATTGTGCGCACAAAGATAATAGTCACTTCATTTAATATCTTTGTAAGCAGATCTGAAGGCCAGTTCTCGTACTTAAAAAACGTTCAAATTCAAGTCGCAATCTCATCTAGCGACAATCAATGTCAGTAAAGTACGTAAATTATAGTATTATAGTTTTTGACAGATTGCGACTGATGTTAGAAAGCAAAAGTTCTTAAAAATACGGGATTTGACCCTCTGATACTATACTACCCACAACAAGGTAGATGCTGAAATATCTGTTACACGAAACGTATTAACTGCAAAAAATAGAAGTCTTCAACGGTAGAGAAACACCATGTTTTACAAAAACACAGCTATGAAAACCTTAATAAAAGCACTTCTCCGAAGAATAACAATGAGAACCCTCTTAGCACACAATTTAATCCTCTGAAAACTGTAAAACGTAAAAAACCTGAGTCATAAGGCCAATAATATTAATACAAACAGCACTTGGAAGCAATTCAAATCCTTACAAACAGTTGCATAAAACTACAATAGTCTCTCCAATAGGGCTACCAAAATATTTTTGTCCTTCCAAAACTATTTTTTGTTTTACTTACAACATAACCTTAATAAGACCCTAAGGGCTGATTTTTCCAACGCCGGATAACTTCATCGGAAGAATAATTTTGAATTTTTGACAGTTCTTCCATACAAAAACTGTCAGAAGTCAATTTTATTCCACGAATAAAAATTATCGATCGATTGAAAAGTCAGCCCTTAATTAAACAAATAAATATAAAAACAAAAGGAAACTTAGTCGTCGAAGTTCTCGTCCGCATCGCTGTCATCCGGTAACGTGCCCAGAAGACTGGCAGCATTGCTACGGTGAATGACGACCGACCTTAATATGTTGGGATTTACCAGGGTAAGTTATAACGAAGACTAGCACAGAGATCAGAAAAAAACCCCTAGATCTGTAATTAGAGGTAACAGCAATTTTCAAGAAACAGGATTATCATCCTATGTCCAAGAAATTACTTCTTATATTTATATAGAAACTACCCACGGTTTCACCCACATAAGTTTCGATCCTGTGAGAATAACGGGATAAAAAATCCTTGTTATAAACTGTCTGTGTGCCAATTTTCATCCAAATCCGTTCAGTAGATTTGACGTGAAAGAGTAACAAACATCCATCCATCCATACAAACTTTCGCGTTTATATACCTATATATTAGTAGGATTAGTAGGAAGTAGGATAGTAGGATTATCAAAAGATGGACTTGCAATACAGAAACTGAAATATACGTTATCCAATCAGTAAAAATGAAAACATCCAACATTTTATTGACACGCTGAGCCTTCGCAAATTCGTGTCGGACCCTCGAGCCAATAATTCCAGTGATTGTTGCAGTGGGTTCGGGATTATATCAGGATTTTCTGCAGCAGATGCATACAACGATCGGCATCCGATGTTGAGCGTGGTGACTACGTCAATACTGTGTAGGGCTGTGCCTTCTATGAGGCCTACCTGAAGCTGATTTAAAATATTGGTTTTGAGTAAGTATACGAGTAAAGTCTAAAGGGTAAGCATAGTGTGGGACGCCCCCCAGCTGGAAAGTGGCTGGGGTAGACTGGATGCGGAGGACAGGGTGTTGTGGCGCAGCCTGGGAGAGGCCTATGTCCAGCAGTGGACTGCATCGCATCGCATCTGCCTAGCCTTTTCCCAACTATGTTGGGGTCGGCTTACATTCTAACCGAATGCAGCTGAGTTACAGTATTTTACATGGAGCGACTGCCTACCTGACCTCCACAACCCAGTTACTGGGTCATACGAAACCCCCTTGGTAAGACTGGTTGTCAGACTTTCGGGCTTCTGACGACCCGTAACAACTGTCAAAGATCCACGAATGACAGCCGGGACCAACGGCTTAACGTGCTTTCTGAGGCACGGAGGGGTCTTGGTATGTGGAGATGGTCACCCATCCACGGACCAACCGCGGGAAGCGTAGCTTAACCTGATCGATCGACCCGTGCGGCTGTTATTACTTAGCCACAAGCTTCCCATAGCAAGTTTCCCATATCTTACAACTAATTAATAAATTGGTTCCCAATAAAAATATCACACTGCAGCCAACCCTAAGCCGTTGCAAGCAAAGCCGGAAATACGCGGCTCACTTTACGATTATTACTTCCTTTGCGCTCTCACTGTGACACTAGTGGGTACGACCGCTTGTTTTATTGTTTATTATTCTTTCAGCCTTTCAGGGTGAAATAAAAGAGACGATCATGGACAAATAGGGGTGAGAGGGTGAATGTTGAGTGTAATGGAAGTTGTTGTGATCTGAAGGAGTTGTAAGTATTGGTAAGCAATGAGGTGTCATATAAATGAATATATTTTCTTTCTTACATATTTGTCACCCGCGATTATACAGGTTGGCAGGGACCCGAAGGCCAATTCTCGTAATTTAAAATGTTCAAAATCTAGTCGCAGCGTCATCTCGGCGACAAACAAATGTCAAAAACTTGTCAAAATATAGGGAAATCAGACGTATTTTTGACAGATTCAGACTGAGATCAGACTGTGAATGTTCTTAAAATTACGAGAATTGCCCCTCTGAGCAAACTGTAACCAAGGATTCAGAAAATGATTCATGTTATTTATAAAAATAATTGCTGTTCCATACATTTCAACCGTGTAGGTATGCTGTATACTTTTGTAGGAAACAGCTATTTAAAAAAAAAATAACTTGCGAAAAACTTCAACACTGGGGGATCCAGAATCATGTTCGAGAGGGGGATGGCCTTAATCCACCACGCGGGCCCAGTGCGGGCTGGTGGATGTCACGTCTTCAAACTTTTGGTTCTAGGACATACCAGTGTCCTCACGATGTTTTCTTTCATCGTTTTGAGAGCTGTAGTGATGAAATAAATTATATAAAGTAACGCGCCTGACTGGGTTCGAACCCACGACCTACCACTACCGTAAGTCGTAAGTTGTTAAATATAATTCTACTTACCGATAAAAAACGAATGCCACAATACAATTAAATTGAGTTTTTAATCAACTTACCTATCCAATAGCCATGCACCAAAAAAATTAAACAAATAAAGAATCTACCATTCTTCTTAGCTAAACAGCTAAATCTTAGATGCCAATTTTATACATATTAACTCCACCAGTAGAACAATTACAATATCTAATCTTGCAAAACTAATTAGACGCTCAATTTCCTTCATATAAACATATATCTCTTAAATAAAAACAGAGATACTAAACCTTTTGTAAAGTTAATCCCGCACACGGAGTCCCGGGATTAGGCCCATACGTGCACGGCTCATTGTAATCACGGACCAAGTGTGTCCTACAAACAAGTCAATCTTAGAACGGGTTTGCATAGATTAGCACAGCACTCGCTTTTAGAACACATTTGGGTGTGCCGCAAGGTTAGGTTTTTAGCGTTTGTGTCTATAATTTTGGACAGGTACCTATGATTCGAAATAGTGGGTCTTAAAATGAACATAGGCAAAACGAAGATCATGTTTAATGCCCACGTAACACCCATGAAGATCAAAGACTCCACACTTGAAACACTGGACGATTATGTTTACCTCCTAGTTAAGTAGTTCGAGAAAGAGGTCAATCATCGAATCCGGCTTTACTGGGCAGCGTTCGGGAAGCTGCGTAATATCTCGTCTCATATACCACAATGTCTCAAGACGAAATTCCAGTGCGTGTTGCAGTGATGGCCTATGGAGACTGAAATGGTTGCCTTGGTTCTCCTTGTGAGCTTGGTCGCTCACAAGGAGAACCAAGGTAACCGTGGAGAGGACCACGGTAACCGATATAGCCCGACGAATTTCCAAACCTAAGTGGCACATTGCTCACAGAACAGATGGCCGATGGGGCTAAAGATTCTGGAGAGGCGACCGCGTACTGGAAGACCGCGTTTGAAAGTCTCTCATAAGGTGATCCGATGACCTTGTGAAGGCCGTAGGAATCCGCAGGATGCAAGCACCACAGAACCGGTCGAAGTGGCAGTGGACTTCTTTCGGCTGAAATGATGATGACCTATGATTGTGGTGTATACATGACACGTGGGTGCCGTAAAATGCGGCCTTATGATAGCCAAGAAAAAGACCTTTCATACGCCAAAATTAGGAAAAGAAAGAATAGATAGTGAAGAAATTGCGACGACTCATCGGCTATCCATAGCAAATGAGTTTCTTATCAAAAATTGAGTAATCTTAGAAAGGTTTCATTGCTTGTTTTATTAACAAAAAGAAATAGTAAAAAGGTAGAGAAAAAAGGGAGTTCTGGTGGTCTGGTAACAGGAGGAAATCAATCTAAGCTAAGGCTGGTTTTGTTCGCACAAGGTCTTCCCGCTGAGATCCCACAGTTTAGGCCGTCCCCATACATCGCACTCCTCAGTCGTTGGCCGACGAACGGCAATCTGCATAATACGCAGACACGCTGCTATAAAAATGGTAATGCACTCCGCATTGGCTTTGCTGTGCAGGGTAATAGGTCGCTTGTTCGGCGGTTCCACGAAACTGCATGAAACCTTAATGTCTTTTAGATCTTGGTTTTCTTTTAAGTTGTAACAAGCAACCTTGCCATCTTCATCTGAGTTTATTATATGAAGATAGTTTACGTGAATTGCCATATCGTTAAATGTATAAGCATAACAATAGACACACAAGAGGGGCTTCAGGCTGAGTAACAGCCGCACGGGTCGATCGATCGATCTAAGCTTGGATGGGTCACCATCTTTACATACCAAGACCTCTTCGTGCCTCGGAAAGCACGTTAAGCCGCTGGTCCCGGCTGTCATTCGTGGATCTTTGACAGTCGTTACAGGCCGTCAGAAGGCCGAAAATCTGAAAACCAGCCTCACCAAGGGGTTTCCAGTAACTGGGTTGTGGATTTCAGATAGGCACTCCGTGTAAAATACTGGTACTCAGCTGCATCGGGTTAGACTGGAAGCCGACCCCAACATATTTGGAAAAAGGCTAGGCAGATGATGTATAAGCATAACATTGAAGACAAGAAGACAACATTTATTATTAAATGTTTTTTTTTTTGTTATCAAGGATGTATAATGTAATAATCGTTGAACTCCTTTGATACCATGTGCATGAGCTCAGATTCTGTCCTTATAGGTACAAGGAAAAAAAAACAGTGAAGGCTAAGCAGTCCTTATCCCCACTACATGTTATACCTTCCTACACAGGCGTCATTTTTAGTGTCAAAAGCAGATTCCTAACTTGACCTTTATCGATGTGTAAAAGTTTAAATTTAAAAAATTTACTAACGCAAAACGGCCATCGCTCAGCATAATGCTGGTTTAAGTACTTCCGTAATTAGCACATGTTTAACTATCCCACTTATACATAAGTTACCCCACTATAACCACGGAAGCCGGCGATACCGCTGTTAAACTTGTAAACATAACTTACATCCGAACAGCACTAATAAACGACAATGGCGCGTACATAAATTCCATTAAAGCTATAAATAATGGAAAATTGCCCACCCGTGTCACGCAGTATCAAATTGCTGCCGATGTCAGGAAGACTGAAGATACTAATAGGGGATGCGACATGGTTGGGCTAACCGACACTTTAGATGGTTATGCCACTTTATAGAATATTAGGAGTGGTTGGAAGACCGTTCTTACATCTCTACATATATACTATTAATAAAGCTGAAGAGTTTGTTTGTTGGTTTGGATGCGCTTCTTGAGGAACGCTACGAGTACAGGCTACTTAACCTAGCTTACTACTACTTATTAGGACCTGTAGGAGCCGAGTAAAACCAAAAAGATATGTAGAAAGAACGCTGAGCATAGCGCGGGCAGGCAATGCGATGCGACGGAGTGGCTCGGCGGAACAAGAAATTTCACTCGGACGAAGTCGCGGGCAGGCGGTATTTATCTATAAAATTGAAAATTCGGAAAATTGAGACATTATGTGATGTGTAGTGGTAACAAATATTGAATGATACTGCAGATGATCAACTGGCAGGTGATGGTTATAAAGTGTATATGTCACATAAATGCGGTTAGATCCCCTATGCTCTAGTCCCGCTATATCTACTATCTACTCGTAAAAACCTACTAAAAAGTTTCGATATGCACAAAATCGCATTCCCGGGCAGTGATGAAGAAAACTGTTGTATATGCCACAAACATGAGTACTTGTTAATTACTATTGCAGACTAATTACTGACGTAAACTTAATCAGTATTTTAAATGAATTATATTTAAAATAAAATTCCGATTTTTAAGAAACGTATACAATTTTTTTTATTACCTCCCCCGAATGTACCTTTGGCAACATGTTACATAAATAACATTTCAGTGACGCCATTCGCCGGTAAATAGCGGACGCTATGTGGGGGCCACCGCAGTTCTAGAAAACTCTAGCTTTAGGGTGAAGTTATTTCAATAGGCCTTGTAGATTTTAGATCTGTAAACCATTTTTTATTTTATCAAGTAGGTACCAGAAGGCCAATTCTCGTAATTTAAAACGTTCAAAATCTAGTCGCAGTCTCATCTCGGCGACAAACAAATGTCAAAAATTTGTCTAAATGTAGGGAAATTAGAGGTATTTTTGACAGATTGAGACTGAGAGCAGACTGTGAACGTTCTTAAAATTACGAGAATTACTCCTCTGGTACTTGTTGACAGGCCTACACTATCCCCCATGCCTACTGTAATTAGAAAACACTGTGAAAGTCAATTATTTTTAAAAGAAAGAAATAAAAAGTATTTATTGCGACTCGTACAAGGAGATCATAAAACTAAACTAAACACAAACTTAAAAGTAACAAAAAGATGAAACAGAACGTCCTATACGAGGCTAAAAGGCTCCTTCCTATCTCAGCATGATCATCTCCATAGGAAACGATCAATTGGAACTGTGCACGTAACTTCTGAGGTTTCAAAAGTGCCCGTGGTTTATGTGAAAAAAAAATATTTTGATTTGATTTGATTTCAATAGACCGTGATTAAATACAGAGACTCAACTTTTCTTACTCATTTTTCTCTGCCCCTCTTTTACTTGTGCAAGGTTAAAACATTTAGTTAACATATCCGTGTATCATTAATCATTCGTTAAGGCAACCTTCAAAGAATGGTGCTGACAGTATCAACAACTTGCAATCTTAAGCATTAAGCTTCATTAATCACGGAAACTTCTGTTTTTGCTCCACAAATGGTAAATATTTTCGGATACTGGGGTGCAAAATAAATTGCTGGTTCGATTTCTTGGTTTTTTTTTAGACAGTCGCAGAGCATTAATGCTAGGTTCTATCGCCAAAATCTATATCTGACCACCGTAAGGACTATTCCTGTAAGCAGCGCATATTCTTAGTCGACCTAAAAAGGATTCTCTGTTGTTTTACTTGCGGACGCAACTGTGGTCATCATGTGCACGGGATTTTGTTTTCAAAATGGTTATATATAGATTTTGGCGATAGTATATACGACTACACATCAAGCTACATTTCCGGTTTTAGCTGTCCTCGCATTTTATAAGTTTTTCGTACGAAGAGAAGTCAGCTTATACTGGAAATGTTAAGCTTGATGTGTCGCCGTGCGTACAGCGAATGCCATTGTAATTTTTTTTTTCTTTGTATTCATATTCAATAGGAAATTCATTTTATTTTGTCAATAAATTACAATCCGTGCTATAATATTGTGGAGCAGTGGTAGCCCAGTAGTAACGGCAGCGACTTACGAGTTGTAGGTCGTAGGTTCGATCCCGGACAGGTGCTTCATTTTGTGTAAATTATTTCGTCACCACTGCTGATGCTGATGTTTTCTCAAAACGGTGAAGGAAAACATCGTGATGAAAACGCCATGTCCTAAAACCAAAATTTCGAAGACATGTGACATATACCAACCCGGACAGGGCCCGCCTGGTGGACTACGGCCCACTCCCTCTCGAAGAGGGGAGGCCTGTGTCCCAGCACATTATAGACTATGAAAACCCAGTGCGCAAAAAAATCTCTACACGATATTTTTACGTCCGTGCAAGTCGGCTAAAGGGTAGATATTTTCTTTTCTCCCACACAAATCGGGTTATTTACCGGTCTCATCCAGACAAACACAAAACAATACTGTAGAATAATTTACACCAGCCATTAATACCTCTTCCGACCTTTAACAAATTAGCCCAATTTACATTCTTAAATACCAATTAGCACAGACAAAAGGCATCCAATTTGTTATTAACGAAACATTTTAATTAAACTTGCTGCAATAATGGTCAAATAGGTTTTTGCCATGGAGGATTAATATTATTTGATTATTGGTAATTATTCAGGTATTTAACAAAAGCCTGCAGCAGTGCGATTCTGTAAACATCTCACCGTGAAAACTTAGGTGAAGTGAGCGTGGAGTGAGCTGTCATTCCAACTAATGCTAGGGATTGACACTATTGACAGCTCACTCTAAGCTCACTTCACGTAACTTTTCACGGTGAGATTTTTACAGAACCGATCGGCAGATCGCTTTATCAGAATAATCAGCTTATAATGTTCCCATTGCTGGGACATAGGCCTTCACTCTGGGAGAGGGAGTGGGCTATAATCCACCATGCGGGCCCAGTACGGATTGGCGGACGTCACATGTCTTCGAATTTTTGGTTCTAGGACATGCCGGTTTCCTCACAATGTTTTTCCCGTTTTGCGTGGATGTGACGCATATTTCCCCCAACCGTTTCTTATTGTTTTTTTTTTGTGTTTTATGTTCTTTTTTGCGTCATGTTTACCGCAAATAAAAGTATTTTCTTTCATCGTTTTGAGAGCAATGGTGACAAAATAATTATTTTGCTTCCAATGATCCACGAATACCACCCGGAACCATTGTCGGCTTAACGTGCTTTCCGAGGTACGGAGGGGTCTTGGTATATATAAATGATCACCCAAAGTTTTTAACATATAAATATTATAAAAATAAAGGACAGTTTATTTATGAAAATACCTATAATATTGTCATAGCCACAGGAGAGGCCTTTGCCCAGCAGTGGGCAGTAGCATGCAGGCTAGCAGTAACTATAGATAGCATATGGAGTTTATGTGAAGACACCAGAATCTGGGCGCCAGTCGTTTTTTCCTAGAAGAGCGGCAGCCGCCGCATACCGACCGCCACACACCGGCCGCAGTGACGGCTGTCATGAAAATGATAGCATCAGGGTTTGACTTTACGATGTCAAAGCACGCTCTCTATGAAAACACACCAACTTAGTTTCATAGATAACATTTCAGTGACGTCATTCGCCAGTAAACTGTGGAAGCTATGTGGTGGCCACCGCAGTCTAAGGGAACCCTAGCTATAGAGCGAAGATATTTCAATAGGCCGTGATTAGAATTGGATCAAGATCAAGTCGCATGTATACTTTCTCTGCCAAGCGTCACCTACGCTCGGTTTATGTACTTACATTTTGCCATTTCGTACATGGTTTCCGTGGTGTAGCGGTTATCACATCTGCCTAACACGCAGAAGGCCCCCGGTTCGATCCCGGGCGGAAACATAGCTTTTTGCGTTTGATTCTTAGGAATACTTATCATTTAATTTTTTTATCTTTGTTATTTTTAGATTAATCTCGGAATGTATATAATATTATGGGTATTTATAATGATAACGTTATAATACTTTATGATAATGAACAAATACGAAAATAACATCATATAATATTATTTGCTAGATATTTATGGACATCTATCTCATTGTATTTTCGTTCCATAGTTGAGTCTTTTGCATTGTTGCATTGACCCATGGCACTCTAATAAGATGTAACTGATGTAACTTTAATAAGTCCATGAGTTCATAATATTATTATCATATTAGCTTTTGCCCGCGATTTCGCTGGCTTTTTTTTTTTTTTTTTTTTCTGGTGGGAAATCATCAAATCTCTGGGTGGAGCGGAAGGGAGTGTCAGATTCTTACTGACCAAAACTCACCCATGTGAGTGTTCCCCCCTTCCTTCGCCCTTTATGTTCCGGGGTAGCGGTAACCCTTTCGGACAATCCCGCTGACCCGGCAGGCTTCGGCCCTATGGGGCCCCTCAAATTATGCTGACAACTCTTTGAGGCCTGGTGTTACTGTTACTTACTGTTACTGTTAGCGTACATCATCTAGCTGGCTTCAATTTACAATTTTACAATCAAGGAATTTGAACTCTAAAGTTTCTAATATAATTCAATCATGATTCGAAAGACACGTGACGCCATCTTGTATCATAATAACGTTATTGTTGTTTTTCTCGGGAACAGCCCTTTTTTTTGTGCCCTGTGGCCGTCTCTGTACACCCGACAACGTATATGCAAAATTTCAGAATGATCGGTTCAGTGGTTTGGGCGTGAAAAGGTAACAATCAAACAATCAAACTTACTTTCGCATTTATCCTACTTCCTACTATTCCTTTTCCTACTAATATTATAAATGCAAAAGTTTGTATGGATGGATGGATGGATGTTTGTTACTCTTTCACGCAAAAACTACTAAACGGATTTGGATAAAATTTGGTTCACAGATTTTTTATAGCCAGGATTAACGCATAGGATACTTTTCATCCTGATATTCCCACGGGATCGAGACTCATGCGGGTGAAACCGCGGGGCGTAGCTAGTAATATTATATGTAGTTAGGATTATTATTTTCTCGTGGCTAAATAATAACAGCCGCACGGGTCGATCGAAGGTTAAGCTACACTTGCCGCGGTCGGTTCGTGGCCATTACACATCGAGACCACTCCGTGCCTCGAAATGCACGTTAAGCCGTTTTTCCGACAGTCATTCATAGATATTTAACAGTCGTTACGGGACCAAAAGTCTGACAAGTCTAACTAAGGTGTATCGTGTTACCCAGTAACTAGGTTGTAGAAGTCAGATAGGCTGTCGCCCCATGTAAAATACTGGTTTTCGGCTGCATCCAACTAGGCTGGAAGCCGACCCCAATATAGCTAGGAAAAGGCTAGGCAGATTGATTGATTGTTCTCAGAGAAATCGCCATGGAAATAATGCTCTCTAACGAGTAGCAATGACTTGAGAATGGGCCACTTGTTGCTATAACAATTTGGATTTGCTGGTTTACATTGTTTTTATTTTTTTAAGTCGATAATAAAACGCACCATTAATGTAACCAGTTTCACAGCTAATGTAAATACTGAATGATTTTTAGTCATGGTGAAAACAGGATCATAATTCATCGGGCTTTGTTTTCAACTGACTTGAAAAAAGGAGGATCTTTCTTTTAGTTATAACGATTTTCATGATTTATGTCAGGAAGAAGATTTTCACGCTTTAATTTTGCGATCAGTATAGTTTGTGTTGACCAATAGCAGCGCTGGATGTTAAGGGAAGTCCCGATAGTGATAAACGAAGCGAAGCTAAGAGCGTATTGATAAAACCCATGTTCGATTTTGATCCTTAAAACAAGTGACTAGAAATTGGATTTGTTTGCATCTAGGCTGTTAATCCATTTGTTATTCAACGTATCCTTACACACCTTGGGCGATTAACACACTGCCACGCACCACGCAACGTAGCGCGTGAATGTGTGTTTTAACACGTTGCTTGCAGCCGTGCCCGGCTCGATGTCTCGCAGAACGTCATCACGCTCATAGCCGCAAAAAGACTCGGAGGTGCGGGTGGGAGACAAAACACAAAACACTGAATATTCTTGTGTAATACATTTATTCTTTTACCCAAGGCTTTCCTTGGGTTGGTACTTATATATTTATGAACGCACGGTGATGTCTGCGGATAAATAAAATTTTGTTATTTAATAATATTTACTCATATGTGTTAATTCTGGATATAAACCATTTGTGTGCCAAATTTCATCTAAATGCATTCAGTAGTTTTTGCGTGAAAGAGTAACAAACATCCATCCATACAAACTTTCGCGTTTATAATATTAATAGGAAGTAGGATAGTAGGAAGTACCTACTGTTTGTTTTATTTTATTTTGTTACCTCTATAGTACGGATCATTTGATCTGATTTGGTTTCCGTACGTCCTATCCGGGTATCCACTGAAAATCAGCGCTGTGCTGTGGGTGGGTATAGCACACAGCATCATGCTGAGTGGAAGCCTCCTTGTAACAGTCATGACGTGCAGCCGTTGACTATTTCTGCTTTGTGCTTGAGCTAATAGACATATTTTGCTTTTAATTTTTCATAATAATAGAATTAATTATATGTTTGTACGCACTTGTTTCTGTGACAAATAAACCTATTTTTCTTTCCTTCTTTTTTTCCATTCACGTAATTTTGAGAACGTTCACAGTCTGATCTCAGTTTCAATCTGTAAAAAATACCTCTAATTTCCTTACATTTTTAACATTGATTGTCGCTGAGATGAGATTGCGACTAAATTTTGATCGTTTTTGATTACGGGAATTGGCCTTCAGCTCGATCCTTCGTTTGGAGCAAAAGTAAAGTAACTTCAGCTACGTATATATCTGTTTAGAGATACATATTTAAATACGTATTTATCGGCTCAGGATAGCTTTTACCAGAAGTGGTATCGTATTAGTGGTTAAGCAGCTTCAATAATCATCAGGATTGGAATAAAGCAGTTCGTTGTGGAAGTGGTTATATACAGGCAGGCCGGAAAATTGACGTCCAAAAATAAAATTTAGGTCCCTCGTATCGTGGGGTATCCGAATCACCCCCATGTATGTTCCGCGACTTTTCATAGTTTTCGAGTTACGAATTTTTTTCTGATTTTTTGAGAATGATCGACCTGACCAATCTAAAAAATGGCTTTGTCGAGATTTTTTTTTTGCAACTGAATCTTCGTGAGTAGTACTTTTATGCATAAAATAATCAGCTTCGTAACTGTGATGAAAGTTATGAAAAAGTTGGTCTAAAGTGAAAAAATTACGTTCGGTAAATTATGGCTTAGCATTTTAACTTTAAATAAAAAATTTAAACAGGAAACTTCATGGTTCCTAAGTAGGCTTCAAGAATGCGCCAGACTCTCAGCTTTCATAATCATAAAAAAATTAGCACTTTAGACCAACTTTTTCATAACTTTCATCACAGTTACGAAGCTGATTATTTTATGCATAAAAGTACAACTCACGAAGATTCAGTTGCAAAAAAAAAATCTCGACAAAGCCATTTTTTAGATTGGTCAGGTCGATCATTCTCAAAAAATCAGAAAAAAATTCGTAACTCGAAAACTATGAAAAGTCGCGGAACATACATGGGGGTGATTCGGATACCCCACGATACGAGGGACCTAAATTTTATTTTTGGACGTCAATGTTCCGGCCACCCTGTATAGCGACTCCCCTGACATCATCTCTGTCTTCAGAAGACAGCCGCCGCGCAACCATCGATACGACGCTCTGCTAGACTGACAGTAATGAGCCAGTGTTATCTACTCTTATCTGACTTCTTTGGTGATTTCAGTGACTTCGTAACAAAACGCTGTCATAATGTTAATATGACAGCGTTGCTAGTGGCGCAGCCAATTATTTGTGTAATGCAACTCCATAGCCCCTAAAAATAACAATGCATTAATTCCACATCCGAAAATAACACAGGTTGTTTTTTTTTAAAAAAAAAACGCCAAATTAATTTTAATAGGTACAGACAACAAAAAAGACAACTTTTTTCGCCACTCGAGTGATAGTCGTTAACAAGTACGCGTCCAAAATGAATGTACAGTGTGCAAACAAGCTCATATTATCCACGAGTCACGACAGGAATACTCCTCCATCATAAAAACAACGAACTGTATACAAATTATCCTGTCATCCTACATTAAAACGATGAAACCTTATTGCAAGGAAATAAGGTGTATTTTTGAATGGCTGTACTAGAATAGGGTCGGTGCCAGATAATGATGTAGACGAAACACTCGCTTCATTTTGCATGACTATTAACGCATACGTTTATGTTTGATTGTAACAATAGTGCTTCGAAAGTATAGAAGCATAAAAATTGAAAAGCGAACAGTGTTGTTTGTTCTACATTTTTACGACTATACCCTGTCCATTAGGTAAACCGTTTTTTGACAGCTGTCTTAGAACGTACATATTCCAGATTAAGTAAAAGTTTACTTTAAAATGCGTAATACAATAAATATATAAACTCCCTTATCTTATTGAATAATCTTGTTTATGGCTTCTTACAGAAATTATAATACCGTACGTGTATCAATCAATGTATTATATGTTGCTGCAGTCACTAGTGTCATCTGTCAAAAACCGGTTTACCAAATGGACAGGGTGTAGGTAGATGTCAATAAAGTAGTTTTCTATCCAGTTTCTAACTCGTGCAGAAATTATCTTATTTTACAATACAGAATGAAAGTTTACTAACGAACAATTTGATTCGATTTATGAACACATTTATTTACATGTAGACTTTTCTCATAATAACATGTAACTACACGTGAAGCCTAACAAAACAATTTAGGAATGCGACACACACTAACGAAGGCAACACAGTGTAAACTTGTTACTGCTAGGACAAACAGCCTCGTCGCTTTCAGGCAGCCATCATCACTCGACAAGTAAAGAACAGAAGGTTTAATAGTAATGAAAGAAGTATTAAGAGGGGCTTGTGGCTAAGTAATAACAGCGGCACTGGTCGATCGATAAGTGGGGCAATTCTCGTAATTTTAAGAACGTTCACAGTCTGATCTCAGTCGCAATCTGTCAAAAATACCTCTAATTTCTCTACATTTATGACAAGTTTTTGAATTGCGATTGCTAGATTTTGTACGTTTTCAATTACAGGAATTGGCCTTCTGGTTAAGTTACGCTTGCCGCGGTTGGTCCGTAGATGGCTGACCATCTTTACATATCAAGACCCTCCGTACCTCGGAAAGTACGATAAGCCGTTGGTCCCGGCTGTCATTCGTGGATTTTTGACAGTTGTTACGCTTCGCAAAAAGTCTGACAACTAGTCCTACCAAGGGGTATCGTATAACCCAGTAACTGGGTTGTGGAGGTCAGATAGGCAGTCGCTCCATGTAAAATACTGGTATTCAGGTGCATCTGGTTAGACAGGAAGCTGACCCCAACATAGTTGGAAAAATGCTAAGCAGATGATGATGACTCCATTTTTCCCGAGTGCTAAGTTCGAAACCTTGATTTTACACCTAAAACACTCTTGTCCAGAATTGACCTATTTTTTGTTGTTCCTGGGTGGAAAACCTTTATGGATATCCTCCGCCGTGCGGGCGGAGGGGTCTATCAGACTCTTACTGACTAAAAACCACCCCGAAGTTCCATCTCACACCTACGCCGGGGGTGGTGGAAACGTACGATCTTTCCACAACCGTCCAGTGTTGTCCTACTGCAAGTTATTTGCATCATCCCATCACCCTTCACCTTATACTAAGAAGGGTGACATGGGCCTGATTGTGTTTACCCTACGTATGCTTACACCATGTACTCGTATAAGTTTGAAAAAACAAATTCGTCATCAAAAAATATTTTTCGTGAAAATGTTAAAACGGAGAATCCTGTGTCTGTGTGTATCTAAGGTGCTGTGTAAGCTGCTGTGTACCTACAATCCTTAATTTATGTACATAACATGATGTAGGGATTTTCATATGAAAAGGCTTTAGTAATCTTGTACAAGCTTGGCTAAATAAATAAGTAATGTGATCAGACTTAAAATAATAGGTATTAATAATTATGTGCATTTATAATTATAAAAAAGACGGAATAGAATCACAGGGTATCATAAACTTCGTCCGCATCGCTTTCAACAGGAAAAGTGCCCATAAGGCTGGCAGCATTCCTTTGTGTATGGAAATTCCGTTTGCCAAAAAGATAGGTCACGTGAAGAGTAAAGATTTCAGGAAATCGGACGAATAATTTCAGGTAATCAGTTGCCAATTCTACAAGGGGCTTGTGGCTAAGTAATTACTGCCGCACGGGTCGATTGACCAAGTTAAGCTACGCTTGCCGCGGTTGGTCCGTGGATGGGTGACCATCTTCATATACCAAGAACCCTCCGTGCCTCGGATAGCACGTTAAGTCGTTGATCCCGGCTATCGTTCGTGGATCTTTGACAGTCGTTAAGGGTCGTAAGAAGCCCGAAAGTCTGACAACCTGTCTTACCAAGGGATATCGGTATTTCCCAGTAACTGGGTTATGGAGGTCAGATAGGCAGTTGCACCATGTAAATTACTGGTATTCAGCTGCACCCCGTTAGACTGGAAGCCGACCCCAACATAGCTGAGAAAAGGCTAGGCAGGTGATGAGTTTCCAATTCTACAAAGATATAACCGGAATTAATAAGAAAAATAAGTTTGTAGAATAATAATAATAATAAATAATAAATTCTTTATTTCGCCAAAAGCCATCACCGTACAAGAAACAAAAACTAAGCATATAGGTAGGCTTAAATAACTATGTCACAATAATTTTAATTCCCTGACTCCTAAACTAGGTGTGTCTTAGGAGTCTCAGTGAACCTCCGTGATAAACAAGACAACGCCATAGTATAATAGATCGGGACGTTACAACAATAATCAAATGGTGTAAAAGAAAACAGGATATAAACTATCTAAAGAAAACACAACATGAAAAACGTTTAACTGTGCGGTGAGTTGAAGAAATGTAAGGTCCAAGTGTGTGTGTGTGTGTGTGTGTGTGTAGTGAGTAAGTGTGTAAGTGTGTATGTGGTGTGTAGGTGTAGGGTGTGTCTAGTGAGAATATCGAATAAAATAATTACTTTCACACTCGCCCACGGAACACAGCCAATATATTATAATTAGGTACTTCATAGCCTCAATCACAACGTAATACCAATCAAACATAATAATATACAAAACTTGTCGTATAGCCAATCACTTCATTACTGAAACAGAGAGTAGTCAAACTGAAGCTCAATCAATCCAGCCAGCGGACCAAACACTTGGTACACACATCCGACCATTTAACCAAGACCCCTTCAAGCCTTACGCTTTCCCTTTACTCTTCATAAAGTTCTTACGCAATGAGGAGGGGTGGAGGTCTACCAAAGCTGGTGCGTGGTCAATCACATTGTAATTGCCTGCAGGAACAAGATACCCATGAAATGACGACTGTCCTGTGACAAGGGTCTCACACATGCTCCAGGGGATTCGATTTAGCCTTGCACCCTCTTCTCATCTTTGGTGATAACGCCTTGTTTATTTTTAAGACGCCATTTTTGTGTGTCCTAATAGTGTTAAGGCTCCGGAATAAGCGGTTGCATACCTACAGTTTCTTGTTTAAATAAAAAAAGTTTATTTTCGTCTATGTTTGTAGTTATCGGAAACCGGGAAAGGGAAATTGAAACTTGGTTGATTTTTTCACGGTATTGTTTTCAAACAGTGGCTGTGATAAAAAGTAATCATGATAAAGACAAAACACACACAACAACAACAACAGCAACAACATACTATAAAGTAGCAATGAGTTTCATTTTGACAGTTCAACAACATTCATTGCGTTATTTAAGCTGTTGAGTAGACAGATTTTTCGAACATATGAAGCAATGGATTAGCAATACCCTTCAAAATTATTCAGATTAAGATTGATACTGTGTTATGCAATTAGGGTGCAGGTCTCCACAGCGTGATTTTATTGCAACCATAATGTTGGGACACCGGTAACACCCCTAAATCGAAAACCATAAAAGAACATAGCATATCTGCGTCCTCTTAGAGCCCTTTGAGCAGTAAGAGGACGCAAGAATAACTTTTATACATAGACCTCAATTATAGTTATGTAAGTTGGCAATAGATTTTGTATTTTTACATGCGCGAACTTCCCCCACTACAAAATATTTTGCCAATTTATGTGCCGTAACGTACGTAACTATACTACTGCTGAACGACAAGAAAATTCGACGAAGCAATACAGGCGATTTAGATAGTTATATACATACATAATCAGCTTATAATGCTCCCAATGCTGGTAGACAGGCCTCCCCTCTTCGAGAGGGAGTGAGCCGTAATCCACCACGCGGGCCCAGTGCGGGTTGATAGATGTCATATGTCTTCAAATTTTTGATAATTTATACAAAGCAAAGCGCCAGTCTGGGTTGAAACCTACGTCCTACAACTCGTAAGTCCGTTGTCACAGGGTTGGTGACCCTGTGACAACGTGTGTGCTCTCTAGTAAAATATTTAGATCGAATTCCAGTCTTTCTGTAACCTTTATTTTCAGAGAAATACGTAGATAATTACTTCTGTAAAGATCTGCCAAGTCATTTCTAAGTACATTTCGCAGAAATTTAATTACAAGCTGTCCTTACTAGTGCATAATGAGTATTATATGTACATATATCTGATATAAGAGCATGAATGCAGTTTCCTATCAGGCTTTCTGCGGTAAAACAATATTAAACTTTTCTGTTTGCAGTTGGTTAAGACCTTAGTCCTTTGTGATAATGTTGAAAATCCTTTGAAAGTGCTCTCGCTGCTAACTAAATAAACTTGGTCGTTTAGAACGCAGGCCATGTGTGTATGACCGCAGAACAAACACTAATATTTGTTATTAGAAGTTCATAACATATCTAGTCTGACTTTGGTTATTACAGTATTAATATTACGTGTCTTTATCTAAGACTCGCGATTAAAAAAAAACTTTTGCAACTGTTTGTTTGTAGCGTTCTTGTAAAAATACCCAGTTCCAGCAACTTAAGGGGGTTTATTTACAAACGTTGCTTAAGGTTAAGTAATTATACAACTGTTTAACCAAACATTTTTGACCTAGACAAAATCATACTGGTTGCTAATTTAATTTTTTTCTTTTTACATTGATTTTCTTTTTATAATTACTTTAGCTCACGCCCTAACGTTAGTAGAGCCATTAATTAGGTCCGTACACTCTGTTAAATGTCTATGGTCTGTCTTGTTTAGCAAATCACGGCGATTAACCCTTGCACTGCTACGATCGCTAGTCTATGCATGTGATATTATCACAGCCATTCGTTTTCGTTTGACGTTTCTTTCTGGTTCGGTATAAGATCGAAATCAATTTCATATTACCTTGCTTTGCTACCTTGCATATCCATACTAATACATTTGAATGTAAATACAATCACTGAAACATTTGGATTCGGCACAAATAAAAATTAATTCTAGTTAAAAAAAAAATAATGAATATCGTCTACTTTTACAATGTTTGTAAATATGTGAGCACGATGTATCTATCACATAATTAATTTAAATGTCATAATTAATTTATATGTTGGTGTTCATTAATCCATTTTAATTCTTTTACCTATTGTGGTACACTTAGTAATTTTGTTTTAGGTGCATCATCTTCCCATATTATATAATTAATGTATGCAAAATATTGTAAAACATTTTAATAGAGTAACGGTGGAGTTTCTTGCCCATTCTTCTACATACGAAAACGAACTTTTCGGCGACTAGAATCAATTCTATTTTATTGTAATTTTTGACGTTCAACAGTGTCTTTTATGTGCCTATCCTACTTCCTACTTAATATTATAAACGTGAAAGTTTGTACGGATGGATGGATGGATGGATGGATGTTTGTTACTCTTTCGCGCAAAAACTACAGAACGTATTTGAATGAAATTTGTCACGAATCTGGAGAAGGAATTTGGGAATCTGAAGTAAACAACATTTAATATTCCATTTGTTCCAATAGCCTCAACCAAGCTACTTCACTCCGCTTCAGAAGGAAAACGTGCGCGTACATTGCCATAAACAGGGTCAAATTAAATTAGCTAGCGAAACTCTGCAGACGAGATGGGTGTCGATATCTAAACATAATAAAATAAAAAAATTAAATAATTGCAGCTGCATCCGGTGAGACGCAGACGAAGTTGACCCCAACATAGTTGGGAAGATGATGATATGCTATACTTTCATAATGCATTTAGTAAAAATCTGTTATTTTGACATTACAAATAGATACTTCTATTTTATTTATTTATTTATTTATATGGCACTTCAACGACTTACTCACTAGGACATACACAAACTAAAAACACATACAGTTTTAGAAATTGTGAATTCGTCACTTACAGAAGTGCACAGCAATAGCTAGTACATACAAGACATCGCTAGTTGAATTACTTTAATTTATTATTTTTTTATTTTTTTTATTTGTATAGATACGCATAGAAAAAACACAGTAGAGAGATAAACTTATATCAAAGTAGGCCACGCATTCTCGAAACTTTCGGCCATACAAATATTCCTATTACCTCAATTGGAAGAACAATAAAACTCGAACGTGTCCCGTTACAATCATTTTTCTTGAGCATAAATTACACTCCAAACGCTCCCTTTGAACTCCATCCTTTTTTTATTAAGTTGTCCCATAAAAGGGACGTCTGCCAACCTTTTTATTAAAAGGCTATAAATGAAAAAAAAAAGATTGTGTTCGTCGAAACGAGAGTGGGCACTTTGTAACGAACCTTAAATTAATTATTATTGGGCTAAGCACGCTCAAACTGATTATTTCGTTGGATAATTCTTTTGATCCGAACGAAAATAAGGAAATGTTTCTGCTAATATTTTAAACGTTTCCGAAATGGTTCAATGATTTCACGAGAGAACGACCTTAAATGTGGAAATTGTGATTCTGCTGGGGCCACTGATGGTCGCCACAAAAACGCATAAAGTCAAATTAATCTTGTTGGCGATTTCAACAATTTATTTAAATAAAATAAAATAGAGGCGAATAAATAAAACGGAAATGTGCGTAAGCTTTTAAAATAACTGAACAAAATGGTGTTGAAATTAAAAAAGTAGGGTAGAGAACTCAAAACAGTGGGAAGTCGTAATGTTGCATTACTTTTAATTCTGAATTTATTGCCATCCAGACATACGTAAATAATACAACTAAAAATAATGGCTTTTATTTCCATAAGTATTTTTTTCCGGCTCGTCAGTAGCCCGAAAGTCGGACAACCAGTCTTACCAAGGGGTATTACCCCTTAGGGGGTATTATTCGGTGTAGGGGTACCCGGTAACTGGGTTGCGGAGGTCAGATAGGCAGCCGCTTCATGTAAAATACAGAAAAAATAATTAATATAAATTCAGCTGCATCCGGTTAGAATAGAAACCGACCCCAACAAATTTGGGAAAAGGCAGATAATGAAGTATTTCATTTTGGCTTCAAAAAAGAGACCACAGGAGGAAATTCTTTACTCGACGTTATACGTACATATTTCTTTCTCAACTTGGCTTTTCAAAATTGTTGTATGTTATGAAAATAACAGACGTAAGGCATGTTTTCGTACTGAAATGTCACCGTCAACTTTTTTCGTAATTTTTATTTTTATTTTCATTACCCATTTTATTTTCTATGTCTGTGTCATAATATTAAGTTTGTGTAATTATCTTCCTGTGCAAGTGCCAATAAATACTTTTTCTTTCTTTCTTTACAAAATAAAGGGGGTTAACCCCACGCAGTAGCCCATCAAACATCCACAAGTACCTACAACATAATGAAACTGCACTCAGACATGCTGATAATGAAGTTAGCCCCCCTGCTGTCTGTTTAGGAAACAATTAGGCATTATTATAGAGCCTAATAGGAGGGCGCTACCGCAATGCTTCCCCTCTACAATAATAATCCATTGCTATACGTAGATATTATATGTATAAAATACAGTCAACGAAATAGATGGGTAGGCAGCTAACTACAACTATGTTTAGCTCGTTTAGGAGCGAGTTTCAATAAAGAAAGCAGTAAAAAATACCCAATATTTGAATTGTGTATCTTGGGCTCTAGTAGACTTACAGAGCTACGGTTGCATGTATGTGATGGATGTACTTTTTAAAAGTTATAAGCCAAAAACTGATAGAAGTTCGAAAATATCGTGGTTATTCAAGCATCACGCTGTTAGCACAGGTCTTTCGCCGCTTTAAACTTGTTTTTATACTATTGTCTATCATATAATGCAATTTTTTGCGACCTACAGTTTTAAATGACTGACGTACTTAGTATATGTAAAAAAGAAAGAAAATAAGTTTATTTGACCCAGGTTAAGTAAGGCACACAATAGTAATAAATATTGCCCTAATTGAGGAAAGATGTTTATTTCTTGCTTGCATACCAAACTCTTTTGTTAGCAGTCCATTCATGTAAGTAAGGGGAAACAATGATATGTTGCTGAAACGCAGCATTTCCAATTTTCAATTTTACACTGTAAAGGAGTTAGTGTTTTTTGCTTGGTGACTAGGCCCACCATAAATTGTGGCGTCCACCAGTGAAACGTTAGTCAATTTGTTCCTTATGATGTCTAGATCACAGTAGTAGTAATAATTATACTTCGTCTAACGGGAATACTGAGAAAAACGATCATAACCTAAAAGACCACTAAAAAAACCTATTGTTTAGTGAGTGGTTGGCCTCATCGGTATTATAATGGTAGTAAAATAGTGCACTGTTCAGTAATAAATAGTAGGAATATAGGGTGTATTTAACGGTTCAAGAATTCAAAAATCACATGTGTAAAAAAGCATTTTCATTACTTTAAACTATCAGTTTAAAATCATCGTTACTGTTATTTAGATGAACCGATACCCAAACACCTTAGACTTGACAGCAGATTCACTCCACTAACGTGGGGTCAGTATATCAAAGACAACACACACACATATATACATAAACCTATATAATAAATTGTGACAACGTACCCGGTCCAATTAGTGAGCCGGTTACAAAACAACGTTAGTGCGCTCACACACGGCACACAAACACTGCCGTGCCGGTGCACAGGACGCGTCGAAGCGTGTTAGCGTGTCTTGTGCAGGTGATTGCTAATAGACAAACGGATGGTACATATTCGGTACAATATTATACTGCAGTGTGTGCGGAGGTGATTTGGGGCTGTGTGAATTGGCTTTGTGTTCTGTTCGCAGTAGGAAAATATTTTAGAAATGAATAATGTTTTACTAAGAAATCCGCCCAATACTTTGTAGTTTTGCAAAAACCCTGATGGAAAACCCTATAACACATAACAAAAATACAGGAATTTCTTAAGAGTAGTATCTGGATTAGATCCCGTTTAGCGGGCTCGCCCCTATCTATACAAACAAATGAAATTGGAATGTCTGTTAAAAATCTTAGATTAAGTATTCAAAAATTCCTATTATTTAGCAAACCATTTTAAGAAATTTTCTTAATAAAATCTCTTTTTTTTGTCATGATAACAATAACAATACCTTCATTAAGTAAATCGAAGGCCAAATAAATTATATTCTCGAGAGCGCAGCAAAAGTGATGAAAGTATTAACTGGTGCTGTGACTGAAAAGAATGGTTTAGTGCCACGAAAACTTTACTTTTTAGTCATACAGATTTAATGTTTCAATTATTTCTATATCCCTAGGGATATAACTATATCACGGCTTCAACCATTTTACAGCGAAATAATTATGTATACAGATCTAATAAAACACATAACCCAGTGTTATGACAACGCCAAATATATCACAAAATCTTTGTATTGACAAAATTGCACAAAGTTTTCTTATTAAGACAAACTTTGACATGTAATCCTTCTTAGAGATGAAACAAAACTAATTACAGTTTATATGTCTCTGATATGGGATAGATCTTGGGCATTTCTTCTGATATATTGGCGCCGATTCCCTTGTTCACAAACTAAAGATAAAATATTAGTTTAGTCCTGTGAAATTAAGATACTCCATAGACAGTTTAGACATGATTAAAAACATGGCGACTAAAAATACGTCAATTTACGCCAGGCGCTGACTAATTTGACAGGATTAAACTAATATTAATCTTCTGACCTTTTCTTAATGAAATAGAAAGAAAAAGATGCACTGAACTTAAACTTAGTTTAGTTTGTGAACAAGGGAATCGGCGCCATTGTCAGATAACTTATTGGTTAAGTATAATTATGATCTATACACATCAGAATGGAGCAATGATTTAGCTAGGAATTCCTTACTTACCGGCCCTGAGGCTCCGCTGTCCGTTCGACGGTCTGTCACAGGGCTGTATCGTTTGAACTGTCATAGGTAAACAAATTGCATTTTCACAGTAGGTACTACTACAGCCGCTATAACAACAAATAATAAAAATAAAGTAAAGTTTAAACATTTAAGGGTTCCCATACAAGATACGTGTGTTATTCGGTGTTTTTTTTTTAATCAACAATGAACTCGTTGCTAATCTGTCATTAATTACGCACGAATCGGATAGGATTACGTCAACGGCCAATATTAAATGTACCTTTCGCAATGACTAATTATAGGCGGAATGTTTTCTCAATAAGAAGCTCACTTAGTTTCAATAGGCTTCCTTGGGACCTTAATACGACGACGAGTAAAATATACTTTATGTATATATTGATTGTATAATGTAAATGGTATACTACCTACCATATTTGTCTCTCTTTAATTTTAATCCATCCAAAGGTTGTCTTTAAAAGATCGCTCTTAGCGATAAGACCGCCCATTGTGTCACCCTTTGTAAAATTTTTGTATATTTATGTTTTATAATTTGTATGGTGTTCAATAAAGAGTATTCTATTCTATTCTATTCTTTATGTCGACTTGTTTTGCACCAGTGTATCGACCTTAAGACGGCTTTTGGCACAGTCTTTTTTCTTGGATAGTTAACTCTTAACTAATTATATTACTTGTATGTACTTTTTTTTATCGACATTTTTTTCCTTTACTATGAGTGGAGGCTTGTTATTAGCAATTTTTTTCTTAAATATTAAATTCTTTATGTCATTGGTTTGTTAGTCTGTAAGCCTTCTTTAAAATATAATAAATACGGTGATACGGAACCCGTAGTGTGCGAGTTCGACTTTGCCACTTTTAATAAAACAAGAAATATTCATCCATTTCTTAAAAAAAAAAAATATCCTATAGGCAGGAGCATTTTATTTAAAATCAGTAGAAGATGTTTGAATGTTTGGAGTGTACAAAGAGGAGGCGCTTCCAATATCCCTGTTCAAACATGACGTAATAGAAAACATCTTGCTTCCGGAAGCAGCGAGCAAACAAGGAGGAACAAGTCTTTTTACGATGGCTTTTAATGGGATGTATTTCGTTTTTTTTTGTGTGGGTAGTCAAAAATAAGGCAGTTATTTTTTTTAAGTTTTCATTTCGTGTCATCTACAGTATAGTAGACGAAAACGTTATCTATACAGGGTTCACATTAAATTAGCTAGCGAAACTCTAAAGACGTGGTGGGTATCGATATGTAAACACTATAATCCTACTAATATTATAAACGCGAAAGTGTGTATGGATGGATGGATGGATGTATGTTTGTTACTCTTTCACGCCAAAACTACTGAACAGATTTGGATGAAATTTGGCACACAGATAGTTTAAAATCAGGACTAATACATAGAATACTTTTTATCCCGAGATTCCCACGGGATCGAAACTTATGCGGGTGAAACCTCGGGGCGCAGCTAGTTCCATCATAATTGAAAATTCAACCTCACTGCCCCGTTGGTCTAGTGGTCGTTTGCTAAATGCTACTGCTGAGCATGAGGTCCTGGGTGCGATTCCCGGGTCGGGCAAAGTGTTATTGGTTTTTTTTCCATCTGGCATTTCTCAGTAGCAGCCTCCGGGCTGCTCTGCTGCTGTCTGGATTTATCCCCGGTTGATGGCAATAGGCTCTTATTACATGGGACTTAAACATTACTGGTGAAATGTGGGTGTACTATAGGTACACCTCCGCCTAACCCTTCGGGGACTACAGGCGTGATGGTATGTTATGTTATGTAATGATATTGAAGTGGGTACGTATGGGATAAAAATTAAAGATGGTAAAGTTCTATAACTTGGTATAATGAAGAAAGTAAATAGTAAACGTAAAAACATAAAATTTGAAGAAGGTAAGGTAAAAGTCTACACAAGGAATAGATATAGTTAACTCTAATATTCATGTGATACACTGACCTCTAATAAACTAGTACGCTGACCTAAATACACTATATACTAAATGACAGTTGTTTTTTGTGCCGATTCAAAGCGCCCGCTCGAGCGTCTCAGGAACTAAAATTGACATACTGTTGCAAATGGTGGTCGTGTTGTTTTGACACGTCTGTAATGATTTAGGTCCAAAACGTGGAATCTACTTTTTTGTGTATTTTGTGTTTACTTCGAGATATTTATAACATTTTTATCATGAGAGTATGCGCAGTTTGTAAAACTCACTATCAAAAATATTAGTTCCACGAACGCTCACGTTGTTATCAGCGCCAAAATGGCGAAAATCAAATGTCTTCGTTTTGTCATCGATAGTATGATATCCAACGTGCTTCTATAATATATAAAGGTCAGTGATGCGATATAATTATGTAAGAAAAAAATTATTTTCCATTGACATGAAAAAACCAACTGACATTTCGTTGAAATGACTAGTGACCACAGAGCACCAACGCTACAATATCTACACTTAATATAACACTATCAAAATTCAACAGCAGCACAGATCTAGCTACCGGTTGATCCAATAATAGTTCAGTACTCGTACACATACATACCTACATAGACAGTAGTTTGTAGGCAAGCGGTTGGCAACACTGTCTCGCCCCGAGCTTGCGGTAACTTGCTTTTGTAGTGGAACCTCGCGTTAATGTTGGTAGCATTGATGCTCAAGACAAGAGATGCTTGCTTTTTGGCTTAGGTATGTGTTAAAAAATAATATTAAATGATAGTGGACTTGAAGAGTTCAACACAGAAATTATATATATATATATATATATAATGTATTATTGTGTATGTATTATATATATATATAATATATATATAATGTATTTTCAGTGGGTACTGTAAGAAGTATGTATGTTTATTTGTATATATGTAAGTATATTCTCATAATTTTTGCTTAGTTTTATTAAGAGTTTTTGATTTTATGTATTATTATTTTGTCTCCTTTACTCTTTCACACGCTGTCTACATCTATCTATCTATTGTCCTATCGCAGGTATGCTGGAAGAGATTTCTTATGAAATAAACATCACCTCTGTACCTATTTTTCTCTTTTGCTTTTTCCTGTCTGTTTATGTGTTACGTAGCAGCGTAGTATTAATTGGTAGTAATTTGCTCCTGTGATTATAGGAGGAATTCCTATTATTATAAGGGCCAATTAATTTTCATTACAGGATACTTTGAATCTATTGTATTTTTTCAAAGCTTTTGGCGCTATGCTGGTAACAACAAATTGAAATAGCTTCTGTAGTTATTTTGATTTAGGAACTATAGTTGAAAGAGGCTGAGGGGCTTGTGGCTAAGTAATAACAACTGCACGGGTCGATCGATCAGGTTAAGCTACGCTGGCCGCGGTTGGTCCGTGGATGGGTGACCATATTCATATACCAAGATACCTCCGTGCCTCGGAAAGCACGTTAAGCCGTTGGTCCCGGCTGTCATTTGTAGATTATTGACAGTCGTTACGGGTCGTCAGAAGCCCGGAAGTCTGACAAAAGTCTTACCAAGGAGTATCGTTTGTGGAGGTCAGATAAGCAGTCGCTTCATGTAAAATACTGGTATTCAGCTGCATCCAGTTAGACTGGAAGCCGACGCCAGCATAGTTGGGAAAAGGCTAGACAGATGGTGATGATTTGAAAGAGGCTCATGATCAACCTAAATATACTAATATTTATTGCATTCCCCATTCTGAGCCTGACACCATAACTTCACGCCTATTTTCCCCGAAGGGTGAGGCAGTGGTTCCTGTAACACACCGACACTTTGCCACTTAGTTGGCAGGTTTAATAAAGGACATGGTTATTGTTGTCTCTGTCGGGCACAGCAAAGTAGGAGAGAGAGCCGGCCTTTAAACCTCCATACAATTGGCTAGTTGACTATTTTTTTTAAATTATTTAAATTGAAGCTTTTTTACCTCACCAATAGCTTGGTATAACCAGTTTTTTAATATCTTCGGAAATTAAAAAGATATAAGCGTTCAAAACTCTCAATTAGACACAGAGGGAAATACTGAATTGTGACATCATAGTTCAGTATCGCCATATAAATTACATGCAAAACTTCGTTTTGCGAGAAAGAGATAGACAAAAAGCATTCATAAGCTATAAGTTTTTTATTTTTCGACCGATTTCAAATTTGATTTCGAATTCTCTTATCGTATCACCTCATGTGAATATATTATCTACTAGAATATATAGTATTCAATATCATGCAACTGCCCAATTCCGCATCAAATGCTCTGTTACCAATACAAACACAGCCTCATATAATAAGTTTACGTAGTACATCGTTCCTCCATTCGTTTCACGGTGTGCACTTGCTAACAGAGTTTTTCGGCGTTACTTAAACTCAAATCTGTTTACAGACTAACATAGTTCCGAGTAATTCGATAGTCTTCGACATTGTCGGTTCTAAAGAGGTTTTGATGCAGTAGTTGAACAAGTTTATGGGCTATAAACTAGGATGTAGCAAGATATTTTAATGGATAACAGTTTTCTCCCGGTTGAGATAATTTTTAAGATGTTTTTCTAAGTCAATAATGATCAACAGCAACAAAAGTATTCAAACATTGTATTATGTCAGCAAAAGCGCTTGTTTACGTGTTTAATTACTAACGCGTCGTATGGGTCAATCAACTCAGCCTATCGCAGTCCACTGCTGGACATAGGCCTCTCCCATGCTGCGTCACAACACCTTGTCCTCCGCCTTCTACATCCAGTCTCTCCTAGCCACCTTCTAAAACACTACACAAACCTCCCCAATATACTTATAAGTACTTTCTGGAAAAGCAATAGTCTTATTGAAATCGGAGAAGTGATCACGATGACTTAATTTCATGAAACATCACATGGCTTACAACATCTTCTTGCTGCCAGTTTTCTTGGTATAGCCACTAGGCTAAGCTACTTTTTTAGAATACGCACATTACACAAAGCGAGTGACGATATTTAATGGACCTACCCACGTCTGAAGAACCCTAGACAATTGAACTCAGCCTCATCTTTGCTCCTCGGAATACGATTGATAAAAAGTCACCCCACAATTTAAAAATATCGCATGTTCTTCATTTTCCCTGCGCTTAACATTTCAAACAATAACAAAATTTCAAGGACTAATTTAAATTCGCAGAAAATTTAAACTTCCCAGATATCAAATGAAATCATTAAGCGTAAACACTGCGTGTACTTTACGTAATGCATACTAGGTTTCATAAAAACTAATTTATACTACGAAAAGCGGGCTCGGCAGACCGAAATACCGCTTTTTGACTTGATTTATCCACTTTTAGCCTGTTCGCTATTTTCATACGAGAATTATAATTTCCCATTGCAGATAATTTGTATGCAAAACGTGCGTATTTATTAACATTGGATTGTACTGCGATGATATGATAAAGCTGAGTTGGGCCTTTCATTATGTGATCTAAACACGTATTTGTGAATGTGGATTGTTATATGTATCTTGTTTTTTGCGTATGCTTGCTTTTTGAAATCAGTAGCTCAATTTAATCAAAATTCAAGGTGATGATGCTTCTTATAAATATTTTTGGTAGGTGATTGTATTCACGTGGAGCCATACAAAATATATTAGATATTCGATATTATTCAAAACAGTTGTTTGTGGTTTCAAACGGCGAAAATTATAATTATGTAATATATATTAATAATATAAATATATATATATTATTAATATATATTACATAATTATATTTTTACCTATATATGTATTGTTAGGAAGAATCTCGTGACAATTTCCAATCTGGTATAAAAGCAGCGCGCGTACCGTCATTCGGTCATTTTTGTCGGGTATCACTCGTGGCGGTAACATCGCTCAAAGGGCTGTAAGTCTTATAATTTCTAGCTTATTGTTGTTATTTTCTATTGTTCTTGATAATTGGATTTCGTGTGATTTATGTTTATTTTAGTCGTTATAATTTGGTTCCTTGTGTATAAAACTAACGGTTGTAATAACTTAGAAATCGTGTGTATTAAAATAAATTGATTATACTTGTGATTTCATCGGCCGTGTCGGCCGTGTTGTTTTTTTTTAAACATTTCCACTTCTGATTGCTAAAATCAGAAGTGGGATAAAGAACTTAAAAGCCCACTAAAACATAAACGTTCAAGGAACAAAATTATAATTACGTTTCTACCCTCAAAAGTTTACTTGCTTATTAGTGTGTCATCATTGTTATTCTGCGTGTTCGTTTAAATTCAAAAGACCGTGATACGATATGCCTAGAAGGCATGACCGCCGTCGTTCTCGTAACCGTTCACGCGACGTTCCGCGAGACAGGTCCACTAGTAGCGAAACCGTGCGTAGCTCGCGTTATATATCACGGCAGGGCCGCCGTCGTGAACGAAGTAATTCAAAGGATAGCTCGAACTATCGTCGCCGTGACGTTCGTGATCGCCGCCGATCTAGGTCCAGATCAGTGTTGACACACTCGCACAGAACTCCCTCGCGCTCTAAGTACCCACCTAGTACGCTTAATGATGATAACTCATTACAAAACACCTTGGGTAATATCATGACGAGGCTAAGTGCTATCGAGCGCACCAGTACAAGTGTAGTTTCTACAGCTAATATTTTGAAAGCTTCGCGAAGTAATAATTATACTGTAGCTAGTCCTGAAGATCCGGTTCATGATATCACTTCGCGTCCTCGTAGCCCCGTAGACTTGAGCGATGTTCCGCAACGAGTTCGTGCAAACAATCTCGAGGGCCTTTCAACAACCACTTCGACAAATGAACCAATCGTTCACGGTTCAGACGCCCCGTCGACTGTAACCATGCTCGCGGAAGCCATTAGATCTTTGCAGCCTATGAGGTCACATAGTTACTATGTTTCTAATTTCGACCCAAACATAAATGACATCGACGTATGGTGCGACGAAGTAGATCGTGCAGTAACCGCGAACGGTTGGGGCGACTATGAGTGCTTATCGCGAGTAGCTTCCTGTCTCAAAGGTGATGCTAAGATTTGGCTAAATGAGTGGGTCACCAATGACCGCACCTGGTCAAACTTTAAGCTCGAATTTAAGCCCCTCTGCCCTCGGAAGTTAGATTATGCTAACATCCTATTTGACACCATGAACACGACATCTGACAAATTCGCCACATACGCCGAGTACGCCCGGCGTACCTTGTTACGTTTACGAATCGTTAAGGGCCTCACTGACGAATTGCGAACTCTTATAGTTATACGTGGCATCGACAGCCCACAAATAAGGGCAGCCGCAGCGAACGCAAACTTGGCAACCGAAGACTTAGTCTCCTTTCTTTCGATCTATGTAAAACCAAATCGCGCTAAGCCCGAGTCTCGTAGTGGATTGACTAAGAAGCACACACTTCCGAACTCAACCTCCGACCGCGGAGCTAAGTGCTACGTATGCAATCAGCGCGGACATTTAGGTCGTAACTGCCCTAAAAAGACTCGTACAGAATCAACTAGTGCTTCTGTTGCCAAGTCCGGTACAACAGATCCAACTACTGGCAATACTACTGCCAAATCTGGAACACAGTGTTCATTTTGTAAGAAAAAGGGACACACTGAAGAAACGTGCTTTGCGAAGAGTCGATCAGAGGCCAGAGATCAGCGAAGCGTTAATTTGTGCACAGACCACTCAAGTTATAAAAGAGACGTCGTTACAGCCGTAGTTCAAGGCATTCCTATGGATGTACTCATAGATAGTGGAGCTCAAAACGTATCGCTGATTTCTTCCGACGTTTTAAAGCATCTTTCTTGCCAAGTTAAACCGACACACTGTGTCTTAAAGGGTATAAGTGAACGGGAAATTATAGCTTCGTCTTTTGTAACTGTAACCATCGAGCTTAGCGATATTTCTATAGAGGCAGATTTAGTCGTGGTACCGAATTCATGCATGAATACTTCAATTATAATTGGAACTGACGTCCTTAACCGCGACGGTGTCATGTACGTGCGTACAAAAGATAGACAGTACATCACCCGAACTGGTGATACTCACGTCCAAATTAATGAAGTTCAAAGCTTTGATCAAACGTTAGTTAACACCTCATTACAAGGTGCTCTGCGTGATTCTTTGATGTCTGTGGTTCATACTTTCTCGGACTTTCTCATCTCTGGTACAGCGACCAGTACTGTCACAACTGGTGAAATGGAAATTAAGCTCACTAGCACTTCTCCTATTGTATATCAACCGTACAAACTCTCTTATGATGAAAAACTTAAAGTACGCGAAATAATTAAAGATTTGCTAGGCAAAGGTATCATCAGAGAATCACGGTCAGAGTATGCCAGCCCCATAATCCTTGTAAAGAAGAAAGATGGGACCGACCGAATGTGCGTCGATTATAGAGCACTTAACCGCGTTACTGAAAAAGAAAGATACCCTCTACCCTTGATAGACGACCACATTGATCGGTTAGGACGATACGCTTTCTTCACTAGTTTAGACATGGCAACGGGTTTTCACCAAATACGAATTAAAGAAAGCTCTGTACACGTGACAGGGTTCGTCACACCAGAAGGCCACTATGAATACTTGAAAATGCCATATGGTTTGACGAACTCTCCGATAGTTTACCAGCGCATTATCAACCAAACCCTTCGTGAATTTATTGACGCTGGAAACGCTTTAGTCTATATCGATGATGTTCTCCTTTTGAGCAATACTGTAGAAGACGGTATCTCTTTACTCAGAAGTGTTTTACAAACACTCACTAAAGCAGGCTTTTCTATAAATTTAAAGAAATGCTCTTTCTTATCAACGGAAGTCGAGTACTTAGGTAGGGTAGTAAGCTTTGGTCAGGTGCGGCCGAGCCCGCGTAAAATAGAGGCTTTAAAAAACTCACCAGTACCCGGAAATGTTAGACAAGTTCGTCAATTACTAGGGCTTGCCGGATATTTCCGCAAGTACATTAAAGGGTATGCGACAAAGACTGCGTGCATTGCCCATTTAACCAGAAAAGGGGTTGAGTTTCGTTGGGGTGAAGAACAGGAACAGGTCCGTCAAGACTTGATACGTTGCTTAACTAGCGAACCTGTTCTTACAATATTTAAGCCTGAACTCCCCACCGAAGTTCACACAGACGCAAGTTCCGCCGGCTACGGAGCCGTGCTCTTGCAGACGCCCGCTGATGGTGGGAAGCATGTGGTGGCATACTTTAGTAAAGTTACGCAGGGAGCAGAGAGCAAATATCATAGCTATGAATTAGAGACGTTAGCAGTCGTGAAGGCTTTGCAACAATTCCGCCATTATTTGGTGGGCCTGCAGTTCAAGGTCGTCACAGATTGCAATGCTCTCAAGTCCACCGAACGCAAGAAAGATCTGCTCCCTCGCGTCGCCCGTTGGTGGATTTATCTTCAAGATTTCCACTTTTCCATTGAATATCGAAAAGGAATTATGCTGCCACATGCTGACTATCTCAGTCGGAACCCGGCCATCTCGGTTAATCAAATATCAAAACCTCGTAACTGGGCACAAATAGCACAAGCTGCAGATCATGAAACGAGAGACTTGATACAAAAACTTTCAGAGGGACAGCTCGATCCTAATCGCTACTCCTTAAGAAACGATTTGTTGTATTACAAATACACGCCGATCGGCGAAGAACCGCGTTTTCTTTGCTTCATACCCAAGGGCCATCGACTGAGCTTACTACGGATCTTTCATGATGAGCACGAGCATATTGGTCCCGATAAAACTTTGCACCTTGTTCTAAAACATTTTTGGTTTCCCGGCCTCCGTCAATTTGTTTCCAAGTACATTTCGCATTGTTTAGTCTGTATTTCTAAAAAGCGGGTTCCCCGAGCTCCACTACAGAATATTTCATCTTGGCCAAAACCTAATACGCCATTTGATACTATACACGTTGATGCCCTGGGACCATTACCTGAATCGGAGGGCTATAAATTCGTTCTAGTATTAGTTGACGCCTTTACAAAATTTTGTCTCCTGTACCCAATTTACCGCCAGGATACCGGTGAATTAAAACGAGTGATGTCCCAGGCTGTTTCTCTATTTGGTGTTCCTAAAATGATAGTCACTGACAGGGGTAGAATGTTCGAGTCAACGGACTTTGTCCAGTGGATATCTGAACTTGGCTCTGACCTACATTACATCACCCCTGAAATGCACAGTTCGAACGGCCAAGTAGAGCGCTACATAAGAACCGTGCTCAACATGCTCCGCATTGAAGTAGGTCACAAGAACGCATCGTGGTCAACTACGCTGTGGAAACTGCAGTTGGTGCTGAATATCAGCAAGCAGAAGACCACTCAAACATCAGCAATCAATTTAATGATTGGTACCGACGCCTCTACTCCAGCCATACGCTCGCTAGTGCGAGACCTAGCCGCAGACACTCCAGATACTAACCGAGAAGCTCTCCGGGAAGTATGCCGGAGTCGTGCCAGCGAACTCCTGAAGAAAAATCAAGATGAGCAGGATTCCTCAGTCAACCGGTCCAGACGCCCGCCACGCGAATACCAGGTCGACGATCTTGCATTCGTGATAAAGTACTCGCAATCAACGGGGAAATTAGACCCTGGAATGCGAGGGCCGTACAAAGTAACCAAAGTTCTACCTAATGGCAGGTATGAACTTAAACTGCTCAGTGGGAGCCGTGGGAAAACTACCCAAGCGGCCTCCCAATATATGGTACCATGGAAAGGAGAATGGTGCCCTGAGACGTGTGCCGTCTTCTTTGAGAGTGAGTACACTTACGATTTTTACTAACATGTCTGGTTTCAGAAGTAGATCAACATGTGGGTGCGTTCCCTATGGCGTGTGTCGCCCAACATGTGGGTGTGTTCCCTATGGCGTGTGTCGCCCAACATGTGGGTGTGTTCCCTATGGCGTGTGTCGCCCAACATGTGGGTGTGTTCCCTAAGGCGTGTGTCGCCCAACATGTGGGTGTGTTCCCAAAGGCGTGTGTCGCCCAACATGTGGGTGTGTTCCCAAAGGCGTGTGTCGCCCAACGTTGGCGTTAGTCGCCTAGACAGCGTTAGTCGCTGTGGTAAAGTATTCGGCAATAATATAGGATGGCTGGGACGCTGACCGTCTTATATTCTTGCTGCATTGAGTTATTATTTGGATTTTCTTATAACCTGTTCCTCATACGATAATCATCGTATACCCTTTCAGATGTCGAAACTGATAACGCTGATAACGGTTCAGATCAATCAGGGAGCAACGAACCTGTAGCGGCAGGACTTTCCATGCCTGATCTTGATGCAGAAGTAGGAGCTCTGATGCAGCAAAATCATTTCGTTGAAGAGGGATCCCAGAACGTTCAAGTCGAGGACGACTTGGTGTCAGGAGAGGCCGTGTTAGGAAGAATCTCGTGACAATTTCCAATCTGGTATAAAAGCAGCGCGCGTACCGTCATTCGGTCATTTTTGTCGGGTATCACTCGTGGCGGTAACATCGCTCAAAGGGCTGTAAGTCTTATAATTTCTAGCTTATTGTTGTTATTTTCTATTGTTCTTGATAATTGGATTTCGTGTGATTTATGTTTATTTTAGTCGTTATAATTTGGTTCCTTGTGTATAAAACTAACGGTTGTAATAACTTAGAAATCGTGTGTATTAAAATAAATTGATTATACTTGTGATTTCATCGGCCGTGTCGGCCGTGTTGTTTTTTTTTAAACATTTCCACTTCTGATTGCTAAAAGTATATATTTATAATATATATTAATATTCTGGGGGTCTACTCCGAAGTGGTAAATGTATCGTATCGGCCGAATGTTCGGCCGTTTCCTGCTACGAAGTTACTATTTGGTTCGGTCGATCCCGATCCTACACTCCTACACTCTTTCGAATATTGACTATGGTCCCGACCCAACTGAGCCGATCCGAACTTTTTTCGCATTTTTCATATTCGGTTCGGCCATGTGTCGGTCCTATCCGATCATTCGCACTTTGCACTTCGGAGTAGACTTCCAGAAATCGTGCAGCTCAACTCAAAAATTAAGGAGCTTAACGATTCGACGAACAGTACCAAAGATGGGATATTTGGGTAGACCACATTAATTAGGCAAACTGCCAGACGATGACAAAACTAACAGAAGAGAGAGAAAAATAAAAGATTATATAAATAAAATGACCTTTGTTCCTAAACCACCCCAGTGTTGAGGCGAACAAAATAAAAAATAAAACAATACCCTAATACGACAGTGTAGTTACACTGTCAAGGGGTAAGGCCTAACAAAAATAAGGCCTTGGTTAAATAAGTTAATTTTAAGTTGATATGTAACTACTTATCTACTTAAAATTAACTTATTTAACCTTACATACCTAACAACAAATAACATAACTCTATACCTTACTTAACTAACTAGGTACATTTAATAAAACTCTTGCGAATTCACTGAAAGAGCACGAAAAAATATCCAGTCTCTCATATATTAACTTAGGGCTGATTATTCCAACGCCAGATAACTTTTACTTTTAATCGAGGAATAAAATTGACGTTTGAGAGTTTTTGTATGAAATAACTGTCAAAATTACAAAATTATTCTTCGAATAAAGTTATTTATTGATTGAAAACTCAGCCCTTAGTATATTAACTTTTAATATAGGTAAGGTAATTAGTATTTTTAGTCGACTCTGTGTTATTTCTAAACTGTTGTGTTATGTTGTTGTGTTTTTTATCTGCTTATAAAGGTTTCCGAACGAAATGTGCATGCATAGACGAGGGGAAGGGGGAGAAACAAAAAGACGATTGTAAAGGTGAAAAGTGGGTCAAAATAAAAACTGATATAAAATGACTAAAAGTTGATTATTTAGCAGAAATAATTAACTTTTAGTAATTTTGAAAATCCATTGAATTCTTCCATCCTATTTATTATTATAATATCCTATTATAATAATATGTAGTCTATCCTTAATATTCCTACTAATATTATAAACGTGAAAGTTTGTATGGATGGATAGATGGATGTTTGTTACTCTTTCGCGCAAAAACTACGGATCGGATTTGGATGAAATTTGGCACACAGGTGGTTTATAACCAGGATTAACATATGGGATATTTTTTATCCCGATGTTCCCACGGGATCGAAACTTATGCAGGTGAAGCCGCGGGGCGCTGCTAGTCCTACAAATAATATCGTTCAAATGTAAAAGATAGTAGGTATACCTACGTTTCCTCTTCGATAACTTTGACCTTTTCTGCGAATGACAGACGGCAACAAATGTCTTGGTCAAGGTGAAGACCTGCCTTGAGGTTGGAACCTGACTCAATTTATGTCCGTGTCATACGTGCTAGGACGCTATATTGCTGTTAAGCTAAGTGAATCCTACATTTAAGACAGGATTTTTTTATACAGGGTCATAGAAAATTAGTTAGCGAAACTCCGCGGACGTGATGGGTATCGATATCTAAATGAGATAAAACAAACGTCTGCGGAGTTTCGCTAGCTAATTTAATTTGACCCTGTATAGGAAGGATCATACCCTGAATTTTCAAAATAAAGTTGCTTGCGACAACCACCGTTTCGTTGGCGGTGGTCGCAGTTTTGAGTCTGTCTCGTTTGTGTAGTGATTTCAAGCGCTATTGTAGAGCATGAGGTCGATTCCCAGGTCGCGCAAAGTATTATTGGATTTTTCTGTCCGGAATTTCTCATGAGCAGCCCCGTTGATGACAATAGGCTCGCCCATATTACATAGGACTTAAACATAACTAGCGAAAGGTTTGTGTACTATAGGTACACCCCTGACGAGAGGGCCTAATAAAAAATAAAAAAAATAACAGCCGCACGGTTCGATTGATCAGGTTAAGCTACACTTGCTGCGATTGGGCCGTGGATGGGTGACAATCTTTACATATGAAGACCTCTCCGAGCTTCGGGCCCGAAAGTCTGACAACCACTCTTACCAAGGGGTATCATATTACCTAGCAATTGGGTTTTGTAGGTCAGATAGGCAGTCGTTATATGCAAAATACTGGTATTCAGCTGCATCCGGTTAGACTGGAAGCCGAACCCAACAGAGTTGGGAAAAGGCTAGGCAGATGAGGTACACCTCTGACCAATCCTTCGGGGATACAAGGCGTGATGTTATGTTAAATAACCGCTTATAGATAGTATTGTACTACATAGCACATAATTTAAACACCATTTATCAAACGCTGTTCATAATCAGGCAAATTTTGATTTCACAACCAAAATTCAACCTTGCGTCACTAAAACTAAAGTTCATTTCACCTTCCACACTAAAAGCCTAGAGTCCAGCATGAGAAATCCAATTATTTTGGACACAATCAACTCGGGATCATTCCGATATGTAGATGTCGCTACGCTCAAATCGAATGAGCGGTGTCGAATT
The DNA here is from genome assembly GCA_911387795.2 of Apamea monoglypha. Taxonomy (NCBI): domain Eukaryota; kingdom Metazoa; phylum Arthropoda; class Insecta; order Lepidoptera; family Noctuidae; genus Apamea; species Apamea monoglypha. Next base: position 17,679,572 of record OU426915.1, read on the forward strand.
GAACGAATGATTGGACTTATCGAATGATTGTTATTTGCGAATATCGAATTATCATATCGATATTGGAGATAAGTTGGTTTGGAAATAATAATGAGTGTAATAGTGTTGTGGGAAAACATAGCTTATTCGAACTTATCGAATGTTTTTGAAGGATTTTCTTTATTGTTCAGAAAATTAAAGGTTGGCTTGGATCCATGGCTTACTTATGTCTGTCTTTGTCTCACTGGTTCGTGGCTAAATAATAACAGCCGCACAGATCGATCGATCAGGTTAAGCTACGCTTGTCGCGGTTGGTCTGTGGATGGGTGACCATCTTTACATACCGAAACCCTTCCGTGCCTCGGAAAGCACGTTAAGCCGTTGGTCCCGGCTGTCATTCGTGGATCTTTGACAATCGTTACGGGTAGTCAGTAGCCCGAAAGTCTGACAGCCAGTCTTACCACGGGGTATCGTATTAGTCAGTAACTGGGTTATGGAGGTCAGATAGGCAGTCGCTCCATGTAAAATACTGGTATTCAGCTGCATCCAGTTAGACTGGAAGCCGACCCCAACGTAGTTGGGAAAAGGCTAGGCAGATGATGAGTCTTTGTATCACTGTTTAACTGGGATGACAATCTATTCGTCGCAGTAAAATGGTTGAAGTTGTGATAAAGTTATATAGGGATATACAGTGGCCTCCAAAAGTTAGTTGACCTTTTTCCACTTCAGCTGTGATGCCACATTACTTATGTACAACTTAAGTTTGGCAATTCTTCGGGCTATGTCGGTTACCTCGGTTCTTCGTCGGATCTCCTCATTTCTGATTCGATCACGTAGCCCTAGTAATACATAATTTTTATATGCATCATACATTTAACTAAATTCAGTCATCAATCGATTCTGACAAGCGATGACTTTTACACCTTGCCTCTAGCAAAAAAAAGGAAAAGAAAAAAAGAAAATACTTTTATTTGCGGTAAACATGACGCATAAAAGAACTCAAACACAAAAAAAAAATAACAAGATGGGGAAAAACATGCGTCACGTCCCCGCAAAACGGGCGCGCTACCGCTTGTCATTCCCGCGTAACACAAAATATTTGTATTGGCATTGCCATGGTACATACTAGTTATATATCCTTTGAATCAGCCTATAATAACCCCATACAAATTCCCTGTCATTTTCATGATTTATTATCATAATTTCGATACTAAATCTCGCAACTTAGTGGCTGCGAAGGTCGCAAAAGTTTATCTACAAATAAAGCGATTGACAAGTTGAATGACTTGTTTTTCCATTCGACTATCATTCACTTCATTGTACTACCCGCGAAAAAACGCGTGTTTACAATTCAAGACGAAGTTTATGGGGATTATTACAAGTCTTAAGCGAGTAGCGATTTAACATTAAGGCGCATTATACTTGTATGGGAACCGAAAAGAAAGGTCAATGAATGAACTCAGCCTATCTCAGTCCATGGCTGAACATAGGCCTCTCCCAGGCTGCGCCACAACACGCTGTCATGCCTTCTGCATCCAGTCTGTCCCCGTCACCTCCTGGTCATCGGTCCATCTAGCTTGAAGAGCCGGCAAGAAACTCCTCTGTTATATATTTTTTTTAATGATATAAACTAGTGCTTGGCTGCGATCCCGCCTGATGGAAAGCAGTGATGCAATCGTTGATGGTAGGGGGCACTAATTTATTATGAGCCTATTCACTCTAGCCTTGAAGACACTTAAATTATAATCGGACGGGAAAACCGGTGCAGGTAATTTGTTCCAGTCTTTCGATGTTCGCGGTATAAACGACGAAGCGAAACGCTTCGTCCGTATCGTAGCAGTTTCAACAACGTAAGGGTGGACACTCGCCGCCGCTCGCCATTTTTAAGAAGAATTGGCTTTTACAATGTTTTCAAATTGCACTATAGTAATAGGTATGGGAGGACAGCGTAGGCCTGTTAACAAGTACCAGGTACATAATAAAATTTAAAAAAATGGTCTACAATTCAGTCTACAAGGTCTCACATTCACAAAATATAAAAGAATCTATCAAAAAGATAAATCTTTAATATATATAATTCTTCTGTACCAACGTGTGTTTGTCACCTAACTCCTCCTAAACGGCTGGAGCGATTTGGTTGAAATTTTGTGTGTATATTTCAATGGGTTCCTGAATGGCTTGAAAACACAATTGGACCCGGTAGGTGGCGCTGCTTTTCCGGGCAGGATGACGTCTGCCGGGTCCGCTAGTAAAATACAAAAACCTATTCGAAACACATGATAACATTGATTGTAATTAATACATGCCTTATATAATCCTCAATAACCCATAACTTAACCCACCCCCAAAGACATCCCCTTTCGTACCACAAAAGACGGCATTCACAAACCAGTCTGGGTACTTCGTAAGACCAATATTTTCTTCGTAAAGAGGGGTTTGGTACTATAAATTCTATCGCCATTGATAGTTAGTGGAGCATTAGTTCTTCTTTTGTATTTCGCTGGCTATTCAGTTGAAAAACTGGCTTATAGACGCGTTGTGGGATCTTTATGGGCGAGTATTAGAAACTATTATTCTTATACAGACTGTAACGGAAAGGGTATATACATACCAAGGACACGGCTTCTTTGGACGACATCAAACGATATTGGAAGGGTATTTTAATCCTATCTCTACATGTTCGGAAGTTACGAGATTTTTTAATACATTGATACCAGAAACCAAACTTTTAAAATTGAAATAAGCACATCACTAGCACTAAGTCAGCTGATCGGTGTCATCGAACTATTTGTAAGTAAAAATAAACCTCTTACTCCTGGTAATTCTGAATAAAAGGTTCCGCATGTTTATTTTTTGTTTACAAAATATTATTACTGACTTTTCCTAAACTTTGATTATGTTTGTGAACTAGCTACAATACAGTTAATTATATTAAATTAGTATCAAAATTTAACGAAATAATATTTAGATACCTGCTTGCATTGTCACGTATCATTTACACACTTGTTGGATTTTTCCTTAGTTGCCCTTTTGTAGAAGATTACTTTTTAGATAATTATTATCTACCTAATAATCTTCCACCCACCTTACCATCGTACCTACAACACAGTAAATACCTAATTCAAAAACAATATTCCTGTAAATTTCCTAACGTTATTCTTAACCTTTTGTTTTGGTGGCCATAAGGATGAACGATGTTTTGCAGTTTACAGAAACGGTCGAAGTGGCGGTGCTTGGGGGAGGCCTGTGTCCAGCAGTGGACGTTTTTGGACGAATTGATTTATTTATTTAGATTAAACACACTAGCAGCACTGTCACTTACAACAAATTAATTAATTGGCATTTCAGTAACCACTCAAATAACAGAAGGCCAGTTCTCGCAATTTGAAACGTTCAAAATCTAGTTGCAGCTTCATCTCGGCGACAAACAGACGTCAAAAGCTTGTAAAAAATGTAGGACAGTTGGAGGTATTTTTGACAGATCGAGACAAAAATTAGCCGAAACTAGCAAAAACTAAAGAATCACCAAAGGATTAGGGCCAATTTGGGATCTTTGCCTAATTTTATTATTGTATCACTGATAAATGTCAACACACAAAAAGTAATTTTTGAGTCATCGAGGTTTTAAGTTTAGATGTGTATTGCTGCAATGATGTTGTATGTGGAATATTTTGAAATATTGTCACTTATGGGCAAATATACCAATATTTTTATGAGTCAAGTTTTATCACATAGACTAACGCAGTTTTCGAGTTATTGGGAAAAATGTGGGATGAGTCCTTTCTGCTTAACTACGTCCAAGTATCCTATAGTCAATCTGTGAACAGCGTTGTGGGTTGCATTATCATAGTCCACAAGTTTTGTATATTTCTTATTTCTATTGTTTATATTATAAATAGTGAAAAAAAAAATTGACAGAATAAAAACTTTGGAACAGAAGTACAGTCACAAAAGGAGATAAGTAACCAGGGTCGTCGGATATAGTTGAAGTTTAGTAAGAAACCGATTGATATTTTCGAATGAAATTTAGTTTGATAAATGAACTGTTTGTTATTTATTAATTAAATAAAATTTAATCCGAAAACATCAATCCGTTTCTTACTAAACTCCAACTAAAGGGTGTCTCAGAATGTTTTTCGTTTTTGAATTGACCAATTCGCGCCAACCGCAGGTAGCAGGGGGAGGGGAGTGGACTCAAATGTTTGGCCGGCTTGTTAAGTTTAGTAGCCATGAATCGTTTCACGGGACCACAGCGCGCGTTTTGCGTGCGAGCGTTTTATAAAAACAACGATTCTTACACTGTTGTTCGTCGTCTCTACAGGACACATTTTAATTTAACAAGCTTAAGACATGTGCCAAGTGCCAATTTAATTAAGCATTGGGTGTGCAAGTTTGAAGAGACTGGGAATACAATGCCGGACAAATCGACTGGGCGCAAAAGGACATCAAGAACGAGCTTGAACGTCGACCGCGTTCGCCAGTCTGTTATGGACGACCCACGACAGTCGTTGAGATTGCGCGCAGCTTCTCTTAATCTGAACAAATCTACGGTTCATCGCATTATTTCGAAAGATTTACATTTTCACCCCTATAAAATTGTAATTGTTCAAGAAATGAAGCCTGATGATCCTGTTAAACGAGTCGAATTCTGCAGGACAATGAAAAACCGTTTTAGGAGTTTCAATAACATCTGGTTCTCCGACGAATCGAATTTTCACATCAACGGTCACGTTAATAAACAAAACTGCAGATACTGGGCTCCCGAGCAGCCGTTAGAACTGCATCAGAAACCCTTGCACTCGCCAAAAGTGGTTGTTTGGGCTGCCATATCAAGTCAAGGAATAATCGGTCCTTATTTTTTTGAGGATGGCCGAGGTCGAACTCAGACCGTTAATTCTGATCGATATTGCCATATGATCCGGACTTTTTTGGCTACAGAAATGCAAAACCAGAACGGCTACAACCGTAACACCTTTTTCCAGCAAGATGGAGCCACTTCTCATGTTACAAATGACTCATTAGCTGCTCTTCACGATTTATTCCCTGGAAGAGTGATAAGTCGCCGAGGAGACATCAACTGGCCACCGAGGAGCCCTGATTTAACGCCTGCTGATTTCTTCCTATGGGGCTACCTAAAAAGTAAAGTTTACAATCCATTGCCACCCAACCTGAATGTTTTGAAGCAAAGAATCACTGAAGAAATCAAATCTATTCCAAGAGCGATGCTCCAGCGAGTGATTGAAAATTTTAGCTCCAGGTTAAATGAGTGTGAACAAGGGAATGGTGCGCATTTGAAAACGGTAGTTTTTCATAAATAAACTTCAAGAGTTGCTCTTTAATAAACCATAAATAAAACAAGTTTTAATTGATATTGTTGTTTTTTATTTAACATCTAAAAACGAAAAACTTTCTGAGACACCCTTTATATCCGACGACCCTGGTTACTTATCTCCTTTGGTGACCGTATCTAAAAGGAAGAATTTCGTCGATATCTATGTAAAGTTAATATGGGTTAGTGCCAAATCCAAACTAAATAATTAGGTTGCATACATACATACACTCACGCCGTCTTCCTATGGTGGTATTTAGACAGCAAATCTGGCAATGTTCCTTGATTGACTACAAAGCGTTTCAGTGCAATTTGCAACAGGCCCGGCTGATGAACAGAGAGCTTTGATTGGCTGACTAGATTGAAGCCTTTGTTCAATCCCTATTATTAGTATCTTTGTTAATTTGATCTCATCGGACTATGAGAGTAAAGGAACAGAGAGTGCATCTGTGATTGCGCACACACTCGTGCACTGTAATATCTCCTGCGTACCTGGCTAGTATTGGCCACCGTGACTGAAATTGGTCGGAACGATTTCTTTTTTATCTTTTAACAAACAGCGGTGGCGAGATGATCTGGGGGTCTACTCCGAAGTGGTATCGGCCGAATGTTCGGCCGTTTCCTGCTACGAAGTTACCATTTGGTTCGGTCGGTCCCGATCCTACACTCCTACACTCTTTCGAATATTGACTATGGTCCCGACCCAACTGAGCCGATCCGAACTTTTTGCGCATTTTTCAATAATGGTTCGGCCATGTGTCGGTCCGACCCCCTGGACGCGTACCGTGAGGGCTAGTTCTGTGGCATGGGAAAGGAGTTCCTGGAAGGACTTGGAGAAGGCCTTTGCCCAGCAGTGGGACAGTACAGGATAAACAAAAAAAAAACAAAACATTGTTTTACAACGTATAAGGTAAACGACCACACACGTTTTAGCTGCCCCAACTCAAAAGTTCAGCCTTTACAGGAGAATATAAAAAGTGGCCAAGTGCGAGTCGGACTCGCCCATGAAGGGTTCCGTAGCAGCAAATTACGGTTTACGATTTACGACGTATTAAAAAAAAACTACTTACTAGATCTCGTACAAACAAATTTTTGGTGGAAGTTTGCATGGTAATGTAAATCATATATTTTTTTTACTTTTATCATTCTCTTATTTTAGAAGTTACAAGGGGACACACATTTTACCATGAAATTACCATTTTTTGAGACAAAAAAAAAACAAAAAAACTACTAAAAAAAAACAAAAAAACTACTAAAAAAAAACAATAAATTTTGTGGGTTGGAACCCCCAAAATTTATTGTTTTTTTTTTTCTATTTTTGTGTGAAAATCTTAATGCGGTTCACAGAATACATCTACTTACCAAGTTTCAACAGTATAGTTCTTATAGTTACGGAAAAAAGTGGCTGTGATGTACGGACGGACAGACAGACAGACAGACATGACGAATTCATAAGGGTTCCGTTTTTTGCCATTTGGCGACGGAACCCTAATAATCATAAAAACCCGGAACGCGCTCCGAGACCGCTAAGTCGTGCCCTCAGTAAACCTTTTTCCAAAAATTACTTATCAGTGTTATTACTTTTATTTTTATGCTAAACCCAAGTCTGGCATATTGTAACCCTTCAAATAACTGTTTTCGGCTCTTCACGAAGTGAAATTCAAGCTTTATTAAATAGTGAAAAATTTGTAAAAGTGCCGTGTCACCAGTGAATAGACCGCGAGTGCACAGAATTCTGACGCTTGTGAGAAAGCTCTAAAAGTGAGAGTCCTGCGTACGCGCAATCTTCTTCGCACTGTCAGTGCTAACTACCTCCCGGTGGCAAAGTTCGTGGTGTGTTCCAGCGACAAATATAAGCGAACTTTTTGCATTGGTGAATGGGACTAGTGGCGCCACCCCGACCACAAACAGTACTAAATAATTATTCTAACTACGTTCGCGTGGCGTTCTCTTCAACCTTGACCTCGTGGTACCAGAGGAGAAAAATGAACTCAATGTTGTTGAAACACACTCCACCAAAAAAAACTACCAAAATTGCTGATCAAAATGTAGCAGCCCCTACTATAATTACACAATCCGAGTCTACCCCGAATCTTACTCTGGTTGATACCGATTTTATAACGACGCGTAGCAGGAAGCGCAATCGAGAGGAAGACGCTACGTCCTTCATGGAGGAGATACGCGAGCTGCTAAAGTCGGCCACAGCTCAGACCGAAAGTAAGTTTCTTGCACTTCAAAAATCAATGGCAGAAATTATATTACAAAATGAGGAAATCAAGAAATCCTTAGATTTTACCACCAAACAGTATGATGATATGGTGACTAAAGTTGATCAAATTGAGTCCGAACGTAAAGCTGACCGTAACTATATAAGCCAACTCGAGGACAAAGTTGAAAATATGGAGCGGTTATTGTTTTTGTCCAGGATTGAGGTTAGAAATATACCAAAACAGGAGGGAGAAAGTAAAGAAGATCTCTTTAAATTAATCACGAAAACAACTAGCGTCTTTGATGCTTCGTTGCAACGCCAGGAAATCAAAGATATTTACCGCATCAATAAGAAAAATGGTACTTCCCCAATCATAGTCGACTTTGTCAGTGTCACTACAAAAGATAATATTCTGCAAAATCTACGGAACTTCAATCAAAAGAATAGTCAAAATAAGTTAAATACAAACCATCTAAAACTAGCCGGTGATGCAAAACCGATCTACCTCTCAGAGAGTCTCACTCCTAAATCGCAACGGCTTTTTTATCTGGCACGGAAATTTGCAACAGAAAATGACTTTAAGTTTTGCTGGACCTCACTGGGCAGAGTATTTCTTCGTCAGGCCGTGGGAAAAAAACATTTCTTGATCAAAAGCGAAGCAGACCTTGATAAAAATGAGCTAGGGAAATGACTAGATGTTAAACTCCATAGCTTTCTACTCACTCTATTTTTAATATTAATTTCAGTTTTTATTTTAACATTGTTTTTAAAATTTTTGTTTTTAACCAATTTTTTCATAACATATTTGTTCTGCACCATTGAGGTAATCATACACCCAAACACAACAAACACAACTCTCACACACTGCGCTCACGATTTACAAACACACGATCAAATCTCAGAAATCCTAACAAATTACAGTCACACAAAACACACACAATCAGTATCAAAATCACACATTCTACACACACACACTTACATTCACATCACCTCAAGCACCCCACTATTACCTATTCCGACAACTTGCAAACTTTCGTCGTCGCCTTCTCAACTACAAAATCTTACAAATGGCTAATAACGCAATTCACTTAATCAATAACATCGATGAACTCTCTGTATCAGTGACGCATACCTGCACTCCGGAACAAACTCAATCGTTTTTGATAAACCCAAATAAATACCTGAAAGTCTTTTCACAAAACATTCGATCAATAAATTGTAACTTCATAAACTTACAAACTCTAATGCATCGTATCTCACTTGACTGTGACGTAATAGTCCTGACAGAATGTTGGCTTCCATGTTCTAGTAACTCAATTCTTCCAATTCTTCCAAATTATACGATATTTAAAACAACCAAGCACATAAACCAGAGTGATGGCGTCGTGGTCTATATTAAATCGGAAATCGTAGCCGTCGGTGAGGAACCAGACCTGTACCAATCTGCCTCAGGACTAATAATAAAAATTAAACCTGACGTGGCCTTACTCTGCATCTATCGCTCACCATCTACAGACAACATACAGAACTTCCTCTCCGCCCTTAATCGCATCCTTCCATCGCTCCATGGCCTAGGAACGGTTGTGATAGCGGGTGACTTAAATCTCGACATCAAACCTTCTTCTCTTGATACAAGGTCCCACGAGTATTTGAATTGTCTCGCTTTTCATGGTTTTCTTCCAGCCCATACCATCCCAACCAGGGGCAATAACTGTCTGGACCATATTATCCTGAGAACAAGGTCGCCCGCACTCACATTTGTCTATGAGTCTACGGTTACCGACCATGGTTCATCACTAATTTGTCTGGATAGCAAACGTATCCCTGTAACCAGTACGTCTATCATAACAAAAATCAATTATGAAGCACTTGGTGCGTCAATTTTGAGCATAGACTTTGACCCTATTCTAAGTACAACAGACGCAAATATCGCTACCGACAACTTAATTGAAAAACTAACCTCAGCCATAGCCGAAAACACCGTAATTAAAAAAGTGACTTCAAAACAGAAGACTCTTAAACCCTGGATAACTCCTGGACTGTTACGGTGCATGAGAAACAGAGATGCCATGCACAGAAACCTCAAGCAGTCTCCAGACAACCAAACGTTAAATATAACCTACAAACGATACAGAAACTTCTGTACCAAAATTCTTAGACAGGCGAAGAGGCTCTACGATGCGGAAGAACTCAGCATAGCAAGCAATAACCCCAAATTACTCTGGGATTCCATAAAACGAATTACAAACACCACAAAAACTACACACTCGTCCACGCAACTGCTATCCTCATCACCAACACCCGCACAGTCATGTAACAATGTGAATTCCTTTTTTGTCAACGTTGGCAAAAAACTTGCAGATGACATTATAAAAACGAGGCCCTCGCAACAACCACCTATCCCACAAAGCAGTTCTATACCAACTTCATCCTTTGTCCTGGACAAAACTGACACAGAAGAAATTATATCCACCATAAATTCACTGCGGCCAAACGCTGCTACTGGATGGGATGGCATTTCACCCACCATACTAAAGAAATTTTCCACCACTCTGGCGCCTGTTTTATGCCATATATTCAATATTTGTTTTGAAACAGCTGTTTTTCCAACCTCCTTTAAAAAGGCAATAATCTATCCAATCTTCAAGGGGGGTGACGGAACTTTGCCGAATAATTACCGTCCTATAGCTGTATTAACCGCTTTATCCAAAGTTCTTGAACGTTTGATAAACAAAAGATTGGTTAGTTACCTGGAGCATTGCAAGATAATCTCGCAACAACAGTATGGCTTTCGCAAAAATAAGTCAACATGTGACGCAGTTCATGACCTAACCAGCTTTGTCATAGATCATATAAATAAAAATAAAAAGGTTCTTACTATATTTCTAGACCTCGCGAAAGCGTTCGACACTGTTCCCGTCTCCACACTCTTAATCAAACTTGACAGAATAGGCGTCAGGGGACTACAACTGGATCTTTTCCAGAGCTACCTCACCAATCGTTTGCAGAGAGTCAGAATCGATGGCCATAACAGCAACGAGCTTTCAATTGACTATGGCGTACCACAAGGAAGCATTTTAGGCCCCACTCTTTTCTTAATCTTTATTAATGACCTGTGTGACCTCAATATCGTTAATGCCAAGGTAATATCCTTTGCAGATGACACAGCAATAACCTTCATCGCGGATTCCTGGTCACAACTAGAGCATCAGGCTCAGATTGGCTTTGACGTGGCGTTAAATTGGCTTAATTCCCACACTCTAACACTCAATACCTCCAAAACCAAATTTCTAACTTATTCCAACAGCTCGGTCTCTCAACCAAAGACTACAATGTTGATCAAAGCTCACACTGGTCATCCACTAACACAGGGTTCAAACTGTCATTGTCCTCTTTTAACCTCTGTTGAAACCATCAGATACCTGGGAATAGTCTTGGACAGGAATCTCAATTTCAAGTCTCATATCAGTCTGCTAACTGGACGGGTTCGCAAACTGATATACATCTTTAAAACTCTCCGGCATATTGCCAATCCCATCATAATACGTAACGTCTATTTCGCGCTTTGTCTATCCATTGTAACTTATTGCATCCCTTGTTGGGGTGGCGCAGCCAAAACCACCCTCAAGCCGCTAGAAGTAGCACACAGGGCCATACTAAAGGTAGCCACTTTTCGTCCTATTCTGTTTCCAACCGATCAACTATACAATGACTGCAAAGTGCTAAATGTTCGGCAACACTTCATATTACAGGCAGTCATTCTGCAACACCGCAACACCCCATACCGAATAATAGATAATAAAAAACGTAGCAAACGTCGAAAGGATGGGATATGCACCCTGCCGCGCGTACGCTCAACTTTCGTTAAGCGATTTTTTCATTTTCTTGGTCCGTTTCTTTACAATAGAATAAACGAAGAGTGTCAAATCTATGGTCTACCGTTCTACAAATGCAAAAAGATTGTGCAATCGTACCTCCAAGATAAGTCATATGACGAAACTGAAAAGATCTTAACGTAGGGTGATGAACATCGGCAAGCGCACACACACACACACCACAGATCCAATCACACACACACACACTCATACTTACCTCAAATTATTATTATTATTATTTTTATTTTATTTTTTTTAATTATTTTATTTTATTATTTTATTTTAGCGATAACAAAACGTATCTCAAACTTTTAATTGTCAGACTCAATTCTTCCTAATGTAACTTTTACGTCGTTGTACCTTAGGGGACCGGACTGCTTCTCCTTAACACAGGTTTCCACAACCTAGCTAGGAGAGCAGTGCTCACCCACACGTTTGTAGAAATAGTACTTATTTTGTAAAACTGTATTTTAACATGTTCTACAATCCTTTGTTTTGAGAAATAAATTTTATTATTATTATTATTTTTTTTTTTTGTTTTAACATATCTCGGTACCAAGAGGTCCCGGTCCTTTGGAAGGCGTACGAGGGGCCGAAGCCAACTCGCAGAGGCCCCTTAGGAAATTTTATTGAAATGGGGCACCAACCGACGATTATTCCTGTATGCACTATGCAAGTGCACCCAAGGATAACCCCCGGTTGGTGTAGGACTATGGTTTTATTGTGGAAAAATACAAATTTGGACTATGGGTTTGGGTGGCTAAAGTGGACTGATTACCAATAACTGTGGAAGAACTATGGCCCCTGCCTGATCAATGTTTTATATATACACGGATAAAATAGCAGGGGGTGACTTGCACACCCAATAATGGGCCCCCGGAAACTGTCGCTAGCACATAGTGACGTAGCAACAAGGGGGCAACATGTCCTGAGGTGCTTAAGAGGAGTGGAGAGGTATTCCACGGCTTTCAGAACAATCCCAGAGCCCGGAAGATGGTCAAGATCCCTACGAGCACTTACTGGAATACTTCCTTCCCCCGAGCACGTTTGCTCTTGCGAGTCTCCACTCAAGCCGGCCAGTAAAGGCAAGAATGAGGTAGGAGCTCTGTTCCTCGTCATTGTTCACTCCAGCCGGCCATTAAAGGCAAGCCAGAGGTGAGGAACAAGATTTCTCCCGGGAGATAGGGTCCGTGGGGTCGCTACTGCCCAACAGCTCGCCACATGCTGCCCTGCGGGTTTTATTATTATTATTATTATTATTATTATTATAAAAAGCCAGACACCGCCACCAAAAAAAAAACTTACATAGGAACTCTAAAAACTCACACTCATCAACAACATAAAAAAGTAAAAACTAGCAAAACGTAACATCACATTGCAAAATATCGGCCACCATTCCACTCACAGCTACGCTATAAGCACTCGTCAAGCGAGATCAAAGCGATGTTGCGTTTATAATTGCCACCCTTACGCCTTTCCCCCTCCGAAGGGCTGTAGTACAGACGCCAGCACATCAAACTACTACAATTTGTCAAATTTCTTTAACAGATCTTCAACTTTATCGCTATAGAATTAAGGTTCAGGATTGATTGGGAAAATTTGACCGTTTCGGATAGCTTGACCTGCTGGCGTCTGTACCTAACTATTAGGGTAGTAAAGGGTCGGTGGCCATTGAGAATGGAGTCGAACTTAAGTGGCGACCGGTTCACTGGATGAGTATGGCTGGTTAATTTCGGGTTAAAATGTCTGGTATGTCGTGTAATTAACGTTTTATGGGTGGGTAGTTGGTAATATTGTTATAAGGTACATTGTACGGTCTCGCGGGAGTCGTACATATTTATATATAACTTAAGTTATAGTTTGTGACCTTCGCGGAAGAACCAGCATTAAAAAAATACAGACTAAATTTTTTGAGGTTATAAAAAACAATTTAGCCTGATATATGGGTTTTACTTATTACATCGAATACATTATAATTCAAAATATTGTTACAGAATAGATAAGAATAAAATAAAATCCCAATCTATCTTAGATACTATACAGCAGCCTAATTGCGTAACCATTTTCAGCAAATGATTGAGATTAACTGGTTTCGTTTCGATCGCTTTTTGTTTCATTTTAGGATTTTCTTAAGCACATATCGTTCACTCTTTAGCGTTTCAAACCAACAGCTGTTGCTATTACATGATAGTGGAGTTACGCAATACGAAAATCGTAAAATGAAACAAAAAGCGATCGAAACGAAACCAATTAATCTCAATCATTTGCCGAAAACGTGTTACGTAATTAGGCTGCAGGACACATTTTTACGAGTAACCAGTGCACAAACTGTAACCATGGATTCAGCACAATGGTTCTAAACCCCCTAGCGTAGAAATATTTAATCGGTTATAAAAATAAAAAAATTAACTGTTTCATAGAAAAGTGGAATACTGACGCGGTTAAAATGTATTTTTTTTTTTTTTTTTTTTTATCCCTGGACATTTTACACAGCACCATTTGTCCCAAGCTAAGCAACCTAATGCTTGTGTTATGGTAACAAGATGGCTGATAAACTACTTATATGTATACATTTTTTTTTTTTTGTAAATACATACATATTATAGATAGAAAAACACCCAGACTCGGAACAAATACATGTAGGTCATACAAATATTTGTTCCGTGCGGGAATCGAACCCGCGACACGCAGCGCAGCAGTCAATCGCTTAACTGCGCCAACCGTGCCGTCAACACAGACGTAACACAGTATGACAGAGCAATTTTTTTTTTTTTTATGACTTACGAAAAATTTCAACACACGTGGGTACAGAATCATCTACTGAATTCATGGTTTCACTTTGCGCGCAGGTTAAAAAAATATCCTCTAGATATACAGGGTTATTGGTAAAACACCAACAGCCTCTTAAGAGGTCATTGTACTCATCATTATGAACAACTTTTACTATGCGACCAAACCAGAAATCGCGAAAAAAAAATTCAGCTGTTCCCTACATTTTGACGAGTTAGACGAACATAAATGTAGGGAACAGCTGTTTTTTTTTCGCGATTTTTCCCATAGTAAAAGTTGTTCATGATGATGAGTAGGTACAATGACCTCTTAAGGGGGTTGGTGTTTTACCAATAACCCTGTAGATACTAATAATAAAGCTAAAGAGTTTGTTTTTTTTGTATGCACGCACCTGGAACTATCGATCTGATGTAAAAAAAATATATTTTTGCATTTATGATAGCCCAATTCTTGAGGAAGGCTATGAGCATCAGTGATGATAGTGACGAAGAATGCATATCGCCTTTATATATCGAACCCCATCAGGTCTGCAGAGTTTCGCTAGCTAATTCAATTTAACCCTGTATATACATAAGCAACCATAGAAGTTAGAACACTTTTTAATCCCACAAATCCTTGATATAACATGATTCTATCTAGTATATCAAGGTTTCATCTGACCTCTGCAACTGCTAGCAACACGTTTTCCCTGCGGGCCGACAGCGCACAAGTCATGCGTGCCTGTTCATGACACCAAACTATCGGAAAACTTCACGCCGTGCAATGAAAATGAAACAGAAGTTACATAGATAGTATAATATGTTATACTGTATACTACTATGAAAGGAAAAAGAGAGAGGAGCTTTAGTCAGTGAACATAGGAACACGTTACGTCATATGAATGATGAAAAAAAAACTTTTTATGAAATATAAAGATTAGCATTTATTTGCTTTAAAACATGGTACAGTCACCAAATGAGATAAGTAACCAGGGTCGTCGGATATAGTTGAAGTTTAGTAAGAAACCGATGGATGGATTAAATTTCAACTATAACTTCAACTGTATCCGACGACCCCGGAAACTTATCTTCTTTGGTGACCGTACATTAATAATAATAATAATAATCACTTGATTTCAGGCAACTAAGGCCCATAGATAAAATACACAAAATAATCTTATACGATAATAAACTAATACATACAAAAAACCTTATTCTACAATTTTATTAACTACGTTGGGTCGGCGACTTATTGCGCTGAGTCGAGGTGCCATGTAGCCTTCAACACACACACACATTAAGGTCTTATAAATAAAGTTGTGGTCTTACATGTTTCGCCATGGACTGGCATACAAATTTATTTAAACATGTTAAATGTAACAAATTTAACACATTAATTTGTTAAAATTAAAGTTATAACATTTCTAATAACATTATTAGGGTTATTAGGGTTTTGTATCTATTTGAACACTTAAGAATAATAGATATATGTATAAAGGTAATATAATTAAATCTCAGTATCATAATATCTTATATTTATCTGCTACTATTTTTATCATAAAAAAATTTAATAGTATAAAAACAATTAACAAAGCCATTAAGCAATGTTAAAAAAAAAAACAAAAAAATTTGATATCCAAAAATTATAATAAGCAAAAAATTATAACTAGCCAAAATTTATGATATAATTTTTAAGTAACATTTTTGTTTTATCTAAGTAATTACATAAATTGGATGATGCCACGGACACACCTACGGGCATCTAAATACCACTATGGTATTAAAAAATAAAAATAAGAAAACAAAAAATAGCAATAAATATATTGGACAGATCCAGTTACCTTTAATATGAGCCTACATTCCCAAACAAAAATTGCTCCAGCCAATGAAACAAAAATAGCAAACAGTAACTAAACACAAACCGGGCAAACGGTCCGGATAACAGCGGCGGCAGATGCAAATTATATGCGTGTACCTACCGACACTAGCAAACGTTACGAGTTTCGTGTAAAACAAATCTAGCAAAATAAAACGAGTGTGAACATCGTGCGTTGTACCTAGATTATCAATTTGTTGGGTTATACTAACTTGATTAAAAAGATTCTATTCTAAACATTACTAGAATAAAATCTTGTCTTTGAATTACTTTCTTTGGGTACACGACAATACTCATACGCGCAGTAAAAATGAAATTGTGATACCTTAATTTAGATTAACTAAAACTAGCAAGTCATTTCTTATAAACAGCATCCGCTTTTATAACAAGTTGCCAATGCCGGTTACAGAACTTAGCGATGGAAAGTTCAAAACCCTCATCAAACGTGTCCTTATCAAGAAAGCATACTATATATAAGATTAAAGACTACGTTGAAGACTTCTTCTGCACATGTGGCTTCCTTGGCACCTCATTAACGGCATAACTACGTAAATGTCTATTAACTGCTCTCAAATTACGATGTTTATTCATTTTTTACATACTTCTTTGACATAATCTTTTTATTATTTGACATTATATACAGACAATTCTAGATTCAACTCTTTATTAGTAGTTGTAATTGCAGTCATGTCACTTGGTTTTAATACGTTTTTATATTTTATCTGTCCTTTTGATGGATTCTTCTATATTTTTTAAATGTGAGGACTTTGCAGGCCTTGTAGACTTTAGATCTGTAGACCATTTTTTATTTTATCAAGTACCTGGTACGTGTTGACAGGCCTACGCTGTCCTCCCATACCTACTGTAATTTGAAAACATTGTAAAAGTCAATTATTTTTAAAAGAGTAACCGTGGAGTTTCTTGCCGGCTCTTCTCCATAGGAAACGACCAATTGGAACCGTGCACCTAGCTTCTGACGTTTCATAAGTGCTCATATTGGTTTATGTGAAATAAAATATTTTGATTTTGATTAAATATTCTATAAGAAAATCTTGTCATTTCATGAAACAGCTATAGTGTCTTGTTTTCCGTAGAGGATTCACTCTTCACATGAAAAGAAGAACTCTATAGGGTTCTGTACGTCCGAATGAAAAAATGAAACCCATATAGGATCACGTGTGAGTCTTTTTGTCCGTCTGTTACAACCATTTTGCTCCGAATCTTATCATCACTTGCCTGGCCTTTTCCCAACTATGTATGTACGTTGGGGTCAGCTTCCAGTCTAACCGGCTACAGCTGAATACCAGTGTTTTACTGTTTTATTTACAGTATTTTATTGTTATTTTGTTTACTATGCATTTTCTGGTTATAAACTTCCGATAAAATGTGAAATGTGTATGTCATGTGGTACATACAAATATAAACAATCAAACGCCTCATCGACAAAAACGAGCAATAATGTTGCAATGTGCAAATATCAGCTATGTTTGAACCATTTTGCGTAATGCGCATTTCAGTGAGTTCCATGTTTTATGATCAATTTCTGCTAAATTGCTTGGCGGCTTGTGGCTGAGCATTAACAGCCACACGGGTCAATCGATCGGTTAAGCTACGCTTGGCGCGGTTGATCTGTGGATGGGTGACCATCTTTACATACCAAGACCCCACTGTGCCTCCGAAAGCATGTTATCTATCGCTATCTATTATTTGAATTACTATTTATAACATGGTTTGTTTTGGTTGTGACGATTAAGAAATAAAAAAAGGTTTTGATGTATATTAAATAAGTATAATATCAAAGAAAATATAAACTTATAATTATTTCATTAGATTAGTCTAGTAAGATAGTTAGGGCTTGTGGCTAAGTAATAACCGCCGCACGGGTCGATCGATAAGGTTAAGCTACGCTTGCCGCGGTTGGTCCGTGGATGGGTGACCATCTTCACATATCAAGACCCCGCCGTGCCTCGGAAAGCACGTTAAGCCGTTGGTCCCGGATGTCATTCGTGGATCTTTGACAGTCGTTACGGGTCGTCAGTAGCCCGAAAATCTGACAACCAGTCTTACCAAGGGGTATCGTATTACCCAGTAACTGGGTTGTGGAGGTCAGATAGGCAGTCGCTCCATGTAAAATACTGGTATTCAGCTGCATCGGTTAGACTGGAAGCCAACCCCAACATAGTTGGGAAAAGGTTAGGCAGATGATGATGAGTCTAGTAAGATATGTAGTTATAAACCGCTTTCATATAACTATATTACGGTATATAGCTATATCCCTAGGGATATAACTATATCGCGGCTTTAACCATCTTTCTGCGAGAAATACATAGGTAACTTATAATCACGCCCGCGATCCTCGAAGGTTTAGGCAGAGATGTACCTATGGTACACTCACATTTTGCCAGTTATGTTTGACTCCCATATAACAAGGGGAGAGCCTATTGCCATCAACCGGGCACAAATCCAGATCCACATCCAGATCTACAGGCTGTTACTGACATTACCTACTCCTTTTTAGGGTTCTGTACCTCAAAAGGAAAAACGGAAACCTTATAAGATCACTTTGTTGTCCGTCTGTCTGTCAAGATACTTTTTCTCAGAAACGCGTGGAGTTATCAAGTTGAAATTAATATCAATACTCAGAGTTGCAATACCTTGAAGCAGTGAAAAATCAAACTTAACGCAATCAAAAGATATGGGTACCTATTTATGTTCCGTTTATGCTGCATATTTTGACACTCGTAAGGGAATCAAAACCTATAGGGTACTTCCCGTTGACCTAGAATCACGAAAGGACAAAGCTCATGGATGTATGGAATCCCGTACCATGCTGCATCAAAGTCAAACTTTGTTTTTTATACTACACTTATCCTATTAGCTCCTACAAAGGTTTTTTTTTTGTAAACAAAACCCGGGCTACGGAGATTTTAAAAAATAACCTGAAAACCTACCTACTTTATTTTGTTTGACATGTCATACACGAACGGCCATTATTGCTCTAAAAAATCATAATCGTTTAAATAAAAATTATTTTCTATTTTATTCTAGTTATTTGTAATTTATTTATTTATTTATTTATCTTTATGTCAGGCACATTACCCATAATTTTGTTAGTATTACTTAAATCTATGTTAGTATAATTATCAAAGACATACACATAAACAAACAAGGGACAATAATAACAACCAATATAACTTAGGAAGTACTACTTATATCTGTTAAGCCATCTTCTGCACACAACCGGCAACAGTACATGCACTGCGCACAGGTGCCTCATCAGGTGACCTTCAGGCGTACTCGCAACAATTCTCAGGAGAATGTTGTCGCTGTCTCGCATCCGACGCAGTAATGATGCGGATTTTTTACGCATGATCGCAAAAAAGTAATCAGTTTGCGCTGCTGCAAACATCCCTGACGCGCTACAGAATCGTGGCAGCGACAGCAGTATCCTAAAAGCATTGTTGTATTGCACACGCAGGGTATTAACCGTCTTTTGCGAGTATCTGGTCCACAGACTGCGACAATATGCAACAAAGTTATTTTGACATTATTGTCGCATTTAGCAAATCTGCGGGCCAGCATGTTGCAGCGTACGGCCAATGCCCTGCGTTCTCTCTCCATATCACAGTTATCAGTGGCATCCTCCGTAACCCAGTGACCAAGGTACTTAAACTGCTTTACTCTATTGAGAGTTACACCACATAGCGAGACAGGTGGTACCACTTCATATGTCTTGTTTTATGCCATAAAAACTAACAGCTCGCTTTTCTTTGCATTATAGCTTAGGCCATGAGATCCAGCATAGCATTCACATACATTCAATAGCTTTCTGAGGGCACTGATCGACGGCCTCAGCAGCACCATATCGTCGGCATAACTGATGTAGTTAAAAGACACACCATCTATCGTGCATCCAACGCCAGTGCCGCTGAGTTCCTCACTCAGCTTATTCATATACAAATTAAATAACTTAGGCGAGGTCAGACCCCCTTGCCTCACCCCACACTCCAACCTGTACACTTCTGAGTAAACGCCTGCCCACCTCACAGTGTTATATTGGTTACCGTACCAGAACTTAAACATATTAATTAATTCGGGTGGCAGGTTAGCTTCATTGGACAATTTTTCCCATAGGATGTCGTATGCGTCAAGGTCAACAGCCCTGGATAAATCCAGGAAACATACATACACAGGTGTCCTTCTCCTTGCACTGTGCTCTTTAGAGTCATAATCGCAGCCTCGGTTGATAACCCATTCCTAAAACCAAGCTGTCAGATCATGAAACTTCCAAAATTCAAGTTTATAATAATCATATCATTTGAAACGGAACGTCATGTAAGGGAATAAAGCCAGGGCACGCCGCGAAACCAGGGCACGCCGCGATAGCGGCGATAAGACCCCTCTTTGAGGAGTGGCTAGAGAGGCGCCACGGCGCCCTCACCCCCTGACGCAGGTCCTCACCGGACACGGAAGTTTCGGGAGGTTCCTGCACATCATTAGGCGGGAAGAAACCCCCGGGTGTCACCATTGCCAGGATCGCCCAGAGGACACGGTGGAGCACACGGTGGAGGTCTGCCCCGCTTGGGCGGAGCACCGCCGTGTCCTCGTAGAGGCGATCGGCAGCGGCGGCGGCCTCTCACGCCCGGCCCTGGTGCAAGCCACGGTCCGGAGCGAGAGGGAGTGGGAGGCAGTCGCCTCCTTCTGCGAAGCAGTCATGCTAGCGAAGGAGGTGGCGGGACGGATGAGGGAAAGAGCCTCCCGTCCCAGCCGCCGCGGGAGACGCTCCGGGCGTCGGGAGCCGCGTGACGACTCCCGGCCACCGTAAGCCATCATACAAAACAAGTCTTGAGCTACACAACACGCGGGCGGAGAGCAATGGGTAGCTCACCGCCCGATCAGGACCAGGCCCGTGCCGGACGGCGCGTAAGTGTTCCACGCGCGCCTCAAAGAGATGTCAGCATAATTTGAGGGGCCCCTTAGGGCCGAAGCCTGCCGGGTCAGCGGGATTGTCCGAAAGCGTTACCGCTACCCCGGAACATAAAGGGCGAAGGAAGGAACATGGGTGGGTTTTAGTCAGTAAGAGTCTGACACTCCCATTCCGCTCTACCTAGAGCAGGAGGGGTCATTTGATGATATCCCACCAGAAAAAAAAAGGGAATAAAACAATATCAATACGTTTTTACTTTCAATTAAATTCCCTGTTCAAAAATCAAATCCCCGACGCGTAATGTCGTAAAAAATTATGAAAATAATTACTATAATATTTTGATCTTGATGCATTAGGCTTTTTGGTACGGATTTTGGTCATTGTCTTTCGGCAAGAAGCCATGTCATGTAGCACAAGTAAAGGAAAAAATCCGAAAACCGTAAATTTTTTGTTACTTAAGTGACATACAGTGGATTATCTATCCATTAAAAATACATAGATAACTGCTCAAATAACTACCTATAAACGCAGGCTTTTAAAGTTTCCACCCCGTATGTAAAATTGAATTGCGTCGCACGTTCGGCGCAGACCGCTCTGAAAGCTCTGTGGTTTGTGGCGTGACACGGAATTACCTTGGTGACGTCACTACATCGGTAACACTGACATGTTGTTATTATTATAAAGCTTGATGGGATAATGAAGGAATATTATAGAGGGTTGTTCAAGGAAAGTTATTAACGATGGTTTTGTAGAGTCAAAAGGTTAGATGGATTCAGCACCTGATTGCGACACACATATGATTAATCGAAAATGTTGAGAAATATCACTTCTCAACATTTTCAAATCATTAATTTTCAAATTACCATTATAAATACAATTAGGTAATATTTTACATAATTGTATTTTTAATGGTAATTTAATGGTAGGTATTTGTAATTGTTTTTTTTATTTGTATTTTATATTGTTTTTTTATTTGTATTTTTGACTGTATTTTTAATTGTATTTATGATTGTATTTTTGATTCTATTTGGATAGTCAATGTAAGTTAGATGTACTCGTATTGTGTATCTTTGTGGTAGTAACATTGCATTGGCGTTATAGCTGTTAAGGTGTTATTTACGAAATTTTGAATAAATAAATAAAAAATCACAATCTGAATCATTTTAAAGGATATTGCTAATCCATTGCTTCATAATTATGTTCGAAAAATTTATCTACTCAACAACGGAAATAACGCGATGAATGTTTTTGAACTGTCAAAATGAAAGCCATTGCTACTGATAGTGTGTTACGCAATTACCCCACTGCTGTTACAAAAGTAGTCTTTAAAGTTGATAATTTCGTTTATATATTATATATATTTTTTTTTTTGTATAACCTGATCTACTCATAGCTTCTCTTTATTTTTTCTATTTGTGTACTAGGCTTTTGGCTACTTATCATACGTCTGATTTGTATTCCTTTAAATCATTTTTATTCCTTTTCTATTTATTTTAACGAAAAAAAAAAAAAACAAATCAGTCGTCGACAAACGTCCAAACCATTGAAGACGGATTACAAAACTTAAGCTCTCGAGAAAGACCCCCAGACACAAGGCAGACACCATCTTAAAAAAAAAACATTAACGAATCGTAAAAACATCAAAGTTATAAATACTTCGCTAATATAAAAAAAAAACACCCTGATTTTATATTTACTTACAGATTTTATACCTACCCATACAAACGTCGCTGATCGCCATTCAAGAAAAAACAAACAAACATGAGAAAAAAAAACATTCCAATTTGTAAGGTATTAAAAAATATTTGAAACCTATTAAAATTAAGTCCCTTTGACAAGGTCTTGCGTTTCGATAGATGAATGTAAACAAACAAATACTGGCGACTAGCATCAAAAGGAACCTTAAATGTTTTCACGGATTCTTTGACAAATTTAATGTTACCTCAACATTGGGGCTGCGGAGTCAGCGGGGTGAGCGATGGGTTAGCAAAGAAGCAAACGATTATTATAATTTAGGTAGTAATGATTTTTATTGACTGTGTGACTTAAACCCGCACTGAAGTCACGCTTTTCTGTGACTTATGTGCGGGCTTAGGTCACACAAGCTATAAAATAGTATACGATACGTGTGACTTAAGTAGTCTATTAATGGACTAAATTAAATCACACGTGTGACTTAAGTAGTCTAATAATGGACTAACTTAAGTCACACGTATCGTAATATACTAATTTTAAAGAAACGCTCGTGGTTAAGAAAATGTTATGTCACTTTTGTCAACTCAACTCAGCCTATCGCAGTCCACTGCTGGACATAGGCCTCCCCAGGCTGCGCCACAACACCCTGTTCTCCACCTTCTGCATCCAGTCCAGTCAGCCACGGCCACTTTCTTAAGGTTTTAATGTTTTAATGTTTTAATGTTCCCACTGCTGGGACACAGGCCTCCTCTCTGTGAGTGCGCGTTAGTAGATGTCAAACGTCTTCAAAGTTTTGGTTCTAGGACATGTCGGTTTCCCCACGATGTTTTATTTTGGTTCTAGGACATGCCGGTTTCCCCACGATGTTTTATTTCACCGTTTTGAGAGCAGTAGTGATGAAATAATTTACACAAAGTAAAGCACCTGTTAGGGTTCGAACCCACGACCTCGACTCGGTAAGTCGCGGCCGTTACCACTTGGCCACCATAGCTCTTACGCTTTTAACGCACTTAATTTTTTCTAAAGTTTTCTCTACGTTTTAGCGGATTTAGGCCGCAGCAAGGACAACATCCACAAGTCCCCCCACTTGTATTCACCACCAACCATCGTTCATGGACGGCTTAGACCTCCGCCGGTGTGTATGCAGCGTCTTTCCACAGACAATGGCTCAACTCTAGTCTTGCGCCACATGCCCTGTCACCTGCACACATGAGGACCTAATGGCTGCGCCAGCGAACAGTATTTGCGTTGCTGATACAAAAAATATGTATATTTTTCGTGTTATTTTAGCCATTGACACGCTAAAAAAGGAAACTCATTTACATCAAGTCCCGAGTGGATAGGCAAACAAAATGTCAGCCTGGGTATCGTGAAAGTAACTAAACGCTTACGATATGTTACGATACGTTAATGAGGATTGCATTACTTCTAATGCTTACTACAAAAAAAACCTGCAATCACAAATCTATATTTCAAGCATATTTTTGAAATTTCCAAAAAACCGAGGACCACCATGGAAAATTGCAGGTATGTTGATGATATTTAGATCGTGGCATTCATTTACAGCTAGCATAATCAGCCTAAAACGTTCCCACTGTTGGGTCACAGGCTTTCTCTCTTTAAGAGGGAGTGGGCCGCAATCCACCACGCGTGCCCAGTGTGGTTTGGTGAATTTAAAGCTTTATATACTAACGGCTAATCATGCAGGTTGTATCTATCTACATAGTTAAAGGAATCTGATGCCATGGATTCATTCAGTACATGATTCTGAACTATATTTTTTTAGTCGGTTGTTTTAATAAAAACGCGTAGGTATTACACTATGGAACAACAGATTTTTATTTAATTGACGAAACATGTATGCAATAGTGGATCTAGAATCATGTGCTGAATTCATGGTTACAGTTTGCGAGTCCCTGGCACCCTTTTTTTTGGTTGGGAAATCATCAAATAACTTTTCCCGCTCTGGGCTGAGCGCGAGGGCAGCATGTCAGCCCGTGTTCCAACACTTGCCTGTACCAGGGGCGACGGTAACTGTTTCGAACAACCCGTGACCCTGGCAAGCATCGCACCCAGCGGACCTCATCACTTAATGCTGACATCTCTTTGAGGCGCGCGTGGAAAACAACGCGTCGTCGACCCGGGCCTGGTTCTTACCGGACTGCGAGCTACCCGTTGCTCGCCGGCCGCAAACCCGCGCCTATGGTGACCGGGAATCAGCTACGAAGTCCCTGGGTAGTATAATACAGGGTATATTATTATAAACGCCGCCTTCAAAGACACACCCGAAACGTTTCAAAATGTTTACTTACAACACACCAAAAAGTAATTTATTTTTTTTACTCCTCAAAGCGAAGGACGTAGCAAAGAAATCATATCGAAAGTACCTCAATGTAGTACCTACCTATGTTATGTATGTTTAGATGAGTGACAAAAGTAGGTATGTGACGTTTCGTGAGTAAAAATATTTTACGATACAAAAAAGAAAGAAAATTATTTATCGTTTAAACGAATCATTATCTAAGTCAGCCTGTAATGTTCCCACTGCTGGGACACAGGCCTCCTCTCTTCGAGAGGGAGTGAGCTATAATCTACCACGCGGGCCCAGAGCGGGTTGGTAGACTGATGTCACATGTCTTCGAATTTTTGGTTTTAGGACATGCCGGTTTCCTCACGATGTTTTCCTTCACTGTTTTGAGAGCAGTGGTGATGAAATACTTTACACAAAGTAAAGCGCCTGTCTGGGTTCGACCTCACGACGTGACGACGTACAACTCATAAGTCGCGGCTGCTCTCTAAAACGAATGTCGTAATAAATTACATTTTTAGACAAAGAAACTTATGTTTTTGGCCAATAGGATACCATACTATATTGCATAAAATATTTGCAGTTTAATTCGATACAGAATTTTCACACCTTCAAATAACAGAAAGTTATTTTAATGTGTTCTAATTGTACAGGGTGGCATCGACGCTCAAACGTCGTGAAAAGGTTTGATGCCATAAATGAAATTACGAAAGTCACTCATCTCGGAAATGACCGATTAAAAAAATTGACATTTTTGAGTGCGCAATGTATTGCAAACAACGCAATCAAAACGCTCCGCGGGTGGTGCGCGCGCGCGCGCGCTACCTACCGCGATACCGCGCGCTGCACTTTCGAGTTTTATTTACATTACAGTTTTAAGGAAACAAGTGAATTTACTATTTTTTAATTAAAACTCTCATTGGGTTAGATAGAAATAGTGATTTTATACAGTTTACGGTAAAAAAATTAAGAAAAAAAACGTAAAATTTAAGAAAATGCCGACGACAAATTTCAACGCAGGGGGTTCAGAATCATGTACTGAAGCGGTTGCGCGTCGATGTCCCTGCCATCCTGTATTATGCAAAATGACGTCAATTTTCGTAATTCAAAACGTTCAAAATCTAGTCGCAGTCTCATCTCGGCGACAAACAAATGTCAAAAACTTGTCAAAATGTAGGGAAATTAAAGGTATTCTCGACAGATTGAGACTGAGATCAGACTGTGAACGTTCTTAAAATTACGAGAATTGCCCCTAAGATTGACTGCCAACTTAGGAATAGAACTGTCATCAATTCACATAAAAAGAAAAGTCCTGCTGTGCTGACCTGCGATTTGATTATACAGACAATAATTTACGTTAATAGTTTTGATAAACAATTAACTTTTCTTACTTTACATATTTTGAGTTTTAGAAATCGAGCTGCCAACATCGTTGCCAATATCATGACTACAACAAAAAAGCATGCAAAATTGCCAATTATATTTTAGACCGTCATTTTATCCTTCAAAAATTCTCCCCTCCGAGCACCCAGCGTACAATGTCCAAAAAGCCGTTTCTCCTTCACTAATAAAACGCGAACGTGGTCGCTCAAAGATTAGCAACTAAACGAAGTGTCGCGCGATATTGCCCACCACGTTTCCCATAAAGAAATTTAAATGTAATAAGCTTTCTTTGTGAGCTGGAAATTCAAAGGCTTTTAGTTTATTATCCCAGGTTATGAAACTACCGTTGGCGTACCGAGGCTTAAACTGTAGAAGAGGTTTGGCGCAAAATAGAAGAGAAAGAGATAGCGGCTTGCAAGGTTTCTTCGTCAGCTCTGACGATCTATCCTGTAAAAATCTCACCGTGAAAGCTTTGGTGAAGTCAAAATCAAAAGTCATTTATTCAAATTAGGCAGAATCAGCCCTTTTCGAACGTCAAAATTACAAAAGACAGTCCCCCAAAACGCCCGCCCTTCACCTGTGATCTTGACGTGAACTGTCATTACACTAGCCGATCTATTCTGAAGAAATCTCACCTTGAAAGTTTAGGTGAAATGAGCTAGAAGTGAACTGTCAATGTCAATCATTGTCTAGGACAGGGTGGAAAGAACTCACTTCACTTAAGTCTCCACGGTGAGATTTTACAGAATAGACCGGCAGCCGGTCTGTATGTCTAAGATGTAATTTATTTATTTATTAACATCCTTACAACTATCATTAAAGGCCTTACCCTAATGCGACAGCGTAGTTATCACCTTAAAAATAACTTGTCTAAGTTACTTACCTAACAACAAATAATATAACTTTTTACCTTACATAATTAACTACATTATTTCCTTTATTTCATTTAAATACCTACAAATTACATTTTTAAATATTTTTATAAACAAAAAGATAAAAAAACATTTAAAAATATAAAAAAATAGTAGCCCACCGGTATCGGGTCAGGGCTCCAGAGAGAGGAACCTCCTGACAATGCGAGCCGTGTCCAGAAGTACCGCTTTCTGAATCAAGCCCTTGATCTAGCTGCCCAACGAGAGCCTCCTCAGGTGTTGGTCGAGGCTCTTGGCTAACTACATTTATTATTAGTACAACTTATGATGCTAAGGATTGCACACAAGTTAGGTAACGATACAGTATAATGAAACGAACAATGCTACTGCACTTGTGAACGCAGACATTAGAAAAATACATTTTGATTAAATCGCTCTACTTCCTCTCCTCGCTTGGAGCGAAAACGCAGCGATCCGCGGATTTATTTTGTTCCAGTAAGTACGTGAGTAACACACTATGTGGATTTTACGATTATTTACTTTGTAAGCTTTAATATTATATCTTTAAACTAATCTGTTATATTAAAATAACAGTGTCCAGATATTGCAACGCAGTAGGTTTTTTTATGGCTAGTATTTTTTAATGTTTTAACCAAGCATGCTTGAATTCATGAATAATTAAATTCAGTCACAATCTAAAAGAAAGGACCTCTTATCTACGGTTTCCGGGAATAGTGGTGGCCGCCACATAGCGTCTGCAATTTACCGGCGAATGACGTCACTGAACTTTATTTATAAAGGGTAAGGTATGTTGGTGGGTAAGGGGCTTGTGGCTAAGTAATAACAGCCGCACGGGTCGATCGATCAGGTTAAGCTACCCTTGCCGCGGTTGGTCCGTGGATTGGTGTCCATCTTCACATACTGTGCCTCGGAAAGTACGTTAAGCGGTTGGTCCCGGCTGTCATTCGTGGATCTTTGACAGTCGATACGAGTCGTCAGAAGTCCGAAAGTATGACAACCAGTCTTTCCAAGGGGTATCGTATTACCCAGTAACTGGGTTGTAGAGATCAGATAAACAGTCGCTCCATGTAAAGTACTGGTATTCAGCTGCATCCGGTTAGACTGGAAGCCGACCCCAACATAGTTGGGGAAAGGCTCGGCAGATGGTAAGATATGTTTTTTGACACCGTAAAGTTAAACACATCAGCCATAGTTTTCATGACAGCCGTTACTGCATCCGTTATGTGGCGGCCACCACATTTCTCAAACCGTAGCTTTACCGAAGTACTTTGCTCAACCTAACTTCGAACGACTGAGCTCTGAAGGCTAATTCTCGTAGGTACTTAAAAAACGTTCACATTAAAGTCACAATCTCAGCGACAATCAATGTCAAAAACGTCCTCTAATTAGAGACGAAAAATAAATAAAAAAAAAAAAAAAGAAATTAGAGGACGTTCATAGAAATACGGAAATTGCCCCTCTGATCTTTGAAGTTTAAAAGCTTATGAGGGTCAAATTAAATTAGCTAGCGAAACTCTGCAGACGTGATGAGTATCGATATCTAAACACGATAAAATAAAATGATTTTTAGTTTTTTTTTTAGGGTCAACGACCGCTGGTACTTTTGTTATTTGAATGATGAGAGATGAGACGAGCCCACAAAAAAAAAATCATTAAATTTATTAATTTATTCTTTTATCATATCTAGATGCCAACTAGCTAGAAAGGGGCAAGTAGGTACGCGTACGTTAGTACGTGTACGTTAGTACGCGTACGTTAGTACGCGTAAACGTAAAGGTAGAATGTCACTTGCACGTCGTAAAACATAAAACGACAAGGTTTATTTATCTATGTGTCAGTTAGATAGTTTCAACCTTAGTGTAGTTTCAATGCTGTGGGAATTGGTGTCAAAAGTGGTAAAGCAATGATGAGGTCTACTATACCCCTCATATCATCACCATCATCATTGGCAGCCTTGTTCCACCAACTGCGAGTAAGGTCTTTATTTTATGACATGCTTCCCTAGTCTGTGCGAGTCTCATTCAGGTTTTCCTTTAAGTTCACATAAACTTGTTGAAAACTAATAAAAAATATTAACCTCATAGATTTTATGTTTTAGTCAATCACTAAGTTTGGGTATTCACGGTTGAAAGAAGAGCAGAAATACTCATGAAGAAAGTGATTTTAGTCAGATTTCTAAATGCTTATGACGTCGCCATCTATCGATTATTGTAGTAACTAAATCAACACAAGCAAGGTGGTTCTTCAAGATTGTTATTAGTTCTACGCTCTGTTAATAGATGGCAGTAAATATAGTTTCTAAATAATTTTATTATGTTTTACAAACTGAATAAAATTAATACTCTAATCATTTATTATTGTATAGTATAATGCTCTCAAAATTGTATGCATGAAGTGTACATAAACTTTAAGAATTACAAAAAATGCATGGTGATGAAAAGGAACCAAAGTTCTCCACAGAGTTGATAGATGGCGCTCATGGCTACTTTAGTTCTTGTTTCCTGAAACCTGAAAAAGAAATTCAACTGCTATTTGTTGCTGATTTTAGTAGGCTCCTATCTGTGAGAGGGATTCGGCCGTATCCTGTATCTAATCCACCACGTGCAGGTTTGTGGATGTCAAACATCTTTGATTTTAGTTAGTTCTAGGAGACGTTTACGACGACGACGACGACGTTTATTTTGTTTTGGTTTTCCTTTTTCAATAAGACAATACCAGAACGACGGTTTAAAGAGAGAGGTCCTGATTCCCTTACCACCTTCAATATCATGTTCATTTTCACTGGATTTTAAGCGTCAAACAGTCAGATTTTACGCGTCTACAAACGGAAGATGCCAACCTTTACAATTTTCCCACGTAGGCGAGAAAATACAAAAACAGTAGGCAGTGTTCTTGACAACACCATCAAATTAATTAACCAACTTTAAATAACCGAACCCACGAATTAACTGCCTACACCACACCATAGAAGAACCAACAAGGAAATGTTCCCACCTACTTTTTTATCAAATAAACACAAGGCTAACTACTGAATGTAAATACCAAGATCTCACGACCCCTGGATGCTTGGAAATCCTTCGTCAGAACGGCTCAAATTACATTAGACTATTTCCAACACCAGTGGAGAAAGAATCCTCCTGACCTATATGTTTAGAGTGATGGAAGACCAAGTAATGCTGGTGCTGAGTTTTCACACGCATATTTTAGTATGTTCAATAATCGTGATTGACGGCGTTGTATGTTTGAGATAGCATCTGAATGTCTGTTTATCTGTCGTCACCCTTCATGTGTCGAGTCGTATGTATGTAATATACAGAACTACTTTTAAGCTAGTTGTTGCCGATAGTCAGTGTATATATGTATTACGAGCTTTTATGCACTCAAGAACGATTGCAAAATGACATGTAGGAAGTGTGAAGTCATATTTTTGCTAACATTTTGTATGGGCTCTTTTTCAATTAATGGTTTTTTTATAGTGAGTAATGTTAAGCCTAAAAGTTACTTCCTTGTTAATAGGTACGTATTCCTTACTAATTGCTAATTGTAGCAGTTAGTAATTTGAAGACTTAGTTTGTTCTCATCGAGTTCTATCAAATCTTTTCAAAGGATCCTTTACAAATTCTTATGAGATTTTTGACTTCTGGAACGATAAAGATTTATCCGCTTAATTTCGGGTCAGAACCTTAAAGGCTCCGGGCCGTCTGGTCTCAATGTTCGTGTCAGAGCTCCAGAACAGTAAATGTCTGAATGATCTGAAGCTTAGGCATAATGGGTATGTGTAAACTAGTTTAGTTTATTGAAATATTTTTTTTCTTTTCTCATGGGACAATGAGCCTGAACGGGCAGGGGTGCCCCATTGAGGCCCTGACCCTGAATCGTGGAGAGTTACCTACATGTTGTAGACTGAGCAGATTAACGGCGAGTAACAATATATACCTGTACTTAATGTAGATCCATTCACAAACCGGTGGGAATTAATACATAACAGCTAACAACATAGCCTCGAGACATAAACGAATAATTACAAAAATGATTGCGCTCATTACTTCAAGCATCAGATTCAATCTTGATACTTGGGCCGCGTGAGAAAAGTCTTAAAGCTACGATACAGAATTGTGCTATTTAAGTAAGGTCAGCATAAGATAATGATCATTATATATATAAAAAAACACCAACTTCTTCTCGTCAATGACGAATTGCGAAACTAGAATTAAGATAAAAACTATCTGGACGTGATATTTTCACGTAATTTTGCGTAATGGACGCAGTTTTCGGACTTCGTTGGGATTATATGAGGGCCATCTTTGATATCAACTTCTTATATGGCGAGTACTTGATTTTGTGTACTTACAGAATTATTTTAACTAACAACATAGACCATCATGACGTCACAGACAACTATGTAGATTGAGTTTAGTTAGGTACAAAATATGAATCGTGTAGATCTCTATGAGCATTCGTTATTACGTTAGAAGCCGTACCCGCTTACTGCGATATAATATAACTATGTATATATTTTTTTGTATATCGTCATAATATTGTCTGACTTATTTATAATTATTACTTTCTGGTACTTCTACTTCGAGTTTATAAGGGAATTTCATGGCATGGGGAAGAAAATATTTGCAAAATGTTTTCAAATATTTACTGTTCACAGCTATCTACCTGAAGGGGATTCCCATGTGATAAAAAGATTATGATACAAGGGATCCCTTACTAACAACTTACTGACTACATACTTCTGTAAAATATAGGTACATCGATTAATTCGGTTGTGGATGTCATTCATGGTAAGTAAAGCAGGCAGACAAATTAGACGCAGAAGGCAGAGTCACTTCAACTTCTTATTCGAAACAAAAGGGCCTCATCGCTGTAGTATTATTTCCCTACCACCTTTCGATCCCTGGTCTTGAACAAGTCATCTCTCTAATGAAAATCCTTCGAACTAACACTTTGCCTAAATAGGCCAACATTCTAGATTCCCCGACCCTCTTGTGGTCTCTTCATTGGCGAAATTCCCAACAATGTTATGATCTTGAACATCAATTTTAGAACTGCGTTCGAAACTATCGTTTTCATGCTCCTTCTAATAAGAGTATACACTTGAACTGACCAAGGCTGGGAAAACAAAAACCGTAATAGCTTAGTCATCGAATCATTTGGAATATTTAGCTCCACCATTTTTATTTTACTTCCCGTAGATCATAAAACAGTTAATATTAATATCAATGGCAGATTAAATAAAAAACGAAAGTATAAGGATTACTTGTAGGTAGGCAGAAGTAGTGGGTAACCTTGTGAGATAATTGATGGAACCATAAAAAGCTTAGGTGTGTCAGAATGTGAGGTTCGAACGTAGATGCGATGGAGTTCCGCAAGGAAAAGAGAATGGTCCTATTATGTTTAGTTGACATTTTACAAATATTTGCTTTAGCTTGGACTTGTGACTTTGCTTGCGTGGGAGTTTTATTTATTTTATTGAAAGTTTTATTTGTTTTATATTTTGGTAGGTTGGCTTTGTGTTAGCGCCATGAAAGTAGCAGGCTTAGATTGTGGCTACCGTTATTACGCAACGTAAGAATTTTATTTTATTACTTTTTCAACTACGTTATTATACGTAAATAAAATAGGTTCAAATTTATAATGGTCTTACTATAAAAACTTAAACACTTGTTCAATGTGTGTCTTATGTCAGTGTAACGTCAAAGTCTATATAATAAGTTATGTTTAAAAGGT
The DNA here is from genome assembly GCA_911387795.2 of Apamea monoglypha. Taxonomy (NCBI): domain Eukaryota; kingdom Metazoa; phylum Arthropoda; class Insecta; order Lepidoptera; family Noctuidae; genus Apamea; species Apamea monoglypha. Next base: position 17,712,550 of record OU426915.1, read on the forward strand.
GTTTGGCCTAAACAACTAATAAACACAGTTTTGTGGTAGTAAGGTATATTTTCTAAAAGAAAATCATAAAGAGGTGATCCAGTGAGTTGAGGATTGTAGGATTGTATTGGTGTCCATCATCAGAAACTTCTTGGCAATATTTCAAAACTTTCTTTATCAACAATACACAGACAGGCTTCCCTATTACCTTCACTATGAGTGAAGCAGTCACTTGTGATGTTGCTTAGAAAAATGCGATGTAATGTGAAATAACAACTTGCTTAGTAAGGCTACAATGAAGAGTATAAGTTATTGAAGACATGCGACTGCCATGCACTTTGTAATCTGATACATTAAATGCAAGGACAATTAACGTGACTGATGTCTTGGTCATCTTTCTGCTATCCTACTAATCCTACTTTCTATCGTACCTACTAATAATATATTATATTATCCTACTAATATTATAAACGTGAAAGTTTGTATGGATGGATGGATGGATGGATCTTTATTACTCTTTCACGCAAAAACTACTGAACGGATTTGGTTGAAATTTGGCACACAGATGTTTTATAACTAGGGTTAACATATAACTTATGCCGGTGAAACCGCGAGGCACATCTAATTTATTTATATACCATTTCGAATGGATTCAGCAGAAACCATATGTCCTGCGATACCTATTTACCTTTTTACTTTTTTAATATTGAAATGAAGATCGAATTTTCGACTGACATATGTTCTAGTAGTTGCAACTGCAAGCACTACTGCTGAGTATGAAGTCCTGGTTTCTATTCCCGGGACGGGCAAAGCGTTATTGGGTTTTCCATCTGGAAGTTCTCAGTAGCAGTTTGGATTTGTACGTTCAAGCGCATATATGTACAGGGCGGACTTAATGCCATAGGCATTTTCTAACAGTCAACATTTGGGTGATGCAGAGACAAAAAGTGGCAGTGATAGCTATTACGTGGGACTTAAACATAACTGGCAAAATGTGGTTGTACCATTGGTGCACCTCTGCCTAACCCTTTGGAGATTACGGGCATGATGTTATGTATATCGAATTTTATTCTGGAATACCTAAGTATGGAATTTAACACGTCGGTACTAACAGAGGATATTTGTAAGTCCACAATGTCGCATCTTTTGAATGCATCCTTTAGATTACTTTATCTCGATAGAGGATCTCAGATGTAGCAAGTGAGAATTTCAATTTGTTTCAATGTTCATTCATTCAATATAACACAGGAAATCGTTACGAAGTATGTAATTTTGTATCAATTTAATGAGTGAAGTTGTTAAGTCGAATAATCTAACTTTATCCTGTAACTTGTCGGTAGTTACATATTAATGACACACAACATTATGTCTGCAATCCAAAATAAAAGAAAACGTAAAACTCACGAATTTAATATAACATTGTTGGCAACGAAATCTCATGCACCAAAATTAGACAAATCACGACCCGACTCACAGTTTGAAATCTACTTTTTTTTTCGCATCTCCTAATATGAAATTATTCTTTAGCCAAATACACATACGACCTTTGCGTGACTTCTCTTCATACATGTATGACATTGCCGAAAAAAGAACTCAAGTAAAAACACACAGGCAGACAAGAATTCTTTGTGTACGTCTAGCCAACGACCTTCGGCCGTGATGAACGACTTTTTAGCCGGTAAAAAACTGTTCGGTGAATTTACCTAACTTTTTGTTAGCACTTCTTAGAACTAAGCTAAGCCTTAGGTACCTAAATGCATTCTTTTCGTATAATAGCGTCGATATAAAAGTTGGATGCCATAATTTTGAGCGATAAGAATCGGATATCGGTTCGCGTAATTCGAATGTTTTGTTTGACCAACATCGGATTCCTTTTAATTAATTGGACCTTTTCTAGGGCAAAGAAACGGATGTCTGTTAGTATTTTACCTATATTTAGGATTTGTGGTAGGAATTTCGAAACCCGGTTTGATATTCGTTTCTCTGTATCGTGAGATAATTTTATTTTGTATACATACAACTTGTCCCGGAATTAACGCACACTACCAGACACCCCAATTAGAATGTTATGTTCTAATCATAATACATACACTGATTTTTTATTATTATGTAATAAACATTGTTTTTCTCATAAATTAGTTATACTGATTGTGGGAGAAAATTGTGGTCACATTACAAATCTACGCATGCAAACAGTCGCACTCGTTTAGGGGTCTAGCGCAGTAGGTACTTCATCTATTTTGGTTTGTTTTGACTGTACTGCGGAGGTGTGACAGTAATTTACGTAGTTTTAATTATTTTTGGGATAAAATATTACCTATATTAAAAATTACAGAAATCGATTCAGTAAACGATTCTGAACAAACTACTTTCATAATGTGCAGCAATTAATTCAGTTACACATTGTATATGTATATTTGTTTCTGAGGGGCTTGTGGCTAAGTAATAACAGCCGTACGGGTCGATCGATCAGGATAAGCTACGCTCGCCGCGGTTGGTCCGTAGATGGGTGACCATCTTTACATACCAAGAACCCTCCATGCCTCGGAAAGCACGTTAAGCTGTTGGTCCCGGCTGTCATTCGTGGATCTTTGACAGTGGTTACGGATCGTCAGAAGCCCACAAATCTAACAAACTGTCTTACAAAGGGGTATCGTATTACCCAGTAACTGGGTTATGGATGTCAGATAGGCAGTCGCTTCATGTAAAATACTGGTATTCAGCTGCATCCAGTTAGACTGGAAGCCGACCCTAACATAGTTGGGAAAAGGCTAGGCAGATGATGATTTGTTTCTGAATTTAAAATCGTATAGATAAACTACATAAGGCTATTTGATAGATGTCTGACCTTCTTATAAACGTAATGACATATTTTTATGGGTTACAGTGTGTAATAGACTAATTATGTAATTGTCGTGTGTTCAGGGTTATAGAACCCGCACCACCACCATCACTTGATGTGTGTTTTAGCAAGTGTTTTATGATAATATATTCATAGAAATTTAACAAAATAATGAGCAGCACCATGCTTAAATCAGGGGAAGGTTAAGAAAGATACTAGGATTATACAATTACGAAATAACTAGGTAAAACTGATTATGATAATGAAAGATAAGCAAACGATTAGTTGGACAAATCATAGGAAAAAACCGGCCAAGTGCGAGTCGGACTCGCGTACGAAGGGTACCATACCATTATCTATAAAAATCACGTCTGTTGTATAGGAGTTCCCCTTAAATATTTATTTTATTTTAATTTAATTATTTATTTTTAAAGTGAATATACAACTAAGTATTCTGTGAATATTTCAAGCGTCTACCTGTTGCCGTTATTAATATCGAGCAAAAAACGGCAAACAAAATCACGTTTCTTGTATGGGAGACCCACTTAAATATTTACTTTATTCTGTTTTTAGTATTTGTTGTTATAACGGCAAACAGAAATACATCATCTGTGAAAATTTCAACTGTCTAGCCATCACGGTTCATGAGATACAGCCTGGTGACAGACAGACAGACAGACAGACGGACAGTGGAGTCTTAGTAATAGGGTCCCGTTTTTATTCTTTGGGTTCGGAACCCTAAAAATGATGAAAAGTAATAAATTTATATGACGTGTAGCGATCAGCACATCTATTTACTAGATCTATCCCACCTCATATGGGCTAATTAGTTGATTCCCACGAATTTACTCTTCCGAATTTACTTTTAAATAATATTATTTTTTCCATAGGCGACTTGTACGAAGTTACATTATTTGTGGGCGACTCGACAACTCCAGAAATATGTATTACGCAGTTGGCACATTTTGAATTGTATGCATTATAGTATAGAAAAAAGGACACTAGCGCACAGAAGTCATAAGTGTTGATTATTATAAAACTTGTACGTATTTTTTTAAACTTCATTGCATAAAATTCAATTTAGCATTCACCACCTCTTCGTCAAACCCCAGGAAGATTTGCCTCTCGACCGTGATCTACAATGACCTAAATGGGAAGCTCTCAATCGTTTGCGTATTCAAGTAGGGCGCTGCAGACACAACTTGACGAAATGGGGGATTACTGACCCATCCAATACATAGTGCGAATGTGGTGCCTCTAATCAGACTATGGTGAACGGGCACTTAGGACACTCCAGCACCACTGTGGAGGCAGCCTGGATTCCGAACAACACACGCTCGAGGAGTGCCCCTGCTTGGGCCTCCGAGCGGCGGGTCCTGGTTGCCAGGATCGGGCGAAACCTGTCTCTGCCGGCAGTAGTGAGGGCTATGCTGGCAAAGACAGAGAATTGGACGGAAGTAGCCTCCTTCTGTGAGACCGTGATGGTTTAGAAGGAGGCCGCCGAGCGGAATCGGGAGAGGGCTGATTCTGCTCGGAGAAGGAGACGTCGGGGAGGCAACCGCCTTGGCGCCTAATACGCCGAAATTCGCTTACCAATTAAGGTAGGTGGACCTTTGGGGTCGCGGGCGCATAGAGTGGGGACTCTGTCCGCCTACCAAGCGACCCCAGGGAAGACGGTGGCACAGTGGTCACGTGCTGCCGTGCATAGCGAGGCTTAGGAGAGGCCCTTTTGCAGTCTCCCCAGGGATCTGCCTTACATGCGTTGCGCAGGGGTGGTTCCGGAATTGGTATTTTATGAGGAATTTGGTTTTTGAAATTGAAATTGGTATTTTACCAGCCCTATGTGCGGATGGTGATCACCGGGGCGGTTTTAGTGAGGTAAAAATCCCACACTCCCCGACCTCACTCCCCGGAGGTCAGGTGCCTTTGGAAGGTTTACCCCCGAAAACAGAAAAAAAGGGGCACTTCGGCAAGTGGGGCTTGCTGGAGTGCCCTAAGTGCCCGTTCACCTGCACCTTGGATGACTTAATGAATGTCACTGATGCTGCAATCAACGTGGCTGGGGTCAAACAATATAAAATATCGAAGAAGAGTACCATCGACACGAAAAGAAGCCTCTTAACCTGCCCTCCGTGCCCCAAAAATGCAGCCATAGTGACCTCTGCGCTGCCACCGACAATGCCGTGGAAGTGACGAAGTTTTGAGTCAAATAAATTTTTACACTCTCCTGCCATAGACACGACGAAGAAGAAGAAGAATAAATCTATAGATATGAATGGTGATAATGAAACTTCAAGTAAACTACTTTCAATTTATTAAGTAAAAGACTGCTTAGTAGGCATGCATTCAAATTTCATGACACAGTGATAAAACGTGTATCCTATAAAGGCACTGCAAATTGTACATAATACCTATTGTAATATTGATTCTAATTAATACAATTTGCATTATACTAAACACTAACAATTAAATATAATTACAAAAAAATATTACATTTTATTTTAACATTCAATTTCCCATTAATCTTGAAACTACTTAATGCAAGTAACATCTGCCTACGAACACATCTTTGTTTTGATAAACCTCATCCTTGGCAGTAGCGTATAGGTAAAATGACATTAATTAACCTGACAACATAAGAGAACACCGCAAATTGATTTATTCATAACTGTGTATTATGTATGCAAAATACTCGATGAATTCCTCATATTTGACATTATTTCTGAACTAACTCATTCATATTCTTAGTTTTATGCTCAGCCTTCAAGATTGTATTTATCTATATTAATATATCTGGAACTATTCGTCAGGTTTGGAAAAAATCTATTTGAATTTGATAGCCTATTGCTTGAGCAAGGTTGTAAGCTATTTAACATTATGCTACGAGCCTTAGTAGCCGAGCGAAAAGGGAATAAGGCAGAAAGAATGATAAGCGAAAACAAAGTACCTAATAGCATGGGCGACCGATGCGATGCGACACGGTGGGTCGGGGAACAAGAAATTTCACGCAGACGAAGTCGCGGGCGGATGCTAGTCAGTAGTAGATATTGATTCTTTCTTTGACAGGTTTTGATCTTTACACCTGTCTGTGGTAGGTGTGACTTGCAACATCAGCAATGGTTCATTGACTGTTGCCATCTTTGTCTTTCCTTTACAAGGTACAAGGGATCATGACCCTTATTGTGAAGAAATCGATAGTATAAACCTTGGTATAGGCATAAATGAGAGACCAGTCATTTATATTAATATTCCGTGTGGTATAAATTACAAAATTACAACACATCTTCTCAGAATTTTTCTTGATTTAGTGGCTATACAAAGATTAGAAAGATGGTGAAGGCATGAAGGGTCTACCGGCTAATTCATCATAAACAGCCTATAATGTACACACTGCTGGGGCCTTCTATCTTCAAGATAGTATGCTGTAATCTACCACGTGGCTCAGTGTTGGTTGGTAGGTGTCACATATCTTCGAATGTTTAGTTCTAGGACATGGCGGTTTCCTCACGATGATTTCCTTCACCGTTTTGAGAGAATGTGATGAAATTATTTACACAAAGTTATTGCCTGCCTGGGTTCGAACCCACAACCTACACCTCATAAGTCTGGGCCACCACTGCTCTATAATATTATCTACTGATACTTAATTAGTGCACGCACCTGTGACAAAACTTTCACCAAGGGTGAATTTCACCAATTAAACTGAACGCGATCAGCAAAAGCAAGGCAAGAAAGTAAGTGTGTCTTGTAGGTATTCCTCTGCCTAACCCTACGGCGAAACAGGTCGTGATGTTGTGTTGTTGGGATCAGCTCGTCTAAACTACGTTCAAGAGCTGTTTGTGTCGATATTCCACAACAATGATGACACTGCCAGCTCTTGAACATAGTTCTAAGGGGGCAATTCTCGTAATTTTAAGACCGTTCACAGTCTGATCTGTCTCAATCTGTCAAGAATACCTCTAATTTCCCTACATTTTTGACAAGTTTATGACATTGATTGTCACTGAGATGATATTGCGACTAGATTTTGACCGTTTCTAATTACAAGAATAGGTCTTTAGCACCCGAATTGCGTAACACACTATCAATCTCAATCTGAATCATTTTGAAGGATGTTGCTAATCCATTGCTTCATATGTTTGAAAAGTGTGTCTGCTCAACAACGTAAATAACGCAATGAATGTTGTTGAACTGTCAAAATGAAACCCATTGCTACTGACAGTGTGTTACGCAGTTGGGCAGATGTGCTGATCGCGTTTAGTTTCATTAGTAAACCTCAATCTTAATTAAAATATCCTAAATCAAATCTGCCATCTTCCACATCGAAACATAATTCAACTTTAAGTGCAAAAATATAATTTACAACACCAATAAATAAACTTGATTCAAAGAACAAACATAAAAATGTTAAAGCTCAACAATTATACCAATCAATTATTATAGCAGGCATTGATATAACCATTATGTGTTTTTTCTCGTACACGTTTAAGGGCCGCCTCGCGGTCGTGACTGATTAACTCATAAATCCAACAATGGTAAACCTAATGTGACTCCATTATGTGGTGGGTATTATCCTTGCCACCTACATTACGTTCTAGGGCTGACTAGGCTAAATTACGCAAATTTGTATCTATTTATTTTACCTAATCTAATCTAAAAACAAAACAAAATCAAAATAATAAAAACAAAAAAAAAACTAACAAAAAAAAAAAAACAAAACAATAAAACTGAAGAGTTTGTTTGAACGCGCTAATCTCTGGAACTACAAGTTAGATTTGAAAAATTATTTTTCATTTGATAGCCCAATTCTAGAGAAAGGTTTTAGGCTATTTAACATCACGCCATGACTCTCAGGAGCTGAGCAAAAAGAGAAAAGAACGCTAAGCGAAAACGAAGTACTAACGCGGGCAAGCGATGCGATGCGACGGGGTGGTGGGTCCGGGGAACAAGGAGTTTCACGCGGTGTTTTGGCTTAGGCTTGATTCTCAGCAGGACTGCTTGAATATCTGTCTTCTACGACCAGCACGCTAATTTCTTCATTCTATTTAATTTTGAAGGAAATTCATAATCCATAGCTTCATTTCTTTGAAAACTTCGTCTTAACGCAGTGAATATTGTTGAATTGTCAAAATTAATGGCATTGAGATTATGAATTTGTTGCGCAATTACCCCACTTCTACTTCGTCCCAGCTGAAGCACTAGGAAGTGGTGAAGGGCGGGCGTTTTGGGCAACTGTCAAATAGTGCTGATTCTTAGCCTTATATATGATTTTGATTTCATTTTGACCCCACTGTTCCCCCATCTTCAGAAAAAGAGAGAAAGAGCTAAGATAATTCCATGATTTTGAAAATTGAAGTAAAAATCATTATTGCATATTTACTTCACTTTTCAAATTCACACAACACATTATCTTAAGTTGTTTTTATATGCTTTCCTTCTTTATTCAGCTTGTTTTTTATGTAGTTGGCTGGTTTAAACTTCTTGTTTTTTCTTCTTTTCAGATGTCTGAGTTGTCTGGCATAATGTTCTGGGGGGAAATTGCGTAAAAAAATTATCAGTAGCAATGGCTATCATTTTGACAGTTCAACAACATTCATCGCGTTATTTACGTTGTTGAGTAGATCAATTTTTCGAACATATGAAGCAATGCCGTTGGATGCGAGAAGCACAGAACCGGGCGAAGTTGAGGAGCTTGGGGGTGGCCTATGTCCAGCAGTGGACGTCTTCCAGCTGAAATGATGATGATGATGAAGCAGTGGTTTAGCAATATGTTAAATAATTAGGGTTCTGCTTCGTCTGACGTTCCTTAAACTTTTTTATGACTAAGTTTTCCTCAAAGCAATGAACACAAATCTTTGTATCCACTGAAACGATAATAAAAGCTTTGATTCATTTCGAGGGAAATTGATTAAGAAATTCATGACATTCTTTTCAATATCGTTAAATAATAATTTATGTGATCTCTTGAAATGAAAGAACGAGTCACCGCTAATTTCTTAGAAGGTTTTGGGACAAAGCATTTTAAGATACGAGAGCTGATTTAAAATATTGATTCATTGGCAAATATCACAGGATTATTTGACGAATGTATAGTTTTTTTACATGCTTGATAAAATTATATACTCGTGTGTCGGTGATTTATCACTTTATTATATTACTTATGTTACTTCTCTATTTTTACACATTAATTCACCTTAGACATTTAAGTGTTAAAACACATGTTTTTTTTCACAATTCAAATTCATGTTACTTGGCAATCACCAAAATTGTTTGTTTGTTTTGTGTTTATTGTTTAACCAGCCTTAACATTTTAAGATAATTTGAGAAATACAAACTAATATTTTAAAGAGAAAAGATTTAATTTTTATGTTTATTTGTTACGATTTCACGCTAAAACGGCTGAACGGAATTGAATGAAAGTTGGCACATGACAACATGACCTGAATTAGGATATATTTTTTTATCCGGATATTTTCTCGGGATCTTATGCAGGTGAAACCGCAGGGCGCAGGTAGTAAATAATGAAATCATATAACTAACTTAAATCGTTCAGGAGGGCCAAAAGACTAGTCAGTTAGTACGTACGGCAAAGCGTTATTCCTATCACTGCCAGACTACAGGTGCAAGATAGAGATGGGAACATGTCCAAACCAAAACACGTACTAAGTAACATTCACAGATCTCTGCCTCAGGACCTGGTTTTTCCCAAGCCAATTCTTAGCAAAACTAAGTCTGAAATAACCTTTAGATAAGTAGACAAAAGTAGCGTAGGCAGTTATATTGATAAGCTAGAAATATGTCACGATTCCTATTTTTAAATCCGACACAATAGCTTTTAATGCAGAGGTGACAAGTTAATTTGCATAACTTAATCATCGCCGGATAACTTTATGAGTTGTCAGAGAAAAGCTACTACCAAGAAAAATATTACGTGTTCTTAAACTTCCGGGTTCTGTTTACGAGTGAGTGATCTAATTAAGATGAAACGGACGTAGATACAGTTGCTACAGCTAGATGAGAGTTGCCGAAAATCGAGTTGAATGGCGTGCAATAAGAGTAAATTGTGATGTACGTAGACCCATATAATATTTTCTTGAAAGTTGTTTCTTAACAAAAATGGTAGTGGTCTAAGGAAGAAACGTGACGAACGGGCTTTTTGGTCAAACAGCACCGATGTAGCTCGACCGAGTCCTAAACGTCGAGATCCGAAGATGACGAAGGTTTTCGGTATTGGAAAACGAAAGATGGAACTCAAATGAAATTGGGCAGGACACCTGGCAAGGCGCAGTGGTGTCAGGTGGAGTAAGGTAGTGACTGAATGGCGTCCAAGAACTGGAAAACGAAGTGTCGGTTGTCTGCCGATGAGATGGGAGAACGAAATTGTTACCATCGCAGGTATAACCTGGATGAGACTGACACAAGGAAATAGAGGCCAATGTCCAGCAGTGGGCAACGTCGGGCTGGGGATGATGATGATAACTAACAGTAAGCTACTGTACACTATACCGATGCATTCAAAAGTTGTTTTTATGAAATCACTTTGAGAGATAAGACCGCAAATTGTAATTGATTCATATGGTGTACTAGCTGCGCCCAGCGATTTCACCCGCATAAGTTTCCATCCCATGGGAATATCGGGATAAAAAGTCTCCTATATGCTAATCCTGGTTACAAACCATCTGTGTGCCAAATTTCATCCGAATCCGTTCAGTAGTTTTTACGTGAAAGAGTAACAAACATCCATCCATCCATCCATCCATCCATCCATACAAACTTTCACGTTTATAATATTAGTAGGATAGTAGGATATAATAAAAATAGTTCTATTCTCCTCTACTGGCCGATGGCATCGATTAACTCATCGTAGGTGTCATCGATTTCAAGAAATTGATTCTGGGATCACCAACATCAACTGGTAACTGAAGAAGACCTGTCTTTCAGAGAACTGAAGTGCATCATAAAGTATTTTATTCCAAATCTTATGTTATTTGCTGGAAAGGACGTTAAGCCGTTGGTCTTGGCTTTCATTCATAGATCTTTGACAGTCCATGCGGGTAGTTAGAAACCCGAAAGTCTGACAACCAGCCTTACTAAGCGCATCGTATTATCCACTAACTGGATTTTGGAGGTCAGAGAGGAAGTCGCTCCATGTAAAATACTGGTAGTTGGCTGCAACTGGTTAAACTGGTAGCCGACCTCAACATATTTGGGAACAGGCTGGTAGATGATGATCGTAAAGAATTCCATTGCACTTCTTAATTAATTTGCGGGCGAAAAATGCCAAATGAATTGTAATTCCTTGCCAACCTGCCAACCCTGCAAATTCAACTAGGTGTGAAAATGACATGTGGATTACCGCCGTGCCTAATAGACAGCTAACTGGCAATTAATTGGGACCTCATAACAAGCATTATCATACATATTCAGTTAACGTTGTCTGTCATTCGGATCTATTGTTCAGCTGACACAAATTGCTCGCGTAGGCTCTCTTGAGGCATTGAGGTTAGGAGGCAGGCAGATTCGAGATACAAGGCTTGTGTTATTGTTGGTAAAGATGTTTTTATTTTAATTATTCTTAGCGTGTCCATCGCAATATTAACACGAAAAATATATTTGAAAATTAAATTTGCCAAAATTCAGCAAGACTTGCTGCGTACATTTTTTAGTTGATGTTATACTGAGTTCGATAAGAGAAAAGTAGATTGACTGCTGAGATGACAACTAACAGAAATGCACAGATGAAATGGACATGCTCCGACCCCAAAAAATAGGAATAAGGGCAGGAAAATGGTGATGAGAAAAAAGAGGATAAAACAAAGAAAGGCTTATGTACTGCAGTGAACCAACCTGGTGGAACATGTTTATTCCTGCGTCCAGACTAAGTTTGGAAACATTGAAAACTTTAGTTCAAGTTTGTCTTGGCGGTTTTACCTGTTTGAAATCGAAGTGCATTGCTAATTTTTAAATACACAAGAGATGGGTCGTATGCTTTCTCAACGAACCGGATACAAACCCAGGTAGAACATTGTTAGTATTTTATTACGCCGCCGGAGTAGGTAGGTATTTAAAAAATAAACTTTATTTTTCACAATCTGGTTATATGGTGAGTTTCCTAATTAAGGGGAATTCATATTTCATGGATTGGAGCAGTGGTGGCCAAGTGGTAACGGCCGCGACTTACGAGTTGTAAGTCGTAGGTTCGAACCCAGACAGGCGCTTTACTTTATGTAAATTATTCCGTCACCACTGCTCTCAAAACGGTGAAGGAAAACATCGTGAGGAAACCGGCAAGTCCTAGAACCCAAAATTCGAAGACATGTGACATCTGCCATCTGCAATTCCCTCTCACCGAAAGGATGCCTGTGTCTCAGCAGTGGGAACACAGTGGCACTGTTTACCTACTTTAATAACGCGATTTACTTGCAATTTCTGATCACCTTGAGAATTTACGTTTTCGTTTTTTTACATTTTATTCCAGGCGAGAGTTTGATATGAATGTTTTACTTTTCTATAAAGGTTTTGCCAGTTCTATTGATTTAGACCTTGAATAATAGGATTCATATTTGGATCTAATAGAAGGACTGGAAATGAATAAAGCCTTTTTTTCCGGATGGGAAATCATCAAATGACCCCTCCCGCTCTGGATGGAGCGGAAGGGAGTGTCAGACTCTTACTGACTAAAACCCACCCCTGTTCCTTCCTTCGCCCTTTATGTTCCGGGGTAGCGGTAACCCTTTCGGACAATCCCGCTGACATGAATAAAGCCTTGCCTTGATAAGTTAATATTAAACACATTCATACAAAAGTATAGCATAATCAGCCTATAATGTTCCCACTGCTGGGACACAGGCCTCCTCTCTGTGAGATCCCTCTCACAGAGAGGAGGCCTGTTTCCCAGCAGTGGCCATAATCGACCACATGGGCCCAGTGCGGGTTGCTAGATGTCACATGTCTGTCGAATTTTTGATCTAGCACATGCCGGTTTCCTCTCGATGTTTTCATTCACCGAATGCAAAATACAAAAATACTGTAACAAAATTCTCACAGCGAAAAATCAACATTCGATATTCCTTATATCGATTTCAAAATTGCAAATTAGAACGATGTGCTTCATAACATGCTTGATCTCTTATATAGCAAGAATATTCTTTGAGTAGAATTTCAATGACTTTATCATAAGGAAACACATAACATTAGAAAGACGTCATCTTTTAGTAAGGCTATAATTTATAGCCGATCGTGACTTTAGATTAAAAACTTCAACGGAAAGGAAAATCTTTAGATAAATTCTTCGAACTTTGTTCTATTTTATCTACTACTCAACAAGATCAAGAAAAACATCAAGATTTCTTTACTATATATAAGTTTAATATTAATTTATTATACACATAAACCTTCTGCAATAAATTCTCTAAACTATGGTGAAAACCGCATCAAAATCTGTTGCGTAGGTTAGAAGAACAGCGCGAACACACAGACAGACACAAAAAGCTCCTTCTCTCTACTTCTTTCTTTCTTTCTTTTTCTTTTTTTTAAAAACGTTGCCCCACACTAGGAATTTCTCCTGTATCGTGGGTGCGTTTACAAACATTTAAACTCACATACAGCCAGACCCGGAACAATTACCTGTAGGCAATACAAATATTTGTTCCGTGAGGGAATCGAACCCACTACAAGCAGCGCAGCAGTCTAATAGAATAGAATAAAATCAAGGTATACCAAAAACAAATTAATTTCCAAACGTAAAAACAAACCTTTTATAGCAAAAATAATATTGAATTATCTATACACAACGATGCAATTTTATCTAATGCTGGTGTATTAAACACTACTCGGAATAGCTCATTGATTTATTATTTGACGAGTAATTTTAATCATAGTTGACTACCTAACAATTATTATACATTGATGTAGTCTATAACTTGTGGGCTTGTGCGGCTTGTGGGGCTTGAGGGGCTTGTGGATAAGTAATAACAGCCACACGGGTCGATCGATCAAGTTAAGCTACGCTTGCCGCGGTTGGTCCGTGGATGGTGGTGACCATCTTCACATGCCAAGACCCCTCCGTGCCTCGAAAAGCACGTTAAGCTGTTGGTCCCGGCCATCATTCGTGGATCTTTGACAGTCGTTACGGGTCGTCAGAAGCCCGAAAGTCTGACAACCAGTCTTATCAAGGGATATCGTATCAGTAGCTGGGTTGTGGAGGTCAGACAGGCAGTCGCTCCATGTATAATACTGGTATTTAGCTGCATCCGGTTAGACTGGAAGCCAACCCCAACATAGTTGGGAAAAGGCTAGGTAGGTGATACTGTAGTCTATAAATTCGTCAAGGTAAAGTACGCAATAGGAGTTGTAGTTTGATCTATGAAATCACAGAAGTCTATCTTGTTTCTCTTTTTTGGCGCTGGCAGGAGCTTCACGAGAATGTTACAAGCTTATGCAGTGGATGGATACTTTCATTCATTCATTTCAGCCATAAGACGCCCACTGCTGGAGATAGGCCTTCGCCAAGCACCTCCACTTCGACCTGTTCTGTGGTTCTCGCATCCAACGGGTTCCTGGAGCCTTCACAAGGTCGTCGGTCCACCTTGTGGGAGGCCTTCCAACGCTACGTCTTCCGGTACGCGGTCGCCACTCCAGAACCATTCAGCCCCATGGGCCATCTGTTCTGCGAGCAATGTGCCCTGATCACTGCCATACTATATGATACTTACCATCGCTCAACTATTAATACTCCATCGGCTTAAAGTCTTCGTATTATTGACAGCTGTCACAGCAATAATTATTTCATATCCGCCATTTTATATTTTAATTTATTAATTAATTTATTTCTAACAGCTTCGTTTAAACTTTATAATATTCAAATACATCACTTATCATGATTTCGATGATACTAATTACCATAAACATGTTTTGTTTCTCGTTCAAGGGAATCTAGTATTTTTCTTAATATTTTTGACACTTTAACACCTTGTATTTCGTCGAACTTGACCGCTAATGCGTAAGATTTATGTAAACTATCTCTGTGTAAACTTGTCTTGTTCCTATTACCATCTTGAGTAATGGTCAGCTGGTTCGTCACGGAATGCTGTGACAAGAGATGTGTCAAAGATATTGCTGAATTTTGTATGGAGATTATACGAAATTCGAGTGAGAGACGACACTTCTCTTCGACTTGAAATACTTGTTATGGATTTTCGTAAAATCCCTGAAAAGTAGGTAGGTAATATATAAATTCTGTAGGGATAATTCTTTGGTTACTTTCCACAGTACGTTGTCAGTTCAAGAGACAGTGTCTTTTCTAAGAATGCTATTTCATGCAGTTATCAAAAATAACAAATATAAACAAAAACATTTGATGTTAGTACCTTTATAGAAAAACCTTCAAAGCATTCTTACTTTAAGTTCATAATAGATAGGTAATCATGTAACCCATATTTAGTTGTAACCTTTTGACAAAAATGACAACACCGAACATATAACAATTGTTATGTAAAAGTTCTTTCTTACAAAAGACTATACAAATATTGGCTGATGTAAAAGTTGCGATTGCGGTTTTCGTCCTAATATGGGGAGAAACTTAGATAAGAAATAGTCCCTTAAACGTCGAAACACTGATTCATTGTAAAAGTCACTTCAGTTGTTCTAATTTTACCAGTTTTGTTTAAAATGGCGCCGATTCCCTTGTTTACAATTGAACTAAATTTAAGTTCAGTGCATCTTTTTCTTTCTATTTCATTTGGAAAAGGACAGAAGATAAACATTAGTTTAGTCCCGTCAGATTAGTCAGCGTTTATAATATTAGTATGACACTTTATTGTACACCAGAAAATACATAGCAAAAAAATTACGATTACCCATATTTACAAAATAAATGTCTATTCTATTCTAAAAAACATGCCCTCCTCGTCAGTCGTTCCTCTGTGATATAAAAATGATTTTTCTGCTAAAAGTTATAAGAAAGGTTCATTCATTCAATACCAAAATGCCATACACAAACATTTACTAGCAGCACACGTATATTTAATAATAAACGTTCGTCATAAGCTATGGTTATGTGCGGATGATGTGAAAACCGCTCGGCCCCAAGGTCTTGAGCTAACTGCTAACCTTCCGAGAGGCATTTGTGATTAGAGTCGCTAATCTACGTTTCTTAACAAGAGTTCGTATTTGTGTAGTGTTTTGTTAGATATTCTTGGCTTCGTAGCATTTTTTTATACATTTTATCAAACTTTCGTAATCTTTTATTGTATGTGTAGATCACTAACCATTTACACTAGATACTAAATTAAATGCCTAAGGGCTTATTTTACCAAAGTCAGATATCTTTTATCCGTGGAATAAAATCGACGATTTATTCTCAGAATAAGACTTTTTCTAAGGGCTGATTTTTTAATCGACAGATAATTTTTATTCGTGGAATAAAATTGACGTCTGACAGTTTTTGTATGGAAGAACTGTCAAAAACTCAAAGTTATTTCTCCGATAAAATTAAATCAGTCCTAAGTATAACAGTTTGGTGGAATGCGCCCTAACTAACTTACTATACAAATAAATACAAAAACAAAGGAGGCGTTGAAGTACTGGTCCGCATTGCCGTCATCAGGAAACCTGCCCAGAAGACTGGCAGCAATGCCACGTTCACTGGCAATGCTAATTCTTTGGCCAAAGAACGACCGAGCCCTCTGGTCACGTGACTTTCGTATATGTCGTGATGGTCTAGTTGTGGGTTCAAATCCGGGCAACTAGCAATGTGACTTTTTCTATTTTATTTGACTTTCGCTTAATTTACTACTGTTCGATTTTTTTGTTGTTTTTCTATTGCACCTACTGTTCGATTTTGTGGTATTTTTTAGGGTTCCGTACCCAAAGGGTAAAAAACGGGACCCTATTACTAAGACTCCACTGTCCGTTTGTCTATCTGTCTGTCACCAGGTTGTATCTCATAATCCGTGATAGCTAGATTGTTGAAATTTTCACAGATGATGTTTTTCAGTTGCCGCTATAACAACAAATAAAAGAAATATTTCAGTAAAAACAGAATAAAATAAATATTTAAGTGGGGCTCCCATACAATAAACGTGATTTTTTTGCCGTTTTTTGCTCGATATTAATAACGGCAACAGGAAGACGCTTGAAATATTCACAAAATATTTAGTTGTATATTCAATTTAAAAATAAATAATTAAATTAAAATAAAATAAATATTTAAGGGGGGCTCCCATACAACAGACGTGATTTTTATAGATAATGGTACGGAACCCTTCGTGCGCGAGTCCGACTCGCACTTGGCCGGTTTTTTTTTTTTGTTGAGATCTTAACTAAAATTTTACACCATAATTTGCCTACACTTACCAGTGTAGGCAAGTTATGGTGTGTACTGTAACCATGTTTATTTTGCATATTATAAGTAAAGTAATCGGTGCAGAAAATATCGTAAGGAAACCTGGGGGTCTACTACGAAGTGCAAAGTGCGAATGATCGGATCGGACCGACACATGGCCGAACCGAATATTATTGAAAAATGCGAAAAAAGTTCTGATCGGCTGAGTTGGGTCGGGACCATAGTCAATATTCGAAAGAGTGTAGGAGTGTAGGATCGGGACCGACCGAACCAAATAGTAACTTCGTAGCAGGAAACAGCCGAACATTCGGCCGATATCACTTCGGAGTAGACCCCCTGGACTTATATGTAGTAAATATAAGTCTGAAATCGCCAATCGGTCTTGAACAAGTGTGGTGATGAATGCTGAGTTGGTTGAAGCGTGATTATTACAATGTCTCTTATTTCATTTTAAATCTCGCGTGAGGTTACAGTCAGTTTTTGCAAGCACTGGAAATAAATGAAAGCGATTATCCGATTACGGAAAAAAACTCGAAGGTGTCAGTCGTATTATAGTTTCAAAACAATCGATTATGACTTAAGAAAGCTTTGTCAGGGACGATTTGCATTATTTATCACGCGGGTAATTTTAATTGATAAGACAATTATAGTCTGTTCAGAAGTAGCTGACGAAAATGTAAACAAATGGACCAGAAACCGTACTTGCGGATGCCAATAATTTATAGTGTCACTCAATTTGAGTCATTTGATTTGATTATTTGAATACTTAAACCCGAAATTGTAATTTAAACACTGGTTTGATTAAACCTATATCGAATAGGTCGCTACGTAACATTCTAATTCCGAACCATCATTACTTGCACCTGTAATAAAAATATTTTAGCTTTAGTTTACATTTGGTACTATAATTACATAGGAAATTCACTACTGTTGGCTAAATATACACTTTTGTAAAAGTTTTACTAAATAAAATTATTAAATTTTGTTATTCAAACAATAATTACTGGAAAAAGTGGTGAGATATAAAATTTAAACCATCTAAATACAGGTAAATGTGTTACTAATTACTTTTAATCGATAATTTCGTAAAAAAAATTGGGATTGGAGGGAGTGTTTACACTTTCATCAGACACTTTTGGAACAGATTATAGTCTTTTAATCAATCAACTGCATTGTTGATTTATAGGTACTGTTGTCTTTTACTAAGAGATTTATATTTTGCAATTATGTCGTCTATTTGTTACAATAATGACAGGTCTTGGTGCTAATGATGATGCATTTAAATTGGAGGTAGCTACATAACGGTCTCCGCACGTCACGTCAGTAGTAGGTAAGACATAATATCTTCCCACTGCTGGGACACAGGCCTCCTCTCTGTGAGAGTGATCTATCTATACTAACTCAAGTGACTATCTACATTAACAGCGAAACCCTAGAAAAAAAAACCATAAAATTAATTTATTTTTTCCTTCATCATATTTGAATTCGGATCTCTGGTCTCCAGAGTTTCGCTAGCTAATTTAATTT
Source organism: Apamea monoglypha (assembly GCA_911387795.2). Classification (NCBI taxonomy): domain Eukaryota; kingdom Metazoa; phylum Arthropoda; class Insecta; order Lepidoptera; family Noctuidae; genus Apamea; species Apamea monoglypha. Next base: position 17,731,242 of record OU426915.1, read on the forward strand.
GACTTTGTATACGTTGACATAGAGACATACCGTTGAAAGGCCTCTCAGAAGGTGGACTGATGACCTGGTGAATACCGCAGGAATCCACTGGATGCGAGATGCACAGAACCCGTCGAGGTGACGATGCTTAGGGGAGGCCTAAATCCAGCAGTGGACGGCTTTCTGCTGAAATGAAGATGACATTGAGATTAAGATATTAAGGTGAAAAAAAAAACATAGCTACAATGACGTAATTTTCTCCGTGGAACTTTACACGACTGCCTTTTTATTGCCAACAATAAATTATGATACCTATTTTTTACCGTAATAAATATGCAAATAAACCGGACAAACAGTCCCCTCTCCCCTGTACATTGCGCAGTCGTCATTAGATGATACGCAAATACCCATTGTTTTACACACAATTACCCTAATTGCCCTTTCCTCGTGTTATAAACTTTTCAATGTACGGAAGCCAATGAAATAATTGAGTACACATTTGCATCTCATTAATTCCAGTCTTTGTTACTATGATAGAAATCGAGCTACAAGGTCAGGTAATCACACTAATTGTGGTATTAAGTGTTTGAAGATGATTAACTGCATCTCTATTAAAGTTTTTGTGAGGCATTCGAGAGTTGGAATGGAAAATGTCCTTACACGTGCGCCAATGATGACTGGGGTGAGGTAGGTCGGGGACTGATGAAAACGAGAACACTCTACACGCTATTGAGAGATACTTTTACTTTTTTGTTGGGTTGAAGAGAGTGGCGTGTCACGAAGTTTGTTACTATGCCAGCTGGTTACTTTTTTTAAAGTGAAACTTCTAAGGTGCCGATTCGATTATTGGAGGAGAATTAAGAGTGCAATTTCAAGAACGCGTCACGTTTAGGCATATTTCGTTGCATGAGAGAGAAGGAAGATATAACTCTCTCTATCTCTATTATTTTTTCTTTTTTGAGCATTGTCACTTCTATCGTATGTACGGTGCTGCACGCGCAATTATTAAAACAAGAAAAAGAAACTTACGCTTTTTTCCCATGTGGGTAAGCAGAAACTACAGAATACCACCTGCTACCATCCATACATACTCCTTTTGCCTCGATTACTTTCATACATCTGGTAATAAACGCGCGTAGCGAATACTACGCACCTGACCTTCCAGAAATTGAAATAAAAAAGTTGATAATGTATTAAAAAAAACAGTAGCTAATAAAGAAAATCATAATTGTCTTTATTTGCTACTGGTGTTAAGTACATATACTTAAAGAAGACTAAAGACCGCAATTTTATTGGTTATCATTACTAGATATTATTAGTAAAATTAAATTTTAAAATAAATTTTGTACAAATAACTGTTGAAATAGAGACATTTATCAAAGATTTAAAACGTTTACGTTTTTACAACAATCACAACCAGTTTGTAATAGGCTCGAGCGCTGTTATTATTCAATGCCCAGCACACAATATATTGACACATAAGATATTTTATAATAATGTTAAAATATATTAATGCTGCTATTTATCTAGTTATTAGTCGTAATGACAGTTGAGCATAATTTGCAATGTAATTGGCTTTAAGGCTTTCGCAATAGTGCATTTAATTTTGAGGCATATACTCGGTTCTTGAATTGAGGAGACGCGCCAGCTGTTGTCGATTTTCGAAGATTGTTTTTAAGATTTCGTCGAACTGGATTTTCTGGTGAGAATCATTTTTTTTCTTTTATTACAAAATGTATAATAACGTAGCTGCCTTCACTGAATGTAAGTGTCTAGGTAAGTGGAGTAATTTATTGTACTTACCTAAACCTTTTGCGGAAAACCTGAAGCGGCATAAATACCTCATTAATATTAATATAATAATAATAATATATATTACGTATTTTCGAGCCGTTTGGGGTTGTAACCCTCGGGCCGTGGGGTCCGAGTGCTCGTGGTCTTTTTAAGGAAATTTCAAAACGGCTGGTTCCCATGACCAAGGGCTGACTTTTACCTTGGCTAGAGGCTTAGCATTGCCATTCAACGAGGTAATGCCGCCAGTCTCTTGGGTACATTACCAGTCGACAGCGATGCGGATGAATTTTTCGACGTTATATTTTAGTTTGTAAATAGTTTTAGTTAAGTTAGCTTGTAAATTGTAATTGTTGTGACTTACCTATAGTTTAATTAAATAAGTACCTAGGTGAAGAAATGGAAATTATTTGCAAGAGTTTAATGATAAATTGCACAAAAAAAATTGAGGTGATGCAGATTCTGTCTCTTTCAAGCTCTGCGGAGGCGCTTATTTCTAACTGAAATCATAATTATTACAGCTCTTTAACGAGTCCAGAGGAGATAAGGACATAGCCCTCTCCCAGGATGCGCTACAACACCCTGTCCTCCGCATTCCGAATCCAGTCTACCCCAGCCACCTTCTTTAGGCCACCTTTTTTATGTTATGTTATATATATCCAATATAAAACACTTTGTGACCGGTATTTAAAAATAATACCTACTTGAACAGACAAATGATGGCACTTTAAATTGCCATTTTGTAAAGAAGATGATAGAACCTCAAACAACGGTAGTAAATGCTCACATAGACAAGAAAACCTACTAAACTAATAATAATATTATAAACGTGATAGTTTGTATGGATGGATAGATGGATGTTTGTTACTCTTTCACGCAAAAACGACTGAACGGATTTGGATGAAATTTGGCACACAAATAGTTTATAAGCAGGATTAACATATAGGATGCTTTTTATCCCGATATTCCAACGGGATCGAAATTTATGCGGGTGAAACTGCGGGGCGCAGCTAGTGTTATATATATCCAATATAAAACACTTTGTGACCACCCACGGTATTCAAAAATGATGGACCGAATTGAACAGACAAATGATTGCACTTTAAATTGCCATTTTGTAAAGATGATAGAACCTCAAACAACGATAATAAATGCTCACATAGACAACAAATACATACATAATGCATCGACGAATTAACAGGAGGTCAAGCAGGCCATTCATCATTCTCTAATACGGTTAGTACTTAACCGACCATTATATTTAGACCTCTGTTGGTACCTACATTCCTGCTGCTATTACGAATAAATTTTTTGAAAGTGTATACGAATTTTTGTCTCTATCCCGCTTTCCAATTGAAAACATCTATGGAATAACATATTTTTCGGGATAATAAAACCTTTGTGAAGAAGAAAACCTTTCCGGTAACCGACATAGCCAGAAGAATTGCCAATCTTAAGTGGTAGTGGGCAGCAAGTTGCTCGCAGAACGAATGGCCGATGGGGCCGAAATGTTCTGGGGTAGCGACCGCGTACAGGAAGACGTTGGAAGGACTCCCACACGATGGACTGATCTGAAATCTTTTAAAATTAATTACAATGTTATCATAAAATAATCAAATCTCATTCCTAATTAAAATCTGAATAATAATTGAATCATGCATTTTAACAAGCACTCGTAAATAAATAATAATTGATTTTATAAATTGAATAATATAGCTTAAATAATTCTTGTTCAATTAGTATTGGGTGTCCATTTAAGGGCGAAGGCCTCCTCCATCTCGCCATTCCTCTCTATTTTGAGCCATTCAAGTCAATAATATCATCGCACCACCGGCGCCTGGGTGTGCCTCGGGAGCTTGGTGCTTCGCGCGGGTGGACCAATGGAGGACTCTCTCACTCCATCGTCCATCTGTGACTCTGGCAACATGTCCTGCCCATCGCCATTTCAACTTGCAAGCTAATTCCACAGCATGTATTATTTTAGTGCATAGTCGTATATCTTTGTTTCTTTTTCGGTCTCGGAGTTTAATTCCTAACATACTCCTCTCCATTGCTCGTTGGAATACTTGAACTTTAGTGTTTAACCATTGTTAGTGTCCAAATTTGACAACCGTAGAGTAGAGTAGGTAATATAATGGTGTCCATAGCTTTATTTTTCAAACGAATCGGGATGCGTGATTTAAATACTTCTTTCAACGACCAATATCTTCTCCATGAACTCTTTATTCTGCGATCTACTTCTTTTTCTGTCGGCCTACTTTACTTAATCGGCCTATAATGTCCCACTACTGGGACACAGGACTCCTTTCTTCGAGAGGGAGTGAGCTTCAATCTACCACGGGGGCCCAGTGCGCGTTGGTAGATGTTACGTGTCTTCGATTTTTTTTTTCCTCACGATGTTTTTCTTAACCATTTTGAGAGCAGGGGTGATGAAATTATTTACACAAAGTACAGCGTCTTCCTTCGAACCGACCTACACCTCGTAAATCGGGGCCGTTACCACCACAGCTAAATTTTTCTTTGGTAATACCAAACCGTGCAGTTCATTGTATTTATGTGTCTAAGAATGCAGAGTTCAAGTATCATTGGCTGGCATTTCCGAAGTCGGTTGAAAAGTATGATGTTAAATTATAAACGGCAAATCTCTTCCTGCTAGAAATAAACGAGGTAAAGTAATTAATTCAAGTGTAGTGTGCTTCCATATTAATTTGAGCTGCAGCCAAGGATTTATAAATGAAAAGGAAATATAAACTCGTGTAGGTTTGTTTTTTCTGACGTCGAGTGATGTCATAACTGAAGTGGATAGAATAAAGATTTGTAGTTGAATGTTGCAATCAAGAACTTATATTCTAGTTGGGATAACTATCATCATCATCTTCCTAGCATAATCAGCCATTAATGTTCCCACTGCTGGGACACAGGTCTCCTTTCTGTCAGAGAGAGTGGGCCGTAATCCACCACGCGAGCCCAATGCGGGTTGGTGGCTGTCACATGTCTTCGAATTTTTGGTTCTAGGACATGCTGGTGTCCTCACGATGTTTTCCTTCACAGTTTCGAGAACAGAGGTGATGAAATAAATTACACAAAGTAAAGCGCCTGCTTGGGTACGAACCCGTGATCTACAACTCGTCAGACGGAGCCGATACCATTGGGGGCCACCACTGCTCTGCACATGCTCTGCTCATCTGCAGTTTTACAACTAGTTGGGGTCGGCTTCCAGCTTAACCGGATGCAGCTGAATACCGTTATTTTACATGAAGCGACTGCCTATCTGACCTCCCAATCCAGTTACTGGGTAATACGATACCTACCCCCCCTTTTTTTTTTCTGGTGGGAAATCATTAATGACCGCTCCCGCTCTGGGTGGAGCGGAAGGGAGTGTCAGACTCTTACTGACTAAAACCCACCCATGTTCCTTCCTTCGCCCTTTATGTTCCGGGGTAGCGGTAACCCTTTCGGACAATCCCGCTGAAATACGATACCCCTTGATAAGACTAGTTGAAAAAGAGAAAGATCTTTCCATATCCTACTATATACATATACTATAATTATGTATATAGGTATATAAAAAAAAAAAAAAAAAACGGAAAAGTATAAACCCGAAAGTTTCAAGTATGGATGGATGGATGTTTGTCACTCTTTCACGCCAAAACTACGGAACGGATTTGGATGAAATTTGGCACACAGTTTATAACCAGGATTAACACATTTTTATCCCGATATTCCCACGGGATTGAAACTTAAGCGGTTGAAACCGCGGGGTGCAGCTAGTTGCAAATAAATCAAAGTTATATCATAATAACTAAAGAACAACAAGAATAATCATGAGATGTTGATGGAGATTATATTAGTCCAATGGCAAGAGTATCAAATTAACTCTATTCACTATATTACATTAATTAACTACCTAGTTATAAACACACAATTAAAGAAAAATAATCTAATTATAATCTCGCGACCACATGGCGTACCCACTTTAATGACTTGAGAATTAAAGGTGTCTAAGTTAAATGCTTAATTTAAAAAGCTAATTTAAACATAATACCTAATTCTAGTTAAGCCCAATGGATGCATCGTATCGCAATCTCCTACACATACGGATAATTACTTGAATCCAATTTAAATGAACTCTATCTAAAAGTACTTATAGTAAAGCCGAGCACTGGCGAGCAATTACAATAAATAATGTCACTTAAACTCCAGATGAAAGCGCTATAAGAGCTATTAGTAGATTTCTACGTTAGTAAGTTTGTATGTCCGTCTTTGTGGGTGAATCTTCTAACGGGCTGTACTGCTTTTGATTGAATAGAAAGAAGATTGTATGGAAGAGACGGTCCTTCATGATTGCAATATTTTAATCATCGAAATTGATTTAGTATTTTTACTGTGTTTTTTAGAGCTAATAGCTGGTACTAGCTTCTGCCCGCGACTTCGTCCGCGTGAAATTTCGTATACCCCGCCCCTTCCCGTCGCATCACATAACCTGCCCGCGCTATCACTTCGTTTTCGCTTAGCGTTCTTTCTAGCTTTTTTCTTTTCGCACAGCTCCTAAAGGTAATAACGTGATGTTAAATAGCCTATAATCTTCCTCATGAATTGGGCTTTCAAATATGAAAAGAATCATTCAAATCCGACTGGTAGTACCAGAGATTACCCCCTACATACATACAAACAAATTAACAGCGATACAGCAAATAGTCGCATCAGAACGGCAGCAGGGTGTCGATAGTGGAGCTGTGTCACAAACTATGCTCCACCTCCTATCCTGCCTTCTGTGACTCAAAACATGCAGTCAAAGTAACCTCTGAGCTGCCACCGATAACGCCGTGGAAATGCCGAAGTTTTGGGCCAACATAATTTAAATAACTGTCTTGCCAGCGACTCGAAGAATAAGAAAACCAAATAGTTGCTAAAACGCAACGCAACAATGATTAAAGACGCAAAATCGCTGATTCAGATGCTAGAAATACCGTGTCTGCTATGGCCCTTACCCGTTTTACTATCATAACCAACTCCATTCCCATAACATTTAACAACACCAAAATTACCGTTATCAACTCCCAAGCACAGACTTCCCAAACTCAATTCGTTTATAATGCGTACAGCCAATGTGTGGAACTCTCTGCCGTCAAAGCAAGAGCATCTTCTGGGCACGCTCGTTCCATCATATACCTCATCCATCGCTTTCCATCAGGCGTGATCGAGGTCAAGAGCAGACCCATTTAGCAATAAACAAAAAGCAAATTGCATACTTTTAATTCGCAATTTCTCCAACTTACCTTCATAAAATGGTCACAGCCCACCTCTAAATACCGTACGAAGTCAGTACAACCAACTAGTTTTAAATAAAAAAAAACTGAGAACGGCGATCAATTGAGGTTCAAGATCAAGGCTTCCCACGGTAGAAAACACCTGTGTCCTGTGGCTGCAGTAATACGTGTACCGATGAATAATGTGCCAACTTTATCAACGTAGCTGTATTTTTGTATCTGTGAGGCGTTCTCGCAAATTATTTCGTTGATTGGTTGTTGCGTTGTCGGATTTACTCGAATTTCGTTGATGATGAATGTTGTGTGGGGAGTGCTAATTTGTGGTATTGTAAAGGGGTGTGTCATTACTCTTTCGTATGTTTTATTATTACAGTGGAAGCCTGATTTTAGTTGTTTTAGCATAACTTGAATATAAGGATATAAGAAGTGATTCTTAAGAATTATTCTATGAGTCAATGACCATAATTATTCAATTCATCATCATCATCTGTCTAGCCTTTTCCCAACTATGTTGGGGTCGGCTCCCAGTCTAACCTGATACAGCTGAAAACAAAAATAAATAGCAGTACAGCAGTCATTGAGAGCCCCAGATCAGCAATGAACGTTTCATTTTCAAAAACAAACGAATGTTCGTGTCGGAATAAAGCTGATTGTAACACAAATGAGACTAATAATATTGCTACAATAAACAAAAGAGAGAACTAAAGTTACAAGCAGTTACACTCAAAAGGAGAAGTCAACCTCATTATTGTTAAGACAAATTTTGTTACCGATTAAAACATTTTTTCATTTTTCATTTTTTCACCAGCAATACAAACTTACCTTAACTTTAATCGAAGCGTATCAGAAGAATCAAAATACCGAACCATTGAAAAAGCCGAATAGAATCCGATGAAAAAAATACAAACGTCGCATCTGGCTTCATCGTATGTCCAATAAAGGATGGGATAGCAGGCAATAGTGCAGAATTAACCGCAATTATAAGAACAGTACGGAGACTGGACCTGCCTAGCCGGTATTATAACGGTACTCGCTCTGGGATGCGGCGGAAACTGAAATGGGGTGTGGTGCAAGGTAATGTTTCTAGTAGCGTGAATTACCAGCCTATTATTGCTCCTACGGCAAAGCCCTCTTCACATCTAGGGAAGACACGAGCATTGATCACCACCTTGCTGAAGACGGGATGGCGATTTCAGACTTCTATTAACTACTAGCCTCTGCCCATGATTTCGTCCGCGTGAAATTTCTTGTTCCCCCGACCCACCCGTCGCATCGTATTGCCTTTTGCCCGGCCCCTAAGGGTCCTAGCATGATGTTAAATAGACTATAGCCTTCCTCAAGAATTGGGCTATCAAATGTAAAGAATGCAAAATATTTATTCAAATCAGTTCGGAAGTTCCACAGATTAGCGCGTTCAAACAGACAAACAAACCCTTCAGCTTCTCGCCTTTGGACTCGTCGTCTTTGGATAGATAGAAGTATAGATAAGTCCAGTGGGTCTCCTACGAAGTGCAAAGTGCGAATGATCGGATCGGACAGACATATGGCCGAATATTATTGAAAAATACGAAAAAAGTTTGGATCGGACGAACGAAGACTACGAAGTTACTATTTGGTTCGGTCAGTCCCGATCCTACACTCCTACACTCTTTCAAATATTGACTATGGTCTCTACCCAACTGAGCCGATCCGAACTTTTTTGTCGATCCGATCTGATCATTCGCACTTTGCGCTTCGTGGTTGATCCCCTGGTTTCCTTACGATATTTTCCTTCACCAATATGAGTAGTGTCCAAGATAAACTCAAAATGTATCGTGAGTATTGATTACCTCAAGAGCTGATGAGAACAGTTGATAATCACCAGCATTGTTGCTTAAAGAAGGAAGATCGTTGTAGGTGATGTTTCGCTGAGAAGGTTATAGGGGCGTCCTTTGAAGGCCAATACGTGCTTAGGTGTCACACAGGGTGATGTCCATTGAAGGTAAAAAGTACTGCTACCAGAGGGTTCTTTCAGAGAATTGTCTTCCCCCGGAAAGTCATCTACATAAAGCAATAGGCACTAAAGTTACGATTTACTAAAAGAATTATGGCTGCCACATAGCGTCTGCAATTTTTTGGCGATGACGTCACTGAACCGTAACTTCATAAACACCATTGCTTACCATTAGAAACACTAAAGCTTCAAAATACGATGCCAACCTTGAACTAAAAGCTGCAACAACCACCCAACCTCTCCTAACATACACCACACGTAAAAGCTAGTGCAAAAACTAGATTTTGTCACGCAAGTGGCCTTTAAAGCTTTTGAACGGATATGATGGCGTTACTCGACTTTAATTGGGTTTCTTCATTTCTCCTTTTGCTGGGCCGACGGCAATTTCTGTTGTAAGCAACCTTATCGATACACACATATCTCGGAATTTATCAGCACGGTATTAACGACGTTTGTTGGAACGGATTAAAAAATTATAAATGTAAATTGGGACGGTTCGAATATCGTAATATGGGACAACGGTATATGGGGACGAGGTACTGTTGTTGAATTTGCATATGGACTGTGGTTATCTGGAGTTAAATGTTCCGTTGAACCTCTCTTTTTATTGACTCGGATAGTAATTCCAATAGATATCCTCTAGGATAGGTAAAGGCTCAAAAATAAATTGAGGAAAAATAGAATTAGAAATTCGAGGTAGCTCCGCGAGCTATGGAATAAGCTATGCTTAGACTATCTCTGAGGTGTAGAATCCAGAATGAAGTGATCCGGCAGAGAACTAAATCTATCGTCATAGCTCACAGAATAAGCAAGCTGAAGTGGCAATGGGCCGGCCATATTAGCCGTAGAACTGATGACCGTTGGGGTAGACGTGTTCGTGAGTGAAGACCGCGAATCGGCAAATGTAAGGTAGGACGCCCGCCGGCTCGGTGGAGTGACAATCTTCGCAGGGTGGCTGGTAGCAGCTGGATGAGCGTTGCCGAGAATTGAGCTGAATGGTGTGCAATTGGTTAGGACTATTATCCAGCACTGGACTGCTGTAGGCTGATGATGATGATGAGGTGAAGGCATCCAGGCAACCTCAGCAAACCTCAGTAAATTCAGCGAAATTGTTGCGAATTGACTACCAATTGAAATTATTGTCGGTGCATTTAAATCACAGCTGTCTGCTTCTTTGATAGCACTATAAAAATTAAGTCCTCCAGGTCGAATTTCGGCCATGGCGGCCAATCTAAGCGGAGACCAGCCTTTTTTTTTTTCTGGGTGGGAAATCATGATATGACTTCTCCCGCTCTGGGCGAAGCGGGAGGGCGTGTCAGACTTTTACTGACTAAAACCCACCCGTGTTCCTTCAGTTGCCTATGCCAGGGGCCACGGTATCTCCTTCGAACAACCCGCGGCCCTGGCAGGCATCGGCCCTAGCGGACCCCGTCAGTTCGTGCTGACATCTCTTTGAGGCGCGCGTGGAACACAACGCGCCGTCGACCCTGGCCTGGTCCTTGCCGGGTGGCGAGCTGCCCATTGCTCGCCGCCCGCAAGCCCGCGCCTACGGTGGCCGGAAGTCGGCTAGTGACTCCCGACGTCCAGGGCGTCTCCTGCGGCGACTAGGGGCGTGAGGGTGCAGAGATTGCCTCTCCGTCATGCGCTCTGCCTCCTCCTTTGCGAGCATTACTGCTTCGCAGAAGAGGCGACGGCTTCCCATGCACTCTCGCTCCGTACCATGGCCTGGACCGGGGCCGGACGCGAGAGATCGCCGCCACGAGGACGCGGCGGCGGCGGTGCTCCGCCCAAGCCGGGCAGACCTCCACCGTATGCTCCACCGTGTCCTCCGGGTGATCCACACAGTGGTGACACCCTGGCGTTACCTCCCGCCTTATCCTGAACAGTAACCCCCCGAAACAACCGTGTCCGGTGAGGATCTGCGTCAGACGGAAGGTGCAGGCGCCGTGGCGCCTCTCCAGCCACTCCTCAAAGAGGGGACTTATCGCCGCAATTGTGGCGTGCCCAAGCGGAGACCAGCCTTGTCGTTAAAATAACTTAATTATTTCAATTTTATTAATGTACATAATTATTATATTCAATGCATATTATACCAATTTATTGTCAATAATTCGTATTCGAACAACGCTCAACCTGCTAATCATTTGCAATCAATTATTTTATATTAAAAACTTAAAAGGCAAATTTGCAAAACCGCATACTTTTTCATCTCAAGTTAGCCCCAACAATAAGTATAGATGGCCAATATTACTTGACAGCGGCGAAAAATGGAACTACATTTTTAAGTATCGAATTTGACAGTCTTATGACGTTGACCTTCACCACCAGCGCCACTATGAAGTTTCAAGAAATACTGGCTGGGTTTTGTGTCTATCTTCGATATTATTAATAAACTAACCACAGACGATAAATGCAACTTCAATAAATGGCTATCGGTAAGCATCCAATAAGCTTGCATTTACTCTTTTTTTTACTTTTTTTCATAGGCAGTGACTATTGCACCGCATCCTGTTGCGACCGTTACGTTGGCAGAGATGTACGAATAGATTCTACTATTATATTGTGTATAGATAAACTTAATCTAAACTGTAAGATTTATTTGTGCGTAGTGACGACTGAAAAACCAACTTTTTCTTAACTTATTTTCAGTCTTTCTTTGCATTACCAAGGAAACCAATTATACTATACTTTGTATTTTGTTTTATATCAATACCAACTTACATGTTATGAAAAACCTAAAACAAAGTTGTAGTAGATCCGAGTTCAATCCGAATTGGGAATGTTCTAAATTCGGACGGACTGAGTTTGGATGTAGTGCGCAACCCCTAATACAAATAGTACTATGGCTACTTCGGGCCGTCATTTCTCGGATTCGGATCGGACGTAGAACGAAACCGCTCTGACGGTTCCCTGTCCGTTTATCTTAAGCTTGTTGTGTTGTGTAGCTCAAGACTTGTTTTGTATGATGGCTTAAATGTTAATACAAAAAGACTTGAAATCGTAAAATACCACCTCCAAATCCACCTACATTCACTGCCTTATCATCCCTGAAAACCAGATTGCCAGGATCTCTTCTATCCGCCCTTAATTACACCACAACTTGTATCGTCCACAGTCCACCTGTCGATTGTTTTATTTTTATTTTCCATTTCATGGGAAAAGGATGGAGACACCTGTTTGCTAGTAAAAAATATTAATATTCACACCGCGTTTCAGTTTTGATGATATTTCTGTGTTAATTCGAGAGTGTTGAATTGTCAATGGCGTTTTAATAATATGTTATTTATTGGGTACAATTTTTTTTTAGATAGTTTCAGTTATAATAGTTAAAGTTTTATGATTTTTGAGTGTTGGTTTTTCTATACTTACGACATTTTTGATTACGCACCCGGGATTATCACGAACTAGCTTGTGCCCGCGACTTGATCCGCGTGAAATTTCGGCCTTCGACCCATCGCGTCGCATCCCATCACTCGCCCGTGCTACTACTTAGTTTTTTCTTAGCGTTCTTTCTGACTTCTTTTGCTTTTGCTCGGTTCCTAAGGGTCGTAGCGTATTGTTGAATAGCCTATAACCTCCCTCAAGAATTAGGCTATCAAATACCAAAAGATTTATTCAAATCGGACTGATAGTTCCGGAGATTACCCCTTACATACAAACACCTGTGTTTACCTCTTTATAACATTACTAAAGATTTGCGGCTTTACCATTCACACTAGGTTATTCTAAATCACGTTGCCCTACATTTAAAAAAAAACCTCCTGTATCGAGAATGCGTTTACCAGTCCGAATCTCACCGTTCACTCACCCAGAATAGAATAAAATAGAAATCATTTGTTTGTTATAATGTACAAATACAGGTAAATTGGAAGAAAATCTGTTAGTCACAATACATTTTACCCTACGGCAAGCAAAATTGTCGGATATTTGAACTTATTATTATTTCAACAATATTAACAAGAAAGTAGGTACGCTAACCTAACCCAAGCATAAAAAAATTTATAACCTATGATAAATAAGCAAAAACATATAAACAGAATATCAATTAAATATATTAAAGGAATATTAAGAATTACACCGATGAAAACAATAATTATTACAATTTACGGAACATAATTATTCATATTCATTTATTTGGGTTTGTCACAGATGAAAAGCCAGTTCTTACAATTAGCAACAACTGTTTGCAGCCAACAATTAATAATGTTCCTCGTGCAGGACTTGAATCCCGTAGCACAGAAGCCAATAGCTTAGCCCCTCCGCCAACCGTGCTATCATTCATTATGATGCGTGATAACCGCGGGGCGTGAGGTTGCATTGGGGTGAAGTTTCACACTGTCTTACAAGCAATTCCAGTGCCTTAAAATGCCCTTGGCAGTTTGGTATAGTAAATCAATCTCCCTAGCCGTTTTTTCAACTATTTTGGGGTCGGCTTCCAGTCTAACCGGATGCAAAAATTGACAAATTATATAAAAAAATAACTTAAAGGCTTCGCGAGGAAATTAATAATGAATTTGTAGCAAAAAATAAAGAGATATTTTTTTTTTTTTGGAAAAAAATTTTTTTTTTTTCCCCAACCATAGGCGTTCGCAAAAGTCAGCCGGTATAATTCATGGTTTACCAATAGCAAGTTTTGAGTAAATGTCCATTATACCTTCAGTGATTATTGAAATTGTTATCATCAAATCAACCTATCCCAGTATTCAGCTGCAAAATAGGTATTATTTAAGTTAATCTTAGAGATGATCTCGAATTAAGTACAGATAGTCAATATTACTCAGTCTTGAAGAAATTCTCGTACCGTAACTGTTTTTAATTGATACGGGATATTAACTATCATTAATCGGGAATGGATCGATATTGTCAATAACTCGATACAAACATTGTTTTTTTACATTTAAAATTAATGTTTTGTCGGCAAAAGTGTCGAAGTACAAAGAGATATTTTTATAATACGTATTGATCTTATATAGCGGCTGCGTGTCCCAAAAGACATTGAAAAAATATATTGGTTATGATCGCAACTTAAGGAGCTAGAAAACATCTTATTATGTTAACTAAGTTATGACTGAACAAGCTGAAGTGAACAACGCCACTTACAGGCCTAAATACAAAAGCTAGAAAGCATCTGTTGATCCAAAAGAACCATATAAAACAGAAATAATATCCAAGAAGCAAGCAAAAAACAGGAACGCAACTAATAGATCAATACACGAACGAGAACAACAAAACTCGCCTTAATAAAAGTAAAGTTTTTCATCCACATGATAATTTTTCTTTTCCTACGCCTGTCCGCACCATATATGGTGGACGTAATATACACCGGTCCAAAGGTGGTGGCGACCACGTGGTTGGACAAAGGTGTTCTAAGCAAACACTAGTTATGAGGCCGGAGTTCATTGCTCATGCTATGATGCGCGCTATATATTATAGCTCATTGGAGATCCGTAGATGGTCTTGGTAAACTTGAGAGCACAGGCGTTGGGGAAGACTGAACATCTGAACTGAAAAAGTGGTGGAGTTAACCGGATCGCCTGCTGCTTTGGCTCCTGACAAATTGTAGGGTAACGATCAGCTTTATTATCTGCGTTTCAAATAATGAATGGTCTTTACTGAACAAGGGCTTCCCTAAGACTTCTACAATGCATTGTCAAGGAGCAATTGCCTTGGCTAACGCAACTAGGAGATGAATCCATCTGCTGATGAATGCTGCTAATGAGTTTCTTGTTGTCGGAAGACAGTGAAGCACAAAACCTACTTAGTCACCATTAAATGCTAAGGGGTTTATTTATAAACGTTGCATGATGGTGAGATGAGTGATGATGTTTAACCATACATTTTTGACATTTAAAATCCCCGCAACGTTTATATATATAACAAAAGGCCAAATTTTGAGGAAGGACTTGCTTAAGTTCTTCGCCAGAAGTCAGTAGCGTAAAGGATGAGAAGAAATAGCAGCCACCGAAAGAAACCATATAAAATGAAATGACGATATTTGATTAAACTAGGTATACGCAAAACCCTAGCCACGATGTGCAGTAGCCATAAAAAACAAACATAAAGACATGGATACATCAGAAAGTTTATATAAAAGCAAAACAGTTCTGGTCAAGTCGTGAAGACACTATAAAATGTGCGAAACCACATAAGGAGTGTACAGATAACGACGCGTTTAGTATGAAAGGGAGACCCGATATCAAAATGTGAAAGGACATGCTCAGATAGTTGGTACACGTTGAATGAATAAACTGGAATATTCACGAGTAAAAAGAGGTGGTGAGAAGTGTCGCTACATAAATTAGACTGGCTTTAACTGCGAGGTGTGTCTCACGGATTTAAAGAGGTTCTAGCAATTTGTGTTTTATGTCGCTGTTTTTTAAATGGGCTGATTTTGATCCTGTAAGTTTAAGATCTAGATCGTGTGATCGTGAAAGTGGTACGTAGGTGTTCTTTTAACACATCCTATATATACTAGTAACTACAGGGATGTGTCAATATGGCATAAAGAACAAAGCTCTTCACCAAAAACCTCATGAGGGCTAGGCTTTCATTTTTCCTACAAAAAGTTAATATGAAAAACTCTACGTCCTCATCATCTTATCATAAAATTTGCTAGCGAAACTCTGTTCATGTTTCGCTAAATAATTTAATTTGATCCTGTATATTTGGGGTCAACGCATCATGTCTTCTTCTACCATACTTCTCTATTATTCACAGTCCATCCATCGTCCAAAACTACATCAAATGTATTTTATCATAGCTACAGAACCCTTTTGCTCTCGTGTTGTAGTTCTATCAATTTTATTTTAAGAGTCTAGCTGACCGGAACTGCAGATGGTCAGCGCATCACATCCGGTGACATCGAAGCACGATTGACAACCTTCATTGACGGGTTAAGGTTGGGATGCATGAGGTTGTCGGAGCGGGAAGCGAGTTGACTGACAAGATTGTATGTATGAGAAAAGAGTTTGATGTAAGTAAAGCATTTATAAATTGATGATTTTTTATTTTGGTGATTCAAAATAAGGCATGATGTAATGATTGATGATTAACGATTGAATGATTTTTGACTTGACTTTATTTAAGCAGCGCAAATTTGCACAGCATTAGTGTCATGTTAACTTCCCCTATTCTAGCAACACCA
Organism: Apamea monoglypha; assembly: GCA_911387795.2. Taxonomy (NCBI): domain Eukaryota; kingdom Metazoa; phylum Arthropoda; class Insecta; order Lepidoptera; family Noctuidae; genus Apamea; species Apamea monoglypha. The sequence continues at coordinate 17,747,419 of OU426915.1, forward strand.
TTTTGTGGAAAAAAATATTAAAGGGTTTCAAGAATCTAAATAAAAAGCGATCAAAAATATTGACGACCAGCTGCGGCCCGCGGTTTTACCCGCATAAGTCTCGATCCCATAGAAATATCGGGATAAAAGTATTCTATGTCCTAATCCAGGTCATGGTCTAACCATATGCCAAATTTTCATCCAAATCCGTTCAGCGGTTTTATCGTGAAAGCGTAACCAAAAATACTTTTCTCTTTATAATATTATTTTAGAAAACGTGAAGAGAAGAGAGGTACTGGCTGGAGACAGTCACAAACAGTCTACAAACACCTCAAGAATTCCGTTACCTAAAACCGCTTCAGTTCATCGTTCGTGCCCAGCGTAACATCCTTTTAACAAGCGGCTAAGCATTACAGGATTAAAACAACAGCTCGAACACTAATTACGGATCCTAGGTGTCCTGCGACCGACCAATATGGTCAAGAACACCTGTCCAAGACATCCGTATGTACCTGTTATCACTATACCTGTTCGTTATTTAAAACTCTATTAGGTTATCAAGCTATTTGACGAGCGTACTTACAAATTTGATCGAAATTCGATCAGTGGTTTAGGTCTGAAAAGGTACAGACAGAGTTACTTTTGAATCTAAAATATCTGTATAGATTAAGGAATAATTATATTATTGAGCATGATGCACAAACTAATTGATAATAGAGGGAGATTAAATAAAAAAAATGCTATAAAATTGATCGAAAGTAGTATTAACAGTAGCCAGTCTTGGGCCCATAAGTTACCACATGGAAAAAAGGATCACCAGAATCTCCCCAGCCATATTGTTATTGAAATTCACACCATTCACAGTTGACTTTTTTCATAAAAAAAACACCTCACACGAAGTTTCAACACTTATGAATGTAAAAAAGTAAAAATATAACGAAATAAATTCTCTCTTTCATCGATGGACAACAAAATACGATACAAAATCTCTACAGCATTCATATCGGTTTTAATGATAGCTGGACTAACGTGAAACGTAGATAGGTATCGGACAACCCGTTTCCCTGAGAGTAGTGTTGGGTAGACGAAACAATAGGCCACACACGACCACAAAAAGTGTGGTCGATGGTCACCAACATTGGTCACATTTTTTGGATTTTGATTTGTAGTTGGGTTTCATCATCATCTGTCTATCCTTTCCCCAACTATATTAAGGTCGGCTTCCAGTCTAGTCTAGCAGCTGGATACCAATCTTTAGCATGGAGCGACTGCCTATCTGACCTCCACAACCCAGTTGCTGCGTAATACGATACCCTTTGGTAAGACTGTTGTTGACGGTTGTTGATTGATTGTTCTGACGGTTGTCAGAGTTTCGGGCTTCTGACAACCCGTAACGATTTTCAAAGATCCACGAATAACAGCTGAGACTAACGCCTTAACGTGCTTTCCGAAGCACGGAGGGGACATGTGGTGTAAAGATGGTCACCCATCCACGGATGATATTACACGCGCCCGCATTGTTTTATTTGTTCTTTCGTGTGCTATTGTAGTCGGAATTGCAAAACAAACTAACTACAGCAGTCCTCATCTAAAAAAAAAAACAAAAAGAAAAATAAATAAATTCAAAAGTTTTTGGGGAAGTCTAGCTAACTACTCTGATTATCATCTAGGTATGGCCTTAAATGGGAAGACGCCTATGACTAGCCGTAAATTGCTATTTTGGGTATTAGTTAATAGAATTATACTCTGTCCTATGTGTATAAGGTCTTGCAATTGAATTATGACGAAGGTTGTTATTGCTGATAACTCTAAAGCCTCTACATAATCAGCCTATAATGTTCCCACTGCTGGGACACAGGCCTCCTCTCGGTGAGAGGCAGCGAGCCGTAATCCACCACACGGGCCCAGTGTGGGTTGGTAGATGTCTCATGTCTTCGAATGTTTGCTTCTAGGACATGCCGGTTTCCTCACGATGTTTTCCTTCACCGTTTTGAGTGCAATGGTGATGAAATAATTTACACAAAGTAAGGCGCCTATCTGGGTTCGAACCTACGACCTACAACTCGTAAATGTCTGAAACAAACGATTATTATAACTGTAATCAATCGACTGTTTACAAAAAAAAAACCTTACCATAAACGTGACCACAAACAACCACAAAATCCCAACCACGCCAGTGTACCCAACACTAACAGAGTTACAATTTGACATTTACTCGAAGGGCCCAACTTTTTTATTTTTAAGCGGAGAAATGATCCTGGGCTATTTCCTTCGGCCGAGAAATGCGGCCTTGGCAGGACAGCGAACCTGACTACGGACAACTTTTTCTACTCGAAAATAAAACAGTACGTACACTGGGAACTCTCAATTAAAATTCGCTCCCATAATGTATGGAAGTGCGTACTTGTAATTATACTGTTCCTTTTTTTTCGAGAAAATGTTGTTACATTTTATATCTTGTCGAATATTACATTATGAGAAGGGAATTAAAAGCATTATTTTATCAATTCGATTGGCTAAATGGCCAATTTCAATTTGTAAACGAGCGGTTATTTAAATTATGTGTGTTCGGGATAATATAATGTAGCTTTGTAATAAGCTTAATGGACGAGAGCAAACAGATAAATTCCATGTAATATGTGAGCGAATATTATCATATTCAACATGATAAACGAATTAGTTATCTTTATTTGTTCTTATTTGCGCAGTTGGTGTATCTTACATGCTACTGCATTATTTTAACATAACCCCTTCGTCACCGTGTATAAAAACATATTGACGGCACGGTTGGCGCAGTGGTTAAGCGATTGACTGCTGCGCTGCGTGTCGCGGGTTCGATTCCCGCACGGAACAAATATTTGTATGACCTACATGTATTTGTTCCGAGTCTGGGTGTTTTTCTATCTATAATATGTATGTATTTACAAAAAAAAAAAAAAATGTATATAAGTAGTTTATCAGCCATCTTGTTACCATAACACAAGCATTAGGTTGCTTAGCTTGGGACAAATGGTGCTGTGTGAAATGTCCAGGGATTTATTTATTTATTTATTTATTTATATGAGGGAGGTGATATGCTTTATTTATATCCCACAACTCACAAGTCCTTAGGCAAAAGCCGTTGGTCTCGCTTGTCATTATTGGATCTTCGATCAAAAGACTGTTCGCACCATCCTTCTAAACCTAAACTACGAAGAATTCCTAAAAAAGTGTTTACTCAAACACTTACATGCATCACACACTAGGTAGGTACTAAAATTACCGAAACACTCACCACACTAACAATATACACACCTCACATAATTACTGAACATTTTTATTAATATTTTTTATTTTTATTTATCCATTTGTATTTACCGAAGTTGCTACTTTTAGATTCTAAGTTATTTTTTAATTTTTTTTTTTGTTTAATAACCTAATTTTGTCTCTCATTTTGTAGTTTGCTCTAATGATCATCAATTCATCATACACATATTTATAACCCTAATATATTATTATTAGGGTTAAGTTATATTTATAACTTAGTTATATTTATAACTTAACCCTTGCTGTTATAAGTCAACCATTTATGACGGGGATCAGAACTGTTTCTCTTAAACACTGGTTATTTTGTAACCTATCTAGGAGAGCAGTACGGCACCCACTAACTAGATTAAGAAACTTCATTCTTGTGCTTTATATTATATTACTTTGCTATGTAACCTAGTCCTAGTTGATTAATAAATTTTTATTATTAAATCTTTAGCAATCGATACGGGTCGTCAGAAGCCCGAAATTCTGGCACCAATTTTACCACAGGGTATATATAGCGTTACCCAGTAACTGGGTTGTGGAAGTGAGATATGCAGCAGCTCCATGTAAAATACTGGTATTCAGCTGCATCCGGCTATTCTAAAAGGCAGATGATGACACAAGAGAAGAATTTAACTGAACATAATATACTACCTTAGATTATAAATTGGTTTTTAAAAAGAACAGAAAATAGTTCTAGCAAATGATTGTGGCAATGACAGCACCTACACAGCCATGACACATGGTAGATAGTCGCTTTTTTTTAAGACCCACTCAAGAATTTCAATAAAATTTGAAGATTGGATGGATTTTTTTAATAGACAACTAGTCTTTTGTTTTTCGTTTTATCGACAACATTATGATCCGAGGAGCAATTCTCGTGATTTTAAGAACGTTCACAATCTGAAGGCGTATTCTCGTAATTTAAAACGTTCAAAATCTAGTCGCAGTCTCATCTTGGCGACAAACAAATGTTAAAATCTTGTCAAAATGTAGGGAAATTAGAGGAATTTTTGACAGATTGAGACTGAGATCAGACTCAATCGTAATCTGTCAAAAAAAAAACCTCTAATTTCTTTTAATTTTTGACAAGTTTTTGACAGTGATTGTTACCGAGATGAGGTTGCGACTAGATTTTGAACGTTTTTAATTACGGAAATTAGCGTTAAGATTTATTATTATGGGTAGGTACCTACTTACCTGCAAACAGTAATTAAATAGGTAGCCGCTGCTCATCTACCTGCAAACGCTGGATCGGCTTGCAGACAAGATCACAAAGCATCTGAAACCAATTAATAAATAATTAGTACTTATTCATAATTATAATCACTTAATATTATCGCTATAAAAATATCTCCTAATTAAAATAATCATAAGGTCTGATAAATACCAACATGTAAAAATTTAATGTTATTTTCAAGTAATTCTAACTTAATAAAGTTTTATAATGACGATATTAAGATTGATAATTATAATAAAAAGTTATCAAGTAATGAAAAATATTGATTACCTACTTGCACTTAGTTAATTTTAGGGTTCTGTACCTAAAGGGCGCCAACAGAACCCTATTATTAAGGCTCCGCTTTCCGTCCATCCGTCCGTCTGTCATAGGATTGTATCTCTCGAACCGTAATACTATGGCCGCTATAACAATGTTAAAAATTAAAGGTGTTTTCATAAATGAAACGTGTAATTTTCGGCGTTTTATGCTGTTTTTTTTTTCCTGGGTATTTAAAAAATTATTTAGTCATCATCTGCCTAGCATTTTCCCAACTATATTGGGATCGGTTTCTGCAGTGATGCAGCTAAATACCAGTATTTTACATGGAGCGACTGCCTATCTGACCTCCACAACCCACGTATTGGGTAATACGATACCCCTTGGTAAGACTGGTTGTCAGACTTTGGGGCATCTGACGAGCCGTAACGGCTGTCAAAGATCTACGAATGACAGCCAGAACCAACGGCTTAACGTGCTTTCCCAGGCTTGCTTTAAAAAATAATTTTATAAATACACGTATTGTGTAAAAAAATTCGTGTGCGAATCCGACTCACACTTGGCCGCTTTTTAACGATTTTATTCAACTTTTCCAATTCAATTAAGCATTAAATTGAATCATTTGAAAAGGATGTTATTATGTTAAAGTGAACAAGTTGCATTTAATTGAAATGGAAGCATTAAAGCCTTACAAACTTTTTAATACAACATTGTAACCGAATAAAAAAGGGTGATGGAAATTACTATGAACGCACTGAAATAATATAACGACTTATCGTTAGAAATACGATTAAAGTATATTTATCGACTACTACCTACGCCCAGTTTCACCCGCATAAGTCTTGATCCGGTGAGAATACTGGGTTAAAAAGTATCCTTTGTCCTAATCCAGGTCATGGTCTAAACATGTACCAAATTTCATTTAAATCCGTTCAGCCGTTTCGGCGTGAAACCGTAACAAACAAACATACAAAAAATCAAATCTTTTTTTCATTATTATATAAAAAATTAGTTTAGATTGACAGGTTGGTCTAGTGGTCGCAAACACTACTGCTGAGCATTAGGACCTGAGATCGATTACTAGATCGGGTAAAGTGTTATTGGGTTTTACCATCAGGAACTTCTCATTCAGACCGGAGTCTGAATTCGTGCCCGGTTGATGGCAATAGGCTCGCCACCCATACATGGGATTTAAACATATCTGGCGAAATGTACAGACGGCAGCACATCAAGCTACTACAATCTGTCAAATTTCTTTAATAGATTTTTAACTTTATTGCTAAAGCATTATGTTTCAAGCTTGATTGGGAAAATTTGACAGTTTGTGGTAGCTTGACCTACTGCTCGTCTGTACTATAGGTACACCTCTGCCTAACCCTTCCGGGATTACAGGGACGATGTAATTTTACGTATGTTATGTAATGTTATTTATCGAGCAACATTAAAGTGTAAAAATTAACCGGAAAAACACGTGTTGGCAAACCATCGGTGTGTCTGATTTATACACGGTGTTGCTTCAGACAGATTCTTTTCCGTCAAGAGAAAACAGGATCATAATAGAATTTAGTCGGCACGGTTGGTGCAGTGGTTAAGCGATTGACTGCTGCGCTGCGTGTCGCGGGTTCGATTCCCGCTCGGAACCAATATTTGTATGACCTACAAGTAGTTGTTCCGGGTCTGGCTGTTTGTGTATGTGAGTTTAAATGTTTGTAAACGCACCCACAATACAGGAGAAATTCCTAGTGTGGGGCAACGTTTTTTTAAAAAAAGAAAAAGAAAGAAAGAAATTGGACCTAAAATATTGTCCTGCTTCATTCTAACACAACCTCTTTCAAATCATCTACTTTTAACATTGGTCATATCCCATTTATTAGCTTTAATGGGCTACCAGCTTAAATTAAACATTACTTTCCGAGCTTTCATTAAGCAATGATCGTCATCATCTCATCATCTGCCTAGCCTTTTCCCAACTATGTTGAGGTCGGCTTCCAGTCTAACCGATGCAGCTGAATACCAGTATTTTACATAGAGCTACTGCCTATCTGACCTCCACAACCCAGTTACTTGGTAATACGATACCCCTTGGTAAGACTGGTTGTCAGACTTTCGGGCTTCTGACGACCCGTAACGACTGCCAAAGATCTACGAGTCACAGCCGGGACCAACCGCTTAACTTGCTTTTCGAAGCACGGAGACCCCTCCGTGCCTTGATATGTAAGGATGGTCACCCATCCACGGACCAACCGCGGCAAGCGTAGCTCAACCTGCTCGGTCGACCCGCGCGGCTCTTATTACTTAGCCACAAGCCCCTCATTAAGCGAGGATCATCATCATTATTATACAAAGACAGACAATTTGATACTCTAAAATAATATCCGATAATAACATATTAACGTGTATGGAAATGATTACAGTTGTTATTTAGTCTATAATCTTATAACTAGACCATTAACCATTTATGGATTCGAGAATTATTTTTATAATATCATACTTAGTTACCTTTGATCGGTGGCGACACCTGTCAAATTATGTACTAACTAGTCCTGCGTATGCGCACGAAATTGAATAAATAGATAATTTAATAGAAATATTTAAATGTTTGAGACCTTATAAGCACATTAGGGCTTTGTGGAATGATAACGTTGACATTTTGTTTCGTGTTTAGAATATAATTCTTGATTTTCTTCTTTTTTACGATGCTCTTTTATTTTTCTTTTTTTTTTTCTCTTGAAACGTGCCTTCATAGTCTTTATTCTTTCCTAAGGTGAGTTTTAACGCTCAGGAATTCTTAAAAATAATGCTTTTTGATTTTATATCCAGGAAAAACGTTGCGATGAAGACATCATTCATCATTCTCCTGCCCTTATCCCAATTTATTCGGGGTCGGCGCAACATGTCTTTTTCTTCCATACTTCTCTATTAGTCGTCATCTCGGTAGTCACCCACTTTCTAACCATATCATCATTCACACAGTGCATCCATCGTTTTTTTGGTCTTCCCCTACTCTTCTCGATGGCTATCCATCGACATTCATACCCGATGAAGACATCATTCATCATTCTCCTGCCCTTATCCCAATTTATTTGGGGTCGGCGCAACATGTCTTTTTCTTCCATACTTCTCTATTAGTCGTCATCTCGGTAGTCACCCCCTTTCTAACCATATCATCATTCACACATTCCATCCATCGTTTCTTTGGTCTTCCCCTACTCTTATACCCATCGACATTCATACTCAAAACTCTCCTCACGACATTTTCCTCATTTCTCCGTAACACATGCCCATACCATGACAACCGATTTCCACACAACTTTTCAGTTATCGGTGCCACTTTCAGACTTCCTCTTATGTACTCATTTCTTATTCTATCCATTCGTGTAACACCACACATCCCTCTTAGCATTCTCATCTCAGCTGCATGCAATTGCCTTTCATTCATCCCTTTTGTGGCCCAACATTCTGATCCATACAAGACAGCAGGTCTAATCATGGTTTTATATATCTTCCCCTTAAGTTTAAGGGGAATGCGGGAGTCACAGATTGTTCCCGTGACCTGCCGCCATTTCATCCATCCAATGTTAATTCTGTGCTTAACCGTCCGATCTACTTCGGCATCGCTTTGCACGAGTGAACCGAGATACCGAAAGTCGGAGCAGACTGGGAGACGTGCGCCATCAAGCGCTATGGCTCCAGAACTGGAGAGACCGCCGAAATCGCAGAACATATATTCCGTTTTGGTTCTGCTGATTTTCAAGCCAACATTCTCCAGCTTCTGTTGCCATTTCTCCAATCTGCTCTGGATCTCAGGTACATCTTCACCGACGAGAACAATGTCATCGGCAAACAACATGCACCAGGGTGCCTCCTCCTGGATGTCTGACGTAAGAGCGTCCATAATCAACAGGAAGAGGTAAGGACTTAAAGCCGATCCCTGGTGCAAGCCTACAGCCACACTGAACTCGTCGGTATAGCCAGCAGCCGACCGGACGTAGGTACGAGATTGACTGTACATAGCACGAATTACCTCTACATACTTCCCGGGCAAACCTTTCTCTTTCAAGGCCCACCACAGCACATCACGAGGTACCCTATCATACGCTTTCTCCAGATCAATGAACACCATGTGCAAGTTCTTATGTGCACGTCTGTACTTCTCGCACACTTGGCGGAGTGAAAAAGTGGCGTCCATTGTTCCTCGACCTGGCATAAACCCAAACTGGTTTGGGGTAATCTCACTCTCCTCTCGCAATCTTTTCTCTATTACTTTCTCCCATACCTTCATACTATGTGACATGAGCTTTATCCCTCGATAGTTGTTGCAGTCCTGTACATCACCTTTATTCTTGAAAATGGGCACTAGGGAACTATTGCACCATTCTTGTGGGATCCCTCCTTCGTGCAACAACTTATTGAAGAATAGAGTCAGCCACATACATCCATCTTCTTTTAAACACTTCCATACTTCTACTGGTATATCATCAGGGCCCATAGCCTTCCCGTTTTTCATACCTTGAACTGCCTTTCTTACTTCATCCATGCTAATTTCCCTTACCAAACCCATAATTACTTGTACCTCTTTGAGCACACCATTCCACTTATTCTCCTCGTTCATTAGTTTTTCAAAATAAACCTTCCATCGTTCTTTTATTTCGTCATCTTTGTACAGAACCTTACCGGCGTCGTCTTTCATACATTTAATGTTAATTATATCTCTCGTTCTCCTTTCTCTTGCTTTTGTAATCCGGTAGAGCTCCTTCTGGCCTCTAGGGCTGTCCAGTGACTCATACAACTTCTCCTGCGCCTTAGCCCTCGAAACTGCTACCGCCTTTTTTGCCTTTCTCTTCCATTCTTTATACATCTTCTTCTTATCTTCTTTCAAACTATCATTCCCGTTTTCTACACCCTGCCATTCTTTAAACGCAATTTTCTTTTCTTTAAGCAACTTTTGCACATCTTCATTCCACCACCATGTATCCTTGTCTATTATACCTTTCCCTTTCGATTCTCCAAACACATATTTTGCTACGCTCCTTATACACTCCGCCATCTCTTTCCAACATTCATTCACAGATTTTCCTTCCATATCCTTCATTTCAATCATCTTATCTACCACTTGGCTCTTAAACATACTGGCAAATTCCTCTTTTTCTATCATACGCCATCTTGTTTTGGGCGGGGGCCGTTCCTTGTTCTTACTGGACGAGACACTGACTTTTACCTCCATTATTATCAGTCTATGTTGTGCGACTAAGTCTTCACCTGGGAGCACTTTGCAGTTTTTCACACTTTTAAGGCTGTTTCGTCTTACCAGGAAGTAGTCGATTTGTGTCGCGTGGCGGCCACTTTTATAGCTTATCAGATGCTCGTTTCGTTTTTCAAACCACGTATTTGTTATTGCCAGGTCGAAGGTCGTGGCGGCTTGCAGCAGTACCTCGCCATCAGTGTTACGGTCTCCGTATCCCCAACCGCCATGCACTCTTTCATAACCATCCTTCTGTTTTCCCACATGTCCGTTAAAATCACCCCCCACATACACTTCTTCACTATCTTGCACATCCATCATCACACAATCGAAGTCCTTCCAGAACTTTTCTTTTATACTATCCTCACACCCTGACTGGGGTGCGTACACACTAACTATATTAACCACCAAACTCTCCACAATCACTTTAATAGCTATCACTCTATCACTCACTCTTTTAACATCCACTACACATTCTTTCAACTGACTATCCAAAACTATACCCACACCATTTCGTTTACCATCGCTTCCACAGTAATAAAACTTATATCCTTCTCCTATCTCTCTAGCCTTCGCACCCTTCCACTTCGTCTCTTGCAGACACGCAATGTTCAGTCGTCGCCTTTTTAAAACATCAGCTAGTTCCCTTCCTCTTCCAGTCATCGTACCTACATTCCAGCTCGCACACCTCAATCTTACTTCTCTCACACTCCGAGCTTGCGTCTTACGTCGCACCCGCCCATTCTGGTGCGACAACCCTTGTCCATTTCCCACAGAAGCCGGGTGCTGCCCCTGCGCGTCGCCTGTGGGGTACGCCCTAGCCCTATCGCGCATCATTTCTTTCCTATACATGTTGCTTTAAGGTTTTGGCAAAGTTTAACAGTCGGCCGCCAGCCTGACACCAACCCTCCTTGGGAATGCTTTTGTTGGTGGTTTACCCGCCACCACGCGGAGTTAAATGGACATCCCGCCATTTTTCGGTCGTCAGAGCCTCGTTGGTAAGCAGCAGGGTGCACCGCGTGCAGGTGAGGCTGACGTTTGGGGAGTCTGGTTGTTGTGCGCTCCCCCTTACACCCCTGAAGACATCATTATCTACGTAAATTATTTAACACAGCTAATTACTAAAAAGTTACTCAACAAAGTAAAAATAATAAACTTCAAATTATGACCATTATTATCTTATCAGACAGTTGACATAAATTTGTCTCAGATCATCGCAAACTACGATGACTATACAGGATGTTTTTTTTAAGCCTATCTTCCAATTTACAACCTTGTAATACTGAATTTTTAAACAAGACTTATCGTTATCATCGCACTTGCACATGAAAACTGAATTAGCAATAGGTAATTATACATAAATTTAATTGGAATAGCGACACAAGACAAATAGAATAAATTCTGAGTGACATAATGTGTTTGACGTACGTATGTGTATGTGTGTTCGCGTGTCTGTCTGTCAATTTGTCTGTTTCTCTGCTATTTCAATGGATTATGTGCGTGTATTTGGAGTGATAAATAGGTTTAAGAGAAAAGAAGAAAGACTGTGAAAGTGTGAAAGCTTATCTGTTTTATTCACTTACTAGCAGCGCCCCGCGGTTTCACCCGCATAAGTGTTAATTCCGTAGGAATATCGGTATAAAAAGTATCCTATGTGTTAATCCTGGTTATAAACTATCTGTGTGCCAAATTTCATCCAAATCCGTTTTGTAGTTTTTGCGTGAAACAGTAACAAACATCCATCCATCCATCCATCCTTACAAACTTTCGCGTTTATAATATTACTAGTAGGGTTTAAATTGCCTATTATTATCGTTTTGTGTGGAAACTCACCATCATCATCATCCACAGCCCAAATTCACCCACTGCTGAACATAGGCATCTCCTTTAATGTGCCAATCCCTAAAGAAAGAAAGAAAGAAAGAAAGAAAGAAAAAAAAATAACAAGTTAGGGGTAAACATGCGTCACATTCACACAAAATGGACATCGCTCAGCATAATGCTAAGACCATATATGAGACAGAGCCCCAGCGCTGGGGGTCTACTACGAAGTGCAAAGTGCGAATGATCGGATCGGACCGACACATGGCCGAACCGAATATTATTGAAAAATGCGAAAAAAGTTCGGATCAGCTCACTTGGGTCGGGACCATAGTCAATATTGGAAAGAGTGTAGGAGTGTAGGATCGGGACTGACCGAACCAAATAGTAAGTTCGTAGCAGGAAACGGCCGAACATTCGGCCGATACCACTTCGGAGTAGGCCCCCAGGTTTTCAGCGGCAGCCGGCGTTGACTTGATGACGTCAACCAGTGCAGCATGCAATTAGACATAAATAAATAAAAACAACAATCAAAACATGAAATAAAATAAACCATTGCAACATATGATTAGACACAAACAAAAAAAAACAACAATCAAAACACGCCCCACGCTCCTGTGCCTCATCCAGGTTCTACCCGCGATGGTAACAATGTCGTCCGTCTCGTCGCCGGACGACCGACACTTCGTCTCCCTGTCCTTACAACTCATTAATCAGTTAGCTATATTACCCGCACAGTACTTAAAGAAACAATTGTTAATATTCGGTTTCTTGCTTTTAGAAAAACCTGTAAAATGAAAGTGTTAGGCTGTAAATTTACGACATGAAAATTTCGCGTCAAATAAACTTGCGGGTTTCTAGCGACCAGCTATATATGCAATATAAATTTAATTTAAAGAAAATGCTAGATTCAATAATAAAATTGGAAGCGCATTGCTTTAATTTCATCAACAAACTTTCATCTCAACAAACTTTTCAAAAAATATAACCATTCAAAGTTTTCCAGCCATTTTCCACAGACACACCCGCAAACCGAACTAAGTGTCTTAAATACAGGTGCACATATGTCTAAGCGAGTTAGATCTAAAAATAGCTGCCCAGGCGCAGATGCGCCTAAAGATGCACCTAACTCTTGAAAGGTCACTCCTATTTACATAGCAAATATGCACATAATATACCTAACTAATATATAATCTGCTTACAGCATATTTTGCCTCTAATTAAACGTTGAATAAATTTAATCTTGATGTAATTAAGGGCTATTTATCACTTCCTATGTTCGCGTGCCTTATGACAAACGAGTTTAGCTCTCGTAAATATCATATTTCAATTTTTTGTACGAAATGATAAATGATTTTGTTTTGTAAGTTGGTTTGTACAAACACTTTTACACGTCAATCATATTTTAAAAACTAGATGAGGTCGGCGTTTCCTATCTGACTAGTCTGAGAAGAAAGGCCGAAACAAACTCAGAGATCACAGTCTCTTTTAAAGTCTAGACATAATCTTGGTCAGATCATATGAAGACCATGTAGATCGATGTCTGAGATGGTATTTTGAGGAAATAACCACACAGATTAGGAGGACCTGTCCAGTCAGCGCACGTATTTGTCAGAAATCGTGCAGCTCAACTCAAAACTTAAGGAAATAAATAATGATTGGCAATGTTCTTTCATTGTCGTTGAAGTAATAATTGATTTATAGGGCAGTTTAAATGGTGGGTCTGAAGCGATAAAACTGTCGACGGCAATATAGTCCGGTTAACTTTTTGTATCGGGTTGGGTATTGAAGCTCGCCAGGTGTGGTTAACTTTCAAAGTAGAGGCGACTATCATCTGTTCCACTAATTACTTGGCTTAAACGTCTTTAAATCTACTGGAAAAAAATTAAGCCGTGCGCAAACTGTTACCTATTTACCGGAAATTATTTTTCGTCGGTTATAAAAAATAATATGAGTGTTCCATACATTTTGACCGCGTAATTTTTTTTTTTTTTTTGTTTTCGGGCGGAAACCTTCAAAAGGCAGCCGACCTCTGGGGAGTGAGGTCGGGGAGAATGGGGTTTTTACCTCACTAAAACCACCCCGGTGATCACCATAAGTGTACTTTTCTATGAAACACCAGATTTTTTTTATAACCGCCCAAACCTTATTAGGGTTCTAGAATCTAATGCTGAATTCATGGTTACAGTTTGCGGACTGGTTATATTATTTAAAGTTGCTTTTCGTGACCGTCTGTGTAACCGTTTTGTTCTTCCAAACAAACTTCTTTTTTTCTTGTTTGTTGTTAAACTACACGGCAACGGATTTTGATGCGGTTATCTTCATCATTTAGAGATTTTTTTCTGAAGGTTTCTCACGTGCACGGGCGAATCACTAATCTAATATTAATTGGTCACTTTAACACCAATGCTTAGAATTAAAGGGTTGTAGAAGTTTCAGGGGTCTATCAAGATTGTTTATGGGGTTCCGTACCTCAAAAGGAACAACGGAACTCTTATAAGTTCACTTCTTTGTTCGTCTGTCTGTCCATCTGTCAAGACCCTTTTTCTCAGGAATGCGTGGAGTTATCAAGTTGAAATTAATATCAAATACTCAAGGCTGCAATCCCTTAAAGCAGTAAAAAAAATCAAACTTCTAAGTCAACGCAATCAAAAGATACGGACGTTTATGTTCCGGAATCAAAACCTATAGGGTACTTCCCGTTGCCCTAGAATCATGAAATTTGGCAAGAAGCAATGTCATGTAGCACAAGTAAAGGGAAAAATCTGAAAACCGTAAATTTTTAGTTACATACCTACAAATTTGTACGGAACCCTCGGTGCGCGAGTCCGAGTCGCACTTGACCGATTTTTTTATGAAGTCATTGAGTTATGTGTTCAATCCAGATTATGGATATCCAGGCTCATACATTAATTTGCGCGTCAGCTATGTATTTAGCCATACCTAATTCTGCTAAGCGTGCATATTGCCCATGAATGAACCTGGACGCTCGGCTGTAGTATAGGGAATCAAAAAATAGTGCTATTTCGCGTATTAGTATAAAACGGTTAAATTAAATTATCTATGCACAAATCGATAGTTACAATCAAGAGGTCTGTGCTAATTGTGGAAAACTGATAAATTATGCGTGATAACATTACTGGATTAATTAATCTAACTTCGTTGGATTTATTAAATCATTTAAATTACTGCGCGGAGTACATTTCGAATAATAAGTGTTTTTAAATATGCCAAGGTAAACCAAAATGTATATCATAAATCTTTGCTTTTCTAACGCACAAATTAAGAGTATTAATTGAGCAAGATAAAGTCAGAATTCTATTAGACTTTAGCAATTGAGTTCTGCCTATAATTATATTCTGTAAAAAAAAACTCAATTTGAAAACTAAGGTGAAGTGAGTTTGAAGTGAGTTGTCAATCGCATCAGAGGGGCCAAAAATCTAGTCGCTAACTCATTTCAGCGACAATTAATGTCAAAAATGTAGGGATAATAGAGGTATTTTTAACCGATTGAGACTGACATCAGACTGTGAACGTTTTTAAAATTACGGGAATTGCCCCTAACAGCTAACTTCACCCAAGTTTTCACGATGAGATTTTTCCAGAATATCTCGGCTGGTCATAGACACCACAGTACCTATTTACGTAGCCAGTTTTCTCACAGATTTAAGCTGAAAAAGCAGTATTTATTTGTCCTCAGGTTACCTACACTATTACAAGTATCTTTTGGTGCTATTTTTTTTTTTTTTTCTGGTGGGAAATTCATCAAATGACCCCTCCCGCTCTGGGTGGAGCGGAAGGGAGTGTCAGACTCTTACTGACTAAAACCCACCCATGTTCCTTCCTTCGCCCTTTATGTTCCGGGGTAGCGGTAACCCTTTCGGACAATCCCGCTGACCATCTTTTGGCGCTCGAATGACGTTGACAGAGGGGCGCTGTTGGTAAACATTTGTACAATTGTTTTGTATATGTAAATGTATTAAAAATCAAGATGGCGGCGTTAGTTCCGATTTTGGCCACGCGCCAGAAGAACTTTGTAGCACTATAGCTTCCCTGCTGGGCAATTTGGAGTAGTTTCTCTGACCTTAAAAAGGTAGGTTTCGTTTTATGTATACTAACTAAAACTAACTTCTTAGCGCAGAAATATTAAGGTATTAATTCCGCCTTTGTACCTTTCTTGAGTGCGAAAAGTTTAAAAATGTTTTAATAATAAACAATAAGCCTATAATATTCCCACTGCTGGGACACAGGCCTCCTCTTTTCTGTGCAGGTCGGTAGATGTCACATGTCTTCGAGTTTTTGGTTCTAGGACATGCCGGTTTCCTCACGATGTGTTCCTTTACCGTTTTGAGAGCAGTGGTGATGAAATTACTTTCATAAAGAAAAGCGCCTGTCTGGGTTCAAATTCACGACCTACACTCGTAAGTCCGGCCGTTGTCACTGAGCCACCACTGCTCCCCACTAAAATAAATGAATCATTAAATTAATGTTCGAGAACTCAACAAGCCAATAATAAAAGTGAGCTAAAAATTATTGCTGTGGAAAAATATTTAGCAAAATACGTGGGAGGACAGCCTATTAATGTATGTATTTGTTTTATTTTTTTGCAGATAACTAAAGGACACACAAATATGGCAATGACGTTCTTATGGCTTTAAAAGGACATGCTGTTTTAAAAGATTTGTTGGATCAAACAAAAGAAAATGATCAGTTTATTGATGAGATTATCATCGTTTTATTGTTTTACAAATAAAGACAATCCACTTGTAGATGGACCTCATTTGAGATCGGTTTATGAATAGGAAAAGACACCCTGGTAACATTAGGGAGTTGCATAAATCAACGAGAAAAGTTTCCTCTATGTTCTTCTCAAAAGTTTTGCGTTTTCTATCTTCTGTACCGAGAAAAGCAGTGCCACGCTTTCAGCCATCAATCTGTGGAATGGTGCAGGTTTGAAATGTATATACATAATATCGTCGTCCAGACCGTATTTCGATCATGACAGCCAACCTCAACAGAGATATTATACTGTCTCATAGCCCGATGGGACGGTAATCCGACACGACCGAAGAGAGATCAGGTGCAGGACTACCGACTTAACGTGTTTTCCGAGACACGGAGGTATATCACACTCCAAACTCCAGGCTGTTATCTACTAAGAAATACCTAATGAAAAAAAAAACAAAATTAAATGTAAGTAACAACGCAAAAAGATGAGCTGGACTCCTTCAACCAGAACTGGTCCTCGGAAGCTTCAAACAGAGAGAAGTGGAAAGAGAGTAGGAAGGCCTTTGCCCAGCTGTGGGACATCACAGGCTTTTAATAATAATAATAATAATAATAATAATAATAACACCTGAGGAGGCTCTCGTTGGGCAGCTGGATCGAGGGCTTGATTCAGAAAGCGGTACTTCTGGACCCGCATTGTCAGGAGGTTCCTCTCTCTGGAGCCCTGACCGCCGGTAGCTTGGACCCTGTTCCCGATACCGGTGGGCTACGATTTTTTATATTTTTAAATGTTTTTTTTTAATTATAATTTATAGGCATTTAAATGAAATAAAGGACATAATAATAATAATAACGCAACAAAATCGGTCCTTTTTAACATCATACTCACTCACTTTCAACCAAAAAGTACCTACGTTTACCTACAGTATAAATACTCGTACTAATAGACTTCAGTATCCCTAACAAAAATAACCACACATACATACGAAATTACCAGTTTTGTGAGAGGTAAGCAATGCAACTATAATTTTTACCACAAATAGGTATTAAGGCTCACATAATAAGCCTTGCTTTTCCACTCAGCCTGGTGTATGCAAATCAGTGTTTAAATGTCACTTGCAAGATTACTTGGAAAGGGTGATGACCTAGAAGCGAAGTACTTACATTATCACAGATGAACAGGTACTGTTATTAGAAGATTTTATGAATAGCTGTAAGATATGCTAGGTAATTTAATGATGGGAGGTGGATTTACGAAATACGGACGAGGTAGGTTACAAATAAAACTTTAGGATTAGATACATTGTTTTCTTTCGTTTAGCTTAACATAATCAGCCAGGTCTGACTCAGGCCTCCTCTCTTCGAGAGAGAGTGGGCTGTAATATACCACGCGGGCCCAGTGTGGGTTAGTAGATGTCACGTCTTTGAATTTTTGATTCTAAGACATGCTACATGGGCTACCACTGCTTACCGTTTAACGTAACTTTAGACAAGTTAAGTATACAAAAATATTGCTGTACTAAAATGCCACAAACAAATAAAACCATCAAAGACAATTTGAAGTAAAATTGGGATAGTAATACGCGTAATATTGATAAATGGTTTTATTTCTGTAACTAGGTAAGCATAAACACTTTCACACGTCAATCATATTATTTTAAAAACTAGATGAGGTCGGTGTTTCCTATCTGACTACTGTAAGAAGAAAGGGGGGGGCTATTAAAAACATGGGTCTCGATAGCCACTCAGTTTACTAGTTCTTATGTCTCTTAAAAAGTTTTCAACGAATTTATACAACTCCGAGCCTTATTTATGCCTTCCAGTTATACAGAGTTCCACACAAATAATTAGCTTAGCTGATATGCTTTCCTTGCTTCTGCTAACTTTTGGTTTTCAAAGGACTGAGTTGCACCATCACCAATATCAGGCTCACTGTTTCATCATATTGCTTCTCTCTTTCACCTTCTATTACTCTACTATTATTGTACTCAGAAGTTTCATGTTTAATACCCAAAACACCACAACTACAAGAAAAAATAGAAAGTTACTAAACCCCTCTGTATGCTGGTCGTGCAAACGCAATCACAGAGGAGCTCTGTATACGGCTATCTGCGATCAACACCTTGTAGGAACCACGCGAGTACGTAAAGCGGCGCCATTGACGTGTGCTATGACAAAATTGACGGAAATGAGGGCCTTTTTATGGTGAGAAGATTGTACAATGTAGTGTAAATCTGAAATGTGCTTAAAAAGTGAAATATACTCACAAATCATAGGCTACATCAGTAGATACGTTGGTTGGATGTATTTTCCGGCAAAAAAAACTGAAACATTCGTACAAATCGCGGACTAAATCAAAATATCGTAGCGGTAGTATGATTTCCTCTTTATTATACAATTTTACCGTTTCTAACGATATGCAGTAACGAGAATAAGTATATATAAGTACACTTGGCTTTATTCAAAAGCGTTTACTCCTTTATTTTTGAATGAAATAATTTTTTTATCTTGCTTCGAACATAGTATTTTCGAGAAAGTAGATAGGAGTATTGAAAGTTTCCAAGTGTTGACATATTAGTGCTCGTGACTGTACCTATTAATTATAATTACCATGGTAAAGTGTAGGTAGTAAATTAGAGTAGAAAAGGTAAGAATATTAGTAAAGAAAACCGTCTAAAATAACATTACAAACTTGCATATTAACATTGATTATATAATAATAATATACAATAATCAAATAAATTAAAAATCAGAACCAGTAGGTCCGACCCGACTTTTCTTAGCTTCTATTTTGGTCTTCAATAGGAAGAAAAACAATGTCTATGCCACTTATCATTCCAAGCAAGTAATAAGAACCTATTGAAAACCATAGATGTGTATCTTTTATGATTAGTGTCTATGATGTTAGAAGGTGATAATTTATAAATAACAACCTGTCTCTGTTTATGTTCTACGACCATATTTATAAAACTATTTGCATATTTATAAATAGATAATGAGGAAGAGTAACTGCCGATCCAAAGCCAAACCAGGCGCGACAATCAATGTGACAAGTCTTAGGATCGATGCAATGGAAGTTCGAAAAAGACAAGTGTAAGTAATATGCGTTCGCGATTTTGTTGCCAAAGAGGTAAACAAATATGAGTTTATGGAAAGATAATTTTAATTACCACACAATAAAGTTCAGTTTACGCTACAACTTCCCACATTTTTATAATTTTAAAATATTGTTAGTCGCTCTGAAATCAACTAAATTTTCACTAAAATAAAATTGATATTTGTTTAACTAGAAATAACATAATTTGGCAACAGAAATTTGAAAAGACCTTCCATGTGTTGGTGTCGGAATTTTCTTAGCATGATTAACTAAATAATCATCTGCCTAGCATTATCAGCCTATAATGTTCCCACTGCTGGAACACAAGCCTCCTCTCTGTGAAAGGGAGTGGGGTGTAATCTACCACGCGGGCCCAGTGCGGGTTGGTAGATGACAGATATCTTCGTATTTTTTGGTTCTAGGACATGCCGGTTTCCTCACGATGTTTTCCTTCACCGTTTTGAGTTGAGAGCAGTGGTAATGAAATTATTTACACAAAATAAAGCGCCTGTCTGGGATCAAACCTGCGACCTACAACTCGTAACCCGCGGCCGTTACCACTGGTCCACCACTGCTCACTGCTCGAAGACATGTGACATCTACCAACCCGCACTGGGCCCGCGTGGTAGATTACACCCCACTCCCTTTCGGAAGTAATCATCAGCCTGGCCTTCTTCCAACTATGTTGGGGTCGGCTTCCAGTCTAACTGGATGCAGCTGAATACCAGTATTTTACATGGAGCGTCTGACTAGATACTTGGTAATATGTTACCCCTTGATAAGACTTGGTTGTCAGATGTTAGGTCTTCTGACGACCCGTAACGACTGTCAATGATCTACAAATCACATCCGGCACCAACGGAATAGCTAAATAATCTAAGGCTTAAAAAAGGCATCGTTAGGACGTTTTCTAAACTGGTACTTAAAGGGGAAACAGTTTTCCAGTCTGGGTGACGGATAAGGATGGTGCAGCGAGGTTAGAAACCCTTCAAGTGGATCAAAAACCTGGAAATGTTCGCTAGAATTTGCTGTATGCGTGATACACAGGACCGGTCTTAATGGCGTTGACGTTGGCGTGATGTTTGGGGAAGCTGTATGTTAAGCAGTGGTAGTCTTGCGGCTGAACTATGAGGATCATTGAATAGTATAATCACCATTTCATGTTTCCACTGCTGGGACTATGTTCTATGTTATTGGGATTGGTTTCCGCACTTAGTTCTTCAAGTGGACCATTGTACTTAAGCCATGGCGGCAGTCGTTGGTCATACTAACCAGCCCACCTCCCTCCAGAAGCTCCCATGGCGGCTGTCGTTGCTCACTTCAACCAGCCCACCAGAATCCAGAAGCTTCAACTGCTGGGACACAAGCCTCTGTTCTCTTAGAGGGAATGGGCTAAAATCCACATCATGTTGAAAGATGAAAGTAAAATATTTTTTCCTAGTAGATCATTGGAAATAATAGGCCCCAAATAACAAGAAATGCCTGTCCTATTAAATACAAAATACAATCAAATTCGTCAAGCCATGCAGTCATTGTTGTACAAAATGTTCACATAATTCAGTATTATCCTAACATCTTAGTTACAATAGTCTAGCGATGTGTAGACAATCTTATACGTAACGCTGTAGGCACGTTTAGAACAATGGGACCAAGCCTATCTAGCTTAGAGATAGGGCACGCTGATTGTAGGGGTGCCACTGCTTTGTCAAATTATTTCTTTAATTAAGATATTTCAATTACTGTTCAGAGGGGCCCGTGGCTAAATAATAACAGCCGCACAGGTCGGTCGATCAGGTTAAGCTACGCTTGGCGCTGTTAGTCTGCCGATGGGTTATCATCTTGACATACCGAGACCTCTCCGTGCCTCGGAAAGCACTTTAAACCGTTGATCCCGGCTGTCATTCGTGGAACTTTGGCCGTCGTTACGGGTAGTCATTAGCCCGAAAATCTGACAACCAGTCTTACCAAGAAGTATCGTAGTACCCAGTAACAGGTTGTGGAGGTCAGATAGGCAGTTACTCCATGTAAAATACTGGTATTCAACTGCATCCGGTTAGACTGGAAGGCGACCCCAACATAGTTGGGAAAAAGGCTATGCAGATGATGATTTCAATTAATGTTCTAATGCAATTATTGTGTGTTCTTACAGGACTACTACTTACCCCGTTACCTGCTTAAGCCGTAGGTCTTGCACCTGATCTGTCTCGGGTCGTGTCGGATTGCGTTCTGTTCCATCGGACTATGAGAGTGAGAGAAGAAATAACGCACACACTTGTGCACTATAACATATTTATGGTGTACATAGTAAAGAATATTCTATTCTCCTTAAGTTCTGAGTTGAGCTGCACGATTACTGACAAACGCGTGCACTGACTGGACAGGTATTTTCCTCAAAATACCATTTCAAACACCAATCTACATGGTCTTCACACGATCTGACCAAGATTATGTCTGGATTTTAAAAGAGACTGTGACCTCTGAGTTGGTTTCGGCCTTTCTTCCGAACCGAATGCCGACCTCATCTAGTTTTAAAAAGATTGACGTGTAAAAGTGTTTGTACAAATGACTTACAAAAATCAAATCATTAAAAAAAAAAAAGTCAAAATGGCACTGAAAATCTCAACAAAAACAGTAAAACAGTTTTCAATCCCTCAGGTAATTACCGCCTGCCAGCCCTATTTAACCAAAACTAGGTTTAATGTCACCAGTCTACAAAGCAACAAACACTACACCTACAGGGCAGTGTCAATCACGACCTACATACAGCTATAAATCTTCTGCTATCTTCCCGATCTAATTAGCATTAAATGCGACAGACACAAGTAAGTACTTATTGGGTAGAATCTGATGATCGGTCGCCTTTCAAGTCCTTTAAAGGATTTTGTTGCAGGAATAACTATTTTTAGTGTAAATGAAATCGTAAAATCATCTTAATCAGCCTATAATGTTCCCACTGTTGGGACACAGGCCTCCTCTCTGTGTGAGGGAGTGGGCCGTAATCTACTACGCGGACTTGGCCCGCGTGGTAGATGTCACCTGTCTTCGAATTTTCGGTTCTAGGACATGCCGGTTTCCTCACGATGTTTTCCTTCACCGTTTTGACAGCAGTGATGATGAAATAATTTACACAAAGTAACTCAAAACACTAGATACTACATAGTTCAGTCTTCAGCCTTTCAGTCACTCCATGTAAAATACTGGTACTTCGTCAGCTGCATCCGGTTAGACTGGAAACCGACCCCAACATATTTAGTTGGGAAAAGGCTAGGCAGATGATGATATGACCTACTTATTATGTCCAGTTTGCCAAACCTCGTAATATTTTCGTGATTGTGCATAAGATTGAGACCATTGTAAACCTATGTACAGACGCCAGCACATCAAGCTACTATAGTCTGTCAAATTTATTTAATAGATTTTCAACTTTATCGTTAAATCATTAAGGTTCAAGGTTGATTGGGAAAATTTGACAGTTTCGGGTAGCTTGACGTGGTGACCGGCTGTACCTACTAGATATATTTTCGTTCACAATTTTGATTAGGCAAGACATTCATAACTGTCATTGCATTCACGTAAAGATAACTAGCGTGGGCACGCCACAATTGCGGCGATAAGTTCCCTCTTTGAGGAGTGGCTGGAGAGGCGCCACGGCGCCCTCACATTCCGCCTGACGCAGGTCCTCACCGACACGGTTGTTACGGGAGGTTCCTGTTCAGTATAAGGCGGGAGGAAACGTCAGAGTGTCACCACCGTGTGGATCGCCCGGAGGACACGGTGGAGCACCGCCGCGTCCTCGTGGCGGAGATCGGCGGCGGCGATCTCTCACGTCCGGCCGTGGTCCATGGTACGGAGCGAGAGTGCATGGGAAGCTGTCACCTCCTTCTGCGAAGCAATAATGCTCGCAAAGGAGGAGGCGGAGCGCGTGAGGGAGAGGCAATCTCTGCGCCCTCACGCCCCTAGTCGCCGCAGGAGATACCCTGGACGTCGGGAGTCACCAGCCGACTCCCAGCCACCGTAGGCGCGGGCTTGCTTGAGCAATGGGCAGCTCGCCGCCCGGCAAGGACCAGGCCCGGGTCGACGGCGCGTTGTGTTCCACGCGCGCCTCAAAGAGATGTCAGCACGAACTAACGGGGTCCGCTAGGGCCGATGTCTGCCAGGGCCGCGGGTTGTTTGAAAGAGATACCGTGGCCCCTGGTATAGGCAACTGAAGGAACACGGGTGGGTTTTAGTCAGTAAAAGTCTGACACGCCGTCCCGCTCCGCCCAGGAACGGGAGAAGTCATATGATGACTTCCCACCCAGAAAAAAAAAAGATAACTAGCGTTTTTCTTCAAGTAAGTATATAGTTAGAAATCAAACCAGTCTTACCAAGGGGTATCTTGTTACCCAGTAACTGCGTTGTGGAGATCAGATAGGCAGTCACTCCATGTAAAATACTAATACTTAGCTGCATCCGGTGAGACTTGAAGCCGATCCCAACATAGTGGCGAAAAGGCTAGGCAGATGAAAATTAGTACTCAGCATTGTAAAAAGGCACGAGGTGTCGTTGCCAGTTGAAACGAACGTTGCTCGCCTCCTTAGTCTTAGCGTGATGTTAAATAATTTAAGGCTAATAGTATAGTAGCTATTTAATATCACCTCAAGAATTGGGCTACCAAATGCAAAAAAGAATTTTTCAAATCTGACTGGTAGCTCCAGAGATTAGTGCGTTCAAACCAACAAAAATAAAAAACAAACTCTTCAGGTTTATTATTAGTAGTATATAATTATGTAGATTAATTTAATAACAGGCACTATGAAAAAATTGAAATAAAAAATTAATAATAATGTTTTTTTTTTATTTAGTCCGCCGTTGTACCTTTATTGTGCGAAAAGTTTAAATAAATAAATAAATAATGTTTGAAAGAAAAACTAAAATAAATGAATGAATGAATGAATGAATGAATGAAAATAAATGTCGCGTTGGTTTTGACCAACGCGACATTTATTTTTTTCCTTCCGACACCGACCGAAAAAAGAGTAACATTTTGATGTTACACTTTTTCGGTCCAGCTTTCATTCAGAGAATTAAGTGCGTTAAGAAACTTTGTTCCATAAAACATAAATGATATCATTTCTCCCTAATCTGCATTCGCGACTTATTTGCCAAAAATATAAACAAATATAAGTTTATGGAAAAATAACTTTAATTCCTACACAATAAAGTTCAGTTTACGCTACATTTTCAAACATTATTTTTATGACTTTTTCAAGAGTGCTAGTCACTCTGAAATCAACTTAATTTCAATTGAAATAAAGTTGATATTGGTTCAACTTGAAATAACATCAATTTGAAACATAAATTTGAATAGACTTTATATAAAACCACATTCAAAGAAGTGCCTAGCGATTATTTATTGAATCAGAAACATTCTCTTCTTAGAATACATTTGAAAGGAATCGGTTAAAAGCCGACCTCACGATTTATCAAAGGCTGCTTTCCCAGAATTATACCTTACTCATTTGATCTTAGGGAAATTTCCTTGTTCGTCATCACCATCAATAATCTGTCCAGCTAATCCCACGACCTGTGTATGAAAAAAAAAATGTTTTCTTTATCTTATATCCCGTTCAATTATGGGCGGATGAGAATTAAGTTAGATACTGTTTACCTAACTTTATGAATAATACTAGCTTTTGCCAGCGGCTTGGCCCGCGTGGAGATCGGAAATTATCACCACGGGTTCCCGTGGGATAATTTCCGACCTCCACGCGGTATCCCGGTAGTTCATTCGTACTACGAGTACCGGGATAAAAAGTATCCTATGTGTTAATCCAGGTTATAACATCCATAATTATCCATTCTGTTGTTTTTGCGTGAAAGAATAACAAACATCCATCCATCCATTCCTGCATCCTCACAAACTTTCGCGTTTAAAATAGTAGGATATGATGAAATTATAATGTATCTATAATCTATAAGTTATCCGTGGCTCGAAAAGCCGTTGGTCGTGGCTGTCATTTGAAGATATTTGTCAGTCGTTACGGGTAGTCAGATGCCGGAAAGAAGTCTGACAAGGATTGGACCACGGAGGTCCGATAGGCAGTCGCTTCATGTAAAGTCAAGAGCATACATTCAGCTGCACCCGGTTAGACTGCAAGCCTACGCCAACACACACAGTTGGGAAAAGTTTACGCAGCGTCAGAACCTTTACTGAGTTACGAAACTAAGCCGAGAGACTCTAAAACTAATAACTATGCCTACTTTAGTGTTATGTATGGACAAGCAATCTTAGCACATACTTAAAGGTATGTAGCATCTGTGAAGAGTATTCGCCAAACATTTCTAATCACTCAGAGCAAAATTGCTAAAGCTGACGTCACGTAGCGACAGTAGGTACCTACCACGAAATAGGAAGCTACAGTAAACCCACTTCCTAGCAACGAAGTTCCACGACTATATCACCACTAGAATCTTACCTTTTTCGAAATAATCGTAGGTATGTTGGAGAGTGTTCATAACACACAAAAAGTTAACCTTACTTTTGATGATTTGGGAATACCGATCAGCGTGTTAATTGCGTAACGTTAATTACGTTATTTACGTTGTTGAGCAGACCAATTTTTCGAACATATGAAGCAGTGGATCAGCAGTATCCATCTAGATGATTCAGATTGTGTGTTACGCACACAGGGAGCCGAGTTAGTCGGGAAGACTGATTGTCACTTACCTGTTTCAGTTCATACCGGCTAAAGATACTTGAGTTCTACGACTAAACTTGTTCTCCAAGATAAGGATAGTGGATGGAGAATAACAAAGACGTTTTTGTCCCCCAAGATTTCTTTGATCATAACCCTACAGTACACCCTAAGTTCCTGCTGACCCTTTGAAACACTTACAACCTTTGTGTCGTGCATTGTATGAACTGGTCCTTCTGTGCCCTAGTTTCCTCTAGTACATAGTTGTCCTAATTCGCTAACCAATATGACGTAACTTCGCCGCAGCCGAATGGGGTCGAGCTTTGCGCACGCGTCGATTCTCTATCGAAATGTGTTCGAGTGTTATAATTGCGATTTAAAATGTATAACGTGTTAAATCACAGGTTGCTTGAATGGAGTTGCGTGTTTAAAGGTATTCAAAGGGATTTGTTTAGAATTCTTGGTTTATTGCGGAATTTTAGTATCGTAATCGATACTGAAACAGGTGGTCACGAGGATTTAGAAACCTGGTGAGAGGATTTATGGGATTTGAATAATGATTTGTTGGAAACACCAGGGTGATAGGAAAGCGATATTCTGACCTAAAGGTATAAAGGTTCATTCTATTTATTGTTGAAACAAGTGAGATTGTGATTCACATTCTTTTATTTGACCATCAAACTGGTACCTTACTCTGGTATTTAGAAGCTAGATTAAAAAAAAATTACACCAAAGTTAAAAACTGATCCAGATATTTCTAGATTCAACCTAAAATGCTACGGATTTGCATGATGCAGTAGTGGTTGTTGGCCTATGTCCAGCAGTGGACTGCTATAGGCTGATGATGATGAGCAGTTGTTGTGTGTGTTTTTATATTATTGCCTTTTATGGCTGCTGGTGCAAAAGTCCAAGCCTTAAAACCACACATCCAAAAAGGCGAAAATTATTCCACCAAACAACATTGCCAAACATTACATGCATAAACAGTTTCACCCGACCACAGTAATGTTCTCTACAAACAAAACGAAAAAAGTAAAATTGCTTTAACAGTCAAGGAAAAAAACGTCGAAAATTAATGTTTATAAAAAGTAAATTGAGACGCATTTCTTGCAAATGGGTACGTTTGAAAGTCAGTGTGTTTGAAACGGCCAAAGACCTACGTAATTAGAGATAGGGCGAGCAAGGTTACTGAGACAGACGGACATACTGTAGTCTGTAGGTACACGTTTTTGGTGTAAGATTATGTGGCTACTGGCTGTAAAAGTTTAATGGAGTTTGTGTTTTTTATGAGTTTAGTTTCCGCACTTAGTCCTTCAAGTGGATCATTGTGCGTGGGCCATGGCGGCCGTCGGTGGTTATTCCTACCAGCCCACCTCCCTCCAGAAGTTGATTAAGTCTCCTGGTCTGTTAAGAACAATCTGTGTAATATCTGGGTGTTCCGAGGGTTTCTGATCTAATCTGGGTGATGCCTGTGCACTCAAAGAGCACATGCGCAACGGTTTCATCAGCTTCCATGCTAGCCCTACACAAGGGTCTGTCCGTTATGCCTATTGTGTGGAAGTGTTCTGTGTTTTTTGGTTTCTGATAGCCTCTCTATAATTATAGTCTCATAAGTCACAACTTGCTTAAGACAAGAAGTTGAATACATCGTGCATCGCAAAAGATGAAGTTTATACTAGATATACTCGTATTTTGACAAACTCCGAAACAAGTATCCGAAACCAGTGATTTTGGAGAACAATCAATCTGCCTAACCTTTTCCTAACTATGTTGGGGTCGGCTTCCAGTCTAACCGGATGCAGCTGAATACCAGTATTTTACATGGCGCGACTGCTTATCTAACCTCCACAAGCCAATTGCTGGGTAACTCGATATCTCCTGGTAAGACTGGTTGTCAGACTTCCGGACTTCTAACCGGCGGGACTAACGGTCTAACGTGCTTTCCGAGGCACGGAGAGGTCTTAGTCTATAAAGATGGTCATCCATCCACGAAACCGTGGCAAGCGTACCGTATTTTGGAGAACAAGCCATGACAAATTCAACCATTTGTGTTGAATTTGTCATGGTTTACCGTTGGATCTTTTGTATCATAATACTTTTACTTGCATTATTCAATAAGTTTCTATATTTCGCTTTCGTTTCTGCACCCTTCAATCAAGCATTCACCGATGCAATAAACCACAAAAACAATTGAACATCTATAGCTAGTCGTTTGACATCAGCCTAAGATTCTCGAAGCCCGCACTGCATAATACTGCAACCCATACAATACATAAGAAGACATTCCTAGATACAGATCGCAGTTGTCATTCGTGTTACAAGTGTTGGATTAATTGAGGAAAATGCAATCAAATGATATAGCACTCGTAAGGGCAGGGTTAGCCGCCTGGCGATCAAGATTTATTACCAGACTCGACGTTTAATCTCGCCGTGGACACCGTCATGTGGTTTGTAGTATATAAACTAGTCAGTACATATTATGGTGTACTGCTACTGATGCAGTGGGCTATGAGGTTGAATTAACTCCGTTTAATGCGAGGTTTTTATGTCGAGGACCAAATCATCAGACGTATCTTTTGCTAATTCACCACTTTACCAGAGACCAATAAATTTACCAATAAACGGCTTTTATGGTTGAAAGTTTCTCCTAGGACAGTTTTGGAGACTTGAATATACGAATAATTGTGTTAGTTTCAACCTTAGCCAAGCCAGATTTTAGTATCCTTACATAGCGACACTTCGTAACGTAACTTGTGAGAAATTGGCCAGGTAGAAGAAAACAATGATATTCTGTAAATAAACATAATACCATAGAAAAATACTAACTCGAAGGGAGTTTGCACACAATTGTTTACAAAAACGGTACCAACCATAATCGTCCTACAATGTTTATTGTTCCTGTAGTGTCATTGCTGCGACACTGGCCTCCTCTTGCTGAAACGCGGGCCCAGTGCGGGTTGGTAGATGTCACAAGTCTTCGAATTTTTTGGTTCTAGGACATGCCGGTTTCCCCACGATGTTTTCCTTAACCGTTTTGAGAGCAGTGGTGATGAAATAAATTACACAAAATAAAGCGCCTGCCTGGGTTCGACCCCACGACGTATAACTCGTAAGTCGCGGCCGTTGCCACTGAGCCGCCACTGCTCACAAAACGTACAGACGCCAGCAGGTCAAGCTACCCGAAACTGTCAAATTTTCCCAATCAACCTTGAACCTTAATGCTTTAGCGATAAAGTTGAAAATGTATTAAAGAAATTTGACAGATTGTAGTAACTTGATGTGCTGGCGTCCGTACCTAATTACACAAAAACATTTCAGTATTCACACATCCAGATATCCAAACCTTATCAAACCTTTTTTATAACTGCACGTGTCCCAAACACGAAAGGCAAATGCAAAGAAAACAACCTCAAAGGAAAGACCGTGACGATTGCCCAGACAGATAAAAAATAGCAAGAGCAAATAATCCAACAGTAACTATTAACAGTACCCTTCGCTCTATTTACAAATGAGGGGAAGACATGCTGACCTATATCCTGTAGAGCATAAAGACCCACTGTCCTAGCACACACACATACGCCATCACTATTCGCACACACACAAACTCATCACCGTGAATCAGGGCGAGTGTGTGTTGTGTGTGGCGTTAGAAGATGTGTTTGTGTGTGTGCGTCTTGGAATGACATGTGTGTTTCGTGTATAAACTGTGTGTTGTAATTATTTTCAAGTATGTTTCGATGGTTTCTGTTTGGAAGTTTAAAGCAGTGCATGGAAAAATGCCTAACCTACTTTAACTTGATTCTGCTGAGCGTATAGAGGGCAACTTGAATTGTGTCATCCCAGAATATGAAAATATGATGTCGGTGACCTATCTATGCAAACAGATAAAATTAAAATGGCTGTTTGTTACGTCAAAATAACATCTTTTTATTAAATACATATGAAAGTACCTATACACGGGTACTTATAATAAAAAATCTTCTATTTTTTGTTTGTCTGTCTGTTTGTTCTAGCTAATCTCCGAAAGGGCTGGACCGATTTTAACGAAATTTGATATGGGGATACTTTGAAGCCTGGGGTAGGATATTGTATGCTACTTTTTATCGCCATATAACGCGGGCGAAGCCGCGGGCGGAAGCTAGTATGAAACAATAAATATAGGTAAGAGTTCAACTTTAGATTTTAATGCGCAGATCTAGAGAAGACTGTATCGCTCTATGAAAACTAATAGTACCTAAGGCAATTGTTCAAAATAATATATTAAAGTAGATTCGTGGTCACAATCTATTCTTCATAATGTCAAATTCTAGTAAGAAAATTATTAAAATAATAGAAACGTTATTAGAATCTTATTTCATAATCTCTGGCAGCCAATTTCTGCGTGCGTACCAATTTATATCTTTGTCAAACCTAATTAATTATTTGTCTTATTTAGCTTATTTGTGTTTGTACATTGCGTAGGTACTCGAGGACTTTAGAAATACAATAATTATAATTACAAATCAGAGATTTGTCTTCTGAACGTAAAATGAAACCCGTTTCTGCCTAACTTTGACCAACTACATATCTACACAAAACTAAACTTAATAACAGACATTTGCATTTAAATGGTACATACAACTGAAATATACGCCATTAGTCAAAGACATGCAACATTGTATGAGCTAAAATATTTAAATTCAATACGAAGCTTGCTTAGAAAATAGGCCTCGACCCGACCCGATGTTGTGCATTACCTACGTACCTTAGAAATTCATAATCATTGTCATCATTTCAGCCGAAAGAACAGACATAGCCATAGCACCGCCGAGAGCAGTGGTGTCTAGTGGTAACGGCCCGGACTTACGAGTTGTAGGTCGTAGGTTTGAACCCAGACAGGCTCTTTACTTTGTGTAAATTATTTCACCACCACTACTCTCAAAACGGTGATGGAAAACATCGTGAAGAAACCGGTGAAATCTATTATACCGCACTGGGCCCGCGAGGAGATGCCTGTGTCCCAGCAGTGGGAATTTAGGAACAGGCTGATTATGCTAAACACCGCCGGTTCTGTGCTTCTAGAAATTCATAATAGTTAAATCAAAATCTATTTTATTTTCCTATTCAACCTACTTTTATAAAGTCACCCTTCTAAATTCAATCGTATAAATTTCCAATTAGAAAAATGCGTATTATGTAAAAGAAAAGAAATCTAATATCTTTTGATTTCCAAACCTTTTATTTGCATAGATTTGCATTACCCATTAAAAGTTGGCATTTTATTAAAAATTGACATTTTATTAAAAGTTGACATTTTATTAATAATTATTGTTAAGATCAAATTGGATTTCTGTTCAATCTGACACAACAAAATCAAAAGTCATTTATTCAAATTAGGCTGAGAATCAGCACTTTTCGAACGTCAAAATTACAAAAGACAGACCCCCAAAAACGCCCGCCCTTCAGCACTTCCTAGTGCTATACCAACCAGTTGCAACGAAAAACCACCAACCTGTTAATAACTTAGCAGGCAATTCTTGCACCTCCTCTTCCCTTTCTCGTCCTTACAGCAAATCATACTCCTCTTTTTTTCTCCTCCTGACCAATCTTTGTTACTCCCGTCAACTGCCCCGTTGGTATCGTGGTCGCATGCGCTACTGCTGAGCGTGGGGTCCTGGGTTCGATTCGCAGTCGGGCGAAGTTATATTGGGTTTTTCCATTAGGAATTTCTCAGTAACAGCCCGGAATTTGAAAGCTGGTGGTGTGATCACGTGCCTCGGAAAGCACGCTAAGCCTTTCGTTTTGCGCCTGATCTCTCTCCGGTCGTGTCGGATTGCTGTCCCATCGGACTATGAGAGTGAGGGAAGTTGAGTGGACACACTTGTGCTAAAATAACCCCGCGTAGTTTTGCCGCTATGGCCGAAATACGGTCTGAAAGACCATTTTTATTACTACTTACCAATATTGATCACCACGCTCTAACTGCTGGTTGGGAAATTGTAAGAAATTTAAACGAAATAACAAAACTAATTATGCTTTTTACAAACCCATTTCGAACTGGAGAACTGCAGTAGTAGTGATTTTGTGTATGTTAATCAATCAATATCAACTTAGCCTATCGCAGTCCACATAGACCTCAACCAGAGTGCACCACAATACCTTAAATGGCTAGTCTCCGTTGAGATTTTGACGGCACGATTGGTGCAGTCGTTAAGCGATTGACTGCTGCGCTGCGTGTCGCAGGTTCGATTCCCGCACGGAACAAATATTTGTATGACCTACAAGTAGTTATTCCGGGTTTGGCTGTTTGTGTATGTGAGTTTAAATGTTTGTAAACGCACCCACGATACAGGAGAAATTCCTAGTGTGGGGCAACGTTTTTTTTTTTAAAAAAAAAAAAGATTGGTTGCCATGGCCGAAATTCGGTCTGGAGGACTATTATCACTCTCGTGAATCGAGACCGCGGGATTCGTTACTCCAAGCCCTTCAAGTTAATAGTTCAATCGTAGTCTCCGGGCTTTGTCACCATGAGCAGCATATCCAAGTCCCAGGTTATGACTATCGTGGCTTTCAACCTCTCATGAAGATTATTATTAAAAACCTATTAATAAATTTACTGTTATTTAGATTACATTTAATACAGTCGACCGCACGACGTTTGCAATACTTTGACCTTGAACTGACCTGGCGTAGTACAAGTTTCAATACTTAAACTGGTTCTGTTACCACTAACGTGCAGCTTACTGTACCTACTTACGTAGATAGTGTAGGTTCTTAAAAATCTATACTAATATTATAAAGAGGTAAAATTTGTTTGTTTGTATGTAGGGAGTAATCTACGGAACTACCGGTCTGATTTGGATTTCGTTTAATAGCCCAATTCTTGAGGAAGGTATAGATATATAGGCTATATAACATCACGCTAAGACCCTAAGGAGCCGAAAAAAGGGGAAAAAACTCACTAAGAACACTAAGCGAAAACGAAGTACTAGCGCGGCCAGTCGATGCGATGCGATGCTACGTGGACAGCAAATTTCACGCAGACGAAGTAGCGGGCAGAACATATAATGTAATAAAACAGCAAGCAATTCCTCTGCGCCGAAATAAAAAAATATCCAAAAAAGCATTCTCCTTCACCGAAACAAACGTGATTTTCAGGTACAACGTCCTAGTTTAACGCCCCGTCCGTCCATGCAATAAAAAGTAGAATATTTAAAGGACACTGGTTCAACGTACTGTCTCCGTAATTGTAATAAAGAGCAATCGAAGATCACTCTCCTGACCTTGGACAGCAGCCTTTTTCTTTACATGACTATTTACAAAAATTTATTTATGTATTAAAATTGGTTGCTGTGTGAACAAAAGGTTCTTTATTTTAGTATATTATTGTGCAATCTTTCATTAGTGTTTTTTTTTTGGAATATTTGTTTTGAGGTTAAATATATTGTTACGTTTTGTTGAGCTGTAAGATAAGTAACTACTGTAGGAGAATGTTTTGAAAGTGTCATTTCAGAAAAGCATTCACGTCTTATTCTTTTCGTGTCGGTGGTACTCTCCTTCGATATTTTATAGTTTTTGGGCCCAGTAGGTGGCCACGTTGATTGCGGCAGTGGCATTCATTAAGTCATCCAAGGTGCAGGTGAACGGGCACTTAGGCCACTACAGCAAGTGGGGCATGGTCTGTTCAGAGGCACCACCAAGCATTCACTTAATACTAATGACCCATAACCAGGATAACCAACCAACTGGACATCCTTTTTAGCAAAACGGTCGCCAACAGCTGTAAATAGGATTTCTTCACATAAAGCGATCGAGCGATGTATAGTAAACGGGACACTAATTTTGGCTGTAAAAGTCGCGATGTAATTACGCCAAAGAATGGAGGAATAGGTAAAGTAGCAGGTAGCGTTCTGCAGTTTCTGCCTACCTCATGGGAAAGAAGTGTGAGTTTATATATGTAATGGAGGTAAGTTATAGTGAAAAAGTATGATTGTCTACACGAGCATGATGTGGGTTTAGGTACAGATGCCAGTACATCAAGCTACCCGAAACTGTCTAATTTTCCCAATAAACCTCGAACCGTAATGCTTTAGCCGTTAGGTTGGAATTCTATTAAAGAAATTTGACAGATTGTAGTAGCTTGATGTGCTGGCGTCTGTACCTACTATATTCCAAAATAGATATACAAACTCCAAATCCAATCCACAAAGCTATTCAGAATCAACGAGAACCCATATTTCTAAACCCCTGAACCGAAACTTTAACAAACAAACACAATACAATTCGTATAAATCATATTATATAAAGTAAAATTTTAGCTAAAAATCATAAAATTCGTTCGTCTCGACCTGCATATCTAAACCCACACGTGTTGCGCAAGGTATTGTCTAAACCATTGTTGTTATTATACAAAAGCATACTTTTTCAATCGTTTATAAAAACAATTCTAAACATGAGACCGCTTTTACTTTCTTCAACATTTTTTGTTGCTTCGAAGCGGGGAAGCGTCGCTACTCAGTTTTATGACTAAACTTATACTCGTATTCCAACCAACCAATTTAACACACGGGTAGGGCTAGTGGTCGGTAAAAGTTATAACAACATAAAAAAAAAACCTAACTTGAAAACTTCCACCTGCGTCGCTCGCCGCCATAGGGCTCTCTCTCTTTCCTTCAATTCGCCTTCTCTTTGCACGTTATTTGTTTTAATTACATTGATGCGATGTTATGATCCGTGACCCCGGCAAATGACCCCTGCGCTACAGTTCTTTAAGTCAGGTTGCTCTAAGATGCTATTTTAGAAAATTGTTAATAAATAAATAAATATTACTGTTTAATTGAATTAAAATATATTCATACAACTAAGACGCGAAACCGTATACGTGTGTTAAATTAATGTCGCCATTAAAGCGCCACGCTGTATAACTGACAAAGCCCGAAGAACTTAAGTGGCAGTGGGTAGTACATTGCTCGCAGAACAGATGGCCGATGTAGCTGAAAGGTTCTGGAGTGTCGACCGCGTACCAGAAGACATAGTATTCGAAGGCAAAGCAGCTGGATGCAAGAAGTACAGAGCCAGTCGAAGTGGTGATGCTATGGGTAGGCCCATGTCCAGCAGTTGGGTTCTTTCAGAAGAAATGATGATGATGAACCTTATATTCTATTGAGATCTTTGACTTAATGGAATACTAAAAATCTGAAAGTAATAAGTCATTTCTAAATGGTTATATTAGAGTTTTTCTTAAGATACAATACTTTATCAATAATAGATACTGTTATTTGAGGAAATCGGGCTAAAAATAACTTCAGATGTCACTAAAATTAGATTGTATTCTTACATTATAAAGTAAGTAAACAATGATTCATTTCTACACTAAGAACTCGCGTTTAGGGTATTTTTGCTTGTCTTAAAATCACACTTACGTAATTTTATCACAAGTTTGAATTTTATAAATATACCTTTATCATTCTCTTTGCTGCAGTACTATAATTGAACCACAACGATTCCCAACAGTTACTTGAAAACATATTGCATCGTTACCTGTACGCATTCCCACACTTCATCTCATATTCTGTCTCCTGTCCCTTTCACATGCACTACTGTTTATATTGCCGTCTCATTCTATCAGAATACCACGATTTGACGTCATCTTTCACTCTCGCTATCGATAACAGTATATGTAAAAGTATTAGATGCAATTTAATTACTTAACAGAAAACAATGGATGAATTTTGTTCGGGATCTGAAACTAAAATATTGTTATTTTCAATAAGAGTAATTATTGGAAAAACTTAAATAAGTTTTCAGAAAAATAATGTTTGTTTTCCAATTAAGTATTTTCGATACTTTTAGTACCAATGCTCATTCATTACCAACAACCATCTATCAAATTTTCTGTCATTGACTTAAAAATCTGAGGTAGGTAAATTAAAAAAATAAAAGTCTTGTAAATTATTCTGCGATTTAAGGTTAAATATTGATCTTGCTTTTGGTTTTATCCATGTGGAATTTCTCAGTAGCAGCCCATAGTCTGGATATATGCCCGGTTGGTGGCAATTGGCTCGCTCCTTATTACATGGACCTCCTTTAACTGGCAAAATATGAGTGTACTATATTTGCACCTCTGCCTAACCCCTTTTGTAATATAGGTGCGGTGTTACGTTATTAGTAGGTATTCAGCTTATAAAAACGTCACACTAATTCTTATCACTCAATCTGTCAAATCCAATAAGTACAAAAAATATGATTAACTGACTAAATTCTTTCATATACTACGTGTGACGTAAATCCGTTCAGCTCGATGAGCGCGCGCACTTTCTTCAAAACGAGACAGCGATACATTTTTCTTTAGGTTAGAAAGAGACGGGGCTAGAAAACAATGACGCTTGAGTTTTTTCCCGTGCAATGATACTCTGGCGTAACATCACTTTCTTTCAGTTTTTAGGAGTCCGTAATTGGATGGGTCGATTGAAGCATGCATTGTTTTGAATGAATATTGTGCAATTTAAATGCAAACGTAATGGGAATAGTGAATACTTTTGTTTAATTCATAGTAGGTATATTTTATTTACCAATAGCCTAGGTTGACGATCTGTAGAAGATCGCGGGGAAGACCTGGATGAGACTCGCACAGACCAGGGAAGCATGACACAAAAAGGAGGAGGTCTACACTCAGTAGTGGGGGGAATGATGATGATAAGTGTTTAATTTGGTTTTTAATTATTCCTGCTAAGGGAATATTGCTGTGATATCTTGCTGAATAACAGCAAGTTTCCCTTAGAAGTTTTCGTGTTGTTTGTAGTTTTGAAACAAATACATAACCAAAGTAATAAGCTAACCTAACTAGGGAATCTTAATTTTATCTAGGTCAATTTATTTTACGTGTTGAAACAACCATTGGTTCCACGTACTCCCTTGGTGATAAGGTTTGAAGGTCAATAATAATATTCCAATGTAACGAATCATTTACAAAACGTTTTAACTCCTATTTATTTTATTATCATCTGCCTAGCCTTTTCCCAACTATGTTGTGGCTTCCAGTCTAATCAGATGCAGCTCAATACCAGTATTTAACATAGAATGACTGCCTATCTCACATCTACAATCCAGTTACAGGGTGATACCCCTTGGGTATAACTGGGCCTCAAAACGGTAAAGGAAAACATCGTAAGAAAATCGGCATGTCATAGAACCAAAAAATTCAAAGACATGTGACATCCACCAAACCGCACTGAGCCCATGAGGTGGATTACAGCCCACTCCCTCTCACAGAGAGGAGACCTGTGTACCAGCAGTGGGAACATTATAGATGGATTACGCAAGACTGGTCATCAGACTATCCGTAACATCCATTTCTTTTATCCAGAAATCAATAATGAAAACGAGAACACTTCAACCGTATCCCCTATTCTAACTTGGCCGGTTTTTTCTAAGTTATCGTGTGCGATCCGTTGACTCCAATTAATTGGTGATAGAGTGAGAGTTTGGTGTCATTGTGCATGCGCCACTTTCGACTCCAATGACTGATGATCGATAGTTTTTCTCCATTTAAACTGTCATGCTTCGTATGACGCGAGTGAAAATTGTTTTATTCCTTTGTTCTGCATTTTGTTCATGCTTTCTCTTTGCGGGCGTGGTTCGGAGTTTTATTAGTGTTAATCAGGTGGTGGGTTCTTTTAGGTAATTATGAATTGGATGGACATTTGACAGGCATCCATGTCGCCAATTAATTGATTAAATTATTATTTACTAACAACTAGGCTAAGGTGATTATTAACACTATATGGATCTTTGGTCTGAAATAAAGAATTTGATTGATTGATTGATTTAAGTATAATTCCAAAATTTGGAGTAGTGTTTTGATACTTAGGTGTCCTTTTTGTTCTGGTATAATAAATGTATGCACATAGTTAGTTATTCAAGATTGTCTCAGTAACAGCCCGGAGTCTGGATCTGTGCCCGGTTGATGGAAATAGGCCCGCCCCCTATTACATGGGACGAAATGTGGGTATACTATTAGATACACCTCTCCCTAACTCTGCGTGATGCAATATTGTGTAGTTAGTTATTCAATTAGGTAGTGTAAATATGTATTTAGTTAGTTATATCAAAGTGGTCACAAACCAAAATTAAAAAAATACAGATATTTCTACCCATAATAATAGCTCTTCGTCTAATGCTACCATAAGTTTAATGTGATTAATATTTGACTAGGAACTATTTACCATTTAGTTTCTAATGACAACATTTACACTGGAAAATTGCCATATAAGGGGACAAATAAACACATATGACGGTGTTGATTATCCTGTCCTTGATGAAAGAAGATAAACCTATCACCACAGTATTATCAAGAAGGTTCATCAAGAACTTCATTGCCATAAATTGAAATGTTCTGACACCCCACAACTACATTCTGTTTACAAAGTTAGTTATCATAATTTAAGGAAATTACATTCCGATGTTTGACACATAGAGATTATTGTCTAGTTATTTTTCTATGCAAAGGTGGAGTGCACCTGTAGTCGTTTTAAATAAGCTAGCTGCTAAATAGGCATGCATAATAGCTTGTATAATTACTCTTCATTCCCCTCGCTTACCTTCTAAGGAAGAAGCTGTATTTACTTTGACTAAGGAACAGATAGAAATATATTACAATAATCTATTAACCATATTACTGTTAACATATGCTTTTATAGATACATATGAATTGAACATCCTCTAGTCCTTCTCTCCGCATATGTGCGAGTAACCACGGGCCAATTACGTTCTAAAATTTCAAAAGATTAAAATACACAGAGATTTGTTCAATTTCTTCGCTTCGTTCACTGGAATTATAGAGCCTTTCAATCAGACAATGGACACGTACAATACCTATTTGTTCGTAGGCACACGTAACCTGCAATTTGAAAAAAAAAACGCGATAAATTTTTTTGCCTCCATTATTGCCTTACGAACGTGCTCACAAAAACTACTGGCCTGATCTAAATCGGAATTCTTAAGGGTCGCTAAAAAAAAAAAATAGAAAGAGACAGGAGAAATCAGAATTTTTTGTTCGTCTGTCTTTCACATAACTTTCCCCGGAACACAATGGAGCCAGGTAGGCGGAGGCAAAAAAAGGACCTTCTGGTATACCCTGATTGTGTGATAGTGACATTTTATATATTCGAGGTCATGATTCGAAGGCTTTTTTCTACCTTTTATTGGAATAGCGTCGAGTTTTAAAACTACTAACTTAGGTGTGAGTGGTCTTTGTTCCCGATTTTTTTCACGGAATTTCGTTTGGCGATCGTTTACTATGTCGTTGGTGATTCATTTCTAAAAATACATCATGTGTCTAAAACAGGCGTGTTTCTGGGCTAGATGCTTTTACGACTACTGGAACACATGTCAAATGTAGGTAATTAAATGTAAGGGGCTCCTGCCAGCTAGCAATACATTATGGACTCCTTTTCGGTTAGTTCATTTGCTTGCTAAGAGATGGCGCTGACAGCGGGCGGCGACATTGTAATTATTAACGTCAGCATCTTAACTTTTTACATTTTTGTCAACATAAAGAAAGAGAAGATAAAATACAGTTTTTAATTAATTTGCGTAATTGGGCAATAACAACATTTTCAGTGAATATCACTTTCGTGAAAGTCTCGTCAATAAGTTTACTAATCCTTCACTTTACTCAATATCAACCAACCATCCATCAACGATTGCATCACTGCTTTCCATCAGGATCGCAGTCAAGCACTAGTTTATATAATTTAAAAAAAGCATATATTTTAGCGCTTAGGCTTTATAGTGCCAGAAAACCTCTCAGCATTAACATACTCTTGTATATTTTTCTATTTATCTTCAGTCGTCGTCAAGGAGCGTCCGTAAATATGCCATAAGGCATAACCGAACTAATAAGTCTAATGTCAAAGCAAAGGTTACATGTCCCTTATCAATTCGACCCTGAAAGACCGTCAACCTTCG
Source organism: Apamea monoglypha (assembly GCA_911387795.2). Classification (NCBI taxonomy): domain Eukaryota; kingdom Metazoa; phylum Arthropoda; class Insecta; order Lepidoptera; family Noctuidae; genus Apamea; species Apamea monoglypha. The sequence goes on from OU426915.1 coordinate 17,787,699, forward strand.
CACATTCTACTCATGTTAGTCCACCATATTTGTACGTTTGCGCAAACAAGAATACTTTGTAGAATATTTCTTCGGCATTTTTTGCCAGAAAGTTATTCCAAGAAGGGTTTTCTTTGGCTTTTTCGTGGTTGCTAAGTACTATTACAAACTTAACATGTACCTATCACATAATTAATTTACCTGTCATTGCTTTATTTTAATTCTTTTTTACCTATTGTGGTATAGTTTTTCTTCTAGGTGCATCGTGTTCACATATAATAATGAATTCTTCTTAGCGTGTCGGCAGCAATCTAAATGGACTCGGCCCAGAATTTGGCCACTTGTTTGGCACCATCGCCAGCGTCCATCAGTTCCTGTAACGTGCAGCTGACAGGACACGCAGGACACGATATTAAGTGTCCCATCGTTTGTGGAACAGCACCATATTTACACTCCAAGGCGGAGTCGTCTGTGAATAACCACCCAAACCTGAACAGGTTTTCCTTGCTTCGGCCAACCTGGCTCTGGAGTCTATTTAAAGACTTCCATGTTAATCAACGTAACTCATGTCCAGGTGGGAGGTTTTCAACGGGTGGGACGAAAGGTTTGGGTAAGGAAGCACAGTCTCGCCACAGCTTCAGTCTTTCTTGCGATCGTTCGCCAGTGATAATAATAAAATAATGTGGAGTAAGAAATTTTAAATCTTATCAAAACGGATGACTAGTTATTTAATTAACAAGCTTAAGTAATGACCAATCAAGCATGTTTGCAGAAACAATAGTCAATGAGATGGAACTTTGTTTAATTACTTTCTCAACATCATTAACTTCTTCAAGCTTGGCAATATCAGGTCTCGTAACCTCTGCATTTTCTAATTTCCAAATAAATGAGTCAATAACGGACAAAGGAGCTGTCACTTGGATCTAAATGTTCTAAGAAACGATTTCGAAGTATACCTCTAAAAAGTCCATTTAGATATATACTGTTGCTACTGTTTTTTGTTATATTTTCAAATGCTTCTAGACTTTCTGAAATGACGAGTTAAGTACTTCAAATTATTTTCCATTTCACATGAGTCAGAAACATTAAATGATTCTCGAAATTCCATAACTTAAAGTACAAATAACATTTAAGCCGCTGCTCATCCAGTAATATTCATAATTAAAATGTCACGATAATTTCACAATTTCATAACGAGATCTTAGCTTCATGATTTGCAAAATATGTCCTTTCTCACCGCAACTACTTGCATCCAGCGATAAATTGCTAACTAAACACAGATGGCCCCCTATTTACAGTGCCTTTACAAGCTTACCACATAGAATTGCATCAAAATCCTCTAATAAACCTCTTGTGGATAACGTAGAAGTTATGAAAATGAACAAGTTGAAAGGAAAGTGGCTGTGCACCTCGGCTGTGACGAAACATCAACTCATGCTAGCAATATGTGAAAGGGGATCTTATCGATATGGCCTATATCACCTTTTTATTTTTAGTCTAGCTACTTAGTGGTTTTAAGATCTAGATAATAAGATAGAAAAAGAAAGAATCTATATGAACAGTATGCGAAGAGAGCAGTAGGTAGTGATTGTATTGCATAAGTGCAGCCAAAAATTTAAACGAATAAAATCAAAGTAGTTGCTCCATAACTACAAACAAGAACAACATCAGAACTCAATCAACGAGAATAAAAACGAACGTCAAAATAAACAGAATACATATATTTTTTGAGCTAAAAATATAAATGCTAAATATAAATACGCAAGAACAGCATAGACCTAGAAGATGTGCGATGATTCACACGGTGGTCGTAATCTTTATAATCAAAGTTGGAGCTGTGACCCAAATCCGTGCAACCGCCGAGTACTTTCATTGTGAACGCTAAACTACTCTCACACTTACATAAAATACTAACACAAACCTAAAACATGCTGTAACAACACGATACATACAACCACTAGCGAAAATATTCCGCACACTAATGCAAATATGAATATAGAATGCACACATAGAGTTACCAACACTACCGCAATTCGTGTCTCGATAGACGTATGCGTGAAAGACATTTGCATATATAATGAATTAGGTATATTAGGGCAAAGGAATTCTGTTTTGCTTAATTTCGAGTTCATTGCATATATATAACGGTATTATTATATATGGAACTTATCACAGAACATAATGCACACATAGACGACTGTACGTTGGACAACACATGTACTCTGTATAGTGTAGAGTACACTGCGAATGTGTGACAGTAGCATATTGTGCTTCGGCATTAGAGCGAGAAGAGATGCGTATAATGTATCATTTAAGATCTAGGACATCATTCCCGCCTTGTTCTAATTACACATGAGAATGTAGAATTGATTGATGACGACAGATAATGCAGCTACTCAAGAATTGTAAAGAAAAAGAAAGCGGGAAACCAAATAGTGGGTCAGTAATGAAAGACTTGATGACAAGCTATAGTAGGTATGTTGGAAAATATAATAGTGAAAGTGAAGAGCATGTAATTGCAGCAAATTGTATAACACTGAGCACGATAGTGTCACAATGACGAACATCATCAAAAAACGATTAGGCAAATAGGAAAATAAGCATAACAAGGCGGGTTACTTTGTCGTAAGGGTTTGTGTAATCGCATTTAGTAACGTTTTGCTAACCATCTCAACATTTTAACCGTTACAGTTAAATTTCGTGTCGTTACTAATCTTGTTCCTATGCAATTTTACTGGAACTAATTCGAACATAGAGCTGCGATTTTGGAACATATTTTTATTACCAGCCTTGTAATGTGAATTTTTATTATGCTAAATCGAGTCATCGTTTATTCAGTGCACGCTTTCTAATTTCTAATACATTGCATCTGTTACACCAACTAAAATCTTTTAGATTTTTTGACCAAAATTCCTTACCTATATCTAGTCGATGATGACTTAATTAAGATGTTATCATTGATCAAGAAATAAGACACTTTGATATCTCGCAATCGACACCGGAAGCGAACCCAAATGAAATTGATTACTTCCAACGATCATTCAAATCAGTGTCATACAGTCATAATCTCTTCACAACAGTTGCGTAAGTTGCGCTGGCGCTGCCGTGACGTAACCGAAACGAGCTCAGCGAAAGTTGCTACGGCAATTTCTCTCTCCTACCTATCTTTCTCTTGAACTGCCATCTCTGTCGCACATGCTACTTTCACATTCTCGTGTCTTGCTTCCACCTCGGAACGTTTGCTGTCCTTATCGTTTGCATTACTTTCCGGTATGTTGCTATCTCTGTCTGTATCTTCTTCACGCTTGATGTGGACCATTTTTTCGGTTTCGCACGCGTTGGAGGCGTTGCCACTACGTAATCAATTGTCTTCTTGTTTGTTTATTCTGCGGTTGCGCCTCAAGCAAGAAGTTTTTATCAAATAAATATGCGATTAAGTACTGTCAATACACTGGTAATTGACGCAATAACATGTTGTTAAGTTTAAGGTTAGATGTAAGTATATCTTTAAATGTTTTTAATACAACTTCTTTGATATGAGATTAGCTTTCGGGTATGATTTTTATGAATGATTTATTAAATTGGAGGTAATAAATAAGGTTCACTTAAATGCCGAGCCTATTTCCGCATATTTAGGCCGTAGATGTTGCCTTGAAATGTGCCGTCTCATTCGAATTTCTAGTAGGTACCAAGTGACGAAATACGGACAATTATTTATACTAATATTGTAATTAGCGCAATAATTAGTTATTAGTATTAAGTTGAATGAATACTTAAAGGATCTTCTCTATCAAAAAGGGAAACCTTTATCAGACGTTGTTCGCTCCGTTTCATGGCTTATTGTCATTGTTAACCACACTTTCATTTTATCAAGGATTTACATTTATATTTAAAAGCAATTTGCTTGCCTCAAAAACATTAAAAACAGATACAAATAATTGCCCTAAAACAATTCGTATTATAGATAGATACATAGCTATTGCTAAACTGGCACGGAAACACAATAACACAGCACCAATAGGACGCAGGTATATCTAGGATAGCTAATTTCCAAAATAATTTAACCAATAATCTCAACCTTAAAGCCAAAGCTGCACCTACTCTCAAAATTGTCCACGAATCCATTCAAATCCTATATTTCTAAACAGCCACGGAAATAGCCTGCACAGAGCCAAAAGGGCGTATATCAAGGATCGGATATTTCCATGAGATTCGGGCGATTGTGGCTGACTCAAGGTTGGTGATGAAAGTAGCCCCGCTAGCATTCCACCGACGGTTCTCAACGCACTTTCGTCCCACAAGGCTGCCGGCTCCCAATGAACTTTTAGCTGCTATAAGTTGCTGTCGTGTATGAAAACGAGAGAAAAATATTTAATATTTTGTGAATTTAGGGTATTAACATTTTAAACGTAAGGATAATACTAAAACTAAGAACATAGTTAAAAGTAACGTAGCAGATGCTCATCATCCTGTAGATGTTGCAAAGGTTAAAGAGGGCACAGAGGTCAGACTGGGTAGAAAATCTATTGGATTACAAATATATTCACACGTAGGGCTATCTTATAGACTTTTATGTTATTTATGACAAACGGGCTTACTTGTTGTAATTGCCTTATAGGATAGGACTCTGATTGATTTATCTGTTTACATCCAAGCAAAAATAGGAGTGGTAACAGACTATCTAAGGACAATACCATCAACAGCATTAGAGAAGAGCCTTGCTAAACAGATTTTGATGTCCTTTTCAATGACGGATGGTTACCTTACCAATCTTTACATACTTTTAGTGACGCCCAACCCAAGGTAGGTATGTTAAGAAGATTCTCAGAAGACAAATACGTGGAATAATGCTACACAATGGAGAATAATTTCGAAATTGACGAAGATATGAAAGTGTTAATATTCACAGATTAGCAAGACAAAATGGATCAGACATAATGAATTGTACCACTAATTGTCCTACGCCAGCCACAATTATAAATTCCGTTAACCAACTTCCACTGAATATTTACGACACAAACAGCAATCCTTTGCCTCCCAAATAGGATATATATCATCATGCTTGAAGCAAGTGGGTGAGATAAAATACAACTGCACACCTGTTAGGGCAGCCTAGCCAATGCTCAAATAGCTGGGGGCGCATTGCGAAGCATCGAAGATTGCCAGGTTGGAGCCATGGATTATCTGATTCAGTCTTTGGTAACCGACGTTTGTTATCTTTTGTGTTTTAATGCAAAAGTATCTATTGGTTGGAGTAATTGTTTGGTTTTTAAGTACTGTGGGAATAAGATTTGGTGCCTTGTGTTTGTAATAAAGCATTATTTGAAATAATATTTATTATTCTCTTGGTTGGCAATGAGTTTTTTGATTCTAAAAATTAGCGATTATACTTTTGTTACTCGTTTTGGTCAGATAGGCAGTCGCTTCATGTAAAATATTGGTATTCAGCTGCATCCGATTAGACTGGTAGCCGACCCCAACATAGTAGGGAAAAGGCTAGGCAGATGATGATGCCTTTCGTTAACATAAAGATCTCAACGTGTCAAATTGAACACCGTATTCGCAAAAACCTACCGCCACTACATTTTGCACATCGGAGATATGACACTGCTACGGAAGAAAGCCGTTGAATTTTAGAATTTTCTAGCCATTTCGCCATTATTAGGAAACTATATTTTTAGCCGCAGGAATCCGCTGGATGCGGGAAGCACAGAACGGGTCGAAGTGGAGGTGCTTGGGAGAGGCCTATGTCCAGCAGACGTGTTTCGGCTGAAATTATGATGTTTTTTTTTTAATGGGCAATCGTCTCTAAAAGACAAAGACGACTATATCACCAATGGTACTTAATTAATGGTATACCAATGGTATTTAATTGAATTACATGAGCATTAGCATCGTCTTAAAACGTGGCAATGCTGCCAGCCTTTTGAGCACTGTTCCTGTTGACAGCGATGCGGACGAATTTTTTGATGCCTTATTCTTTTGCTTCTTTTTTCATATAGTATCTACATATTATTATTTTAAATGTTAGCTTATCTTATGTTAAATTAATGTAATATGTTGTAAAACAAATTCATACGTTTACAATTGCATGATTAGACTTTAAAATTGACATAAAATTGAGACATACTCAAGTTCTTATCCTACAGTTTAAAGTTCGGAGTGGTTCATTTATAACTTGAATGTAAATAGAGCTAAGCTGACTTGATAACGATGATAGGTAGCTATCAAGTTACCTGAAGTTTATTGCCTGTCATGCTAAGACATGAATTAGTTTTACAAATTGGCCGAAGCTATAAACGCTCCCTTTAATTGATATAGATGTACAAATTAACAAACTTGTCTTTAAGAAGCCTTTGTTCTAGAACATAACATTACGACTGTATTCCACGAAGGGTTAGGCACAGGTACAGCCCCTCATTTCGCCAGTTATGTTGAACCCTTTGTTCTTTAGAGATTTTACGAAAGTTGGTGGGGAATTGGCAGCATATTAGAACCAAATCCGGCCGTCGCTGAAAATGGGAAATGGTCCTATAAATAATTGGCTACAGTGAATGATCAGACGGAATATCCCTAATCGCCACGCTTAGCAGGTGAACCGTTTGTTGTCACTTTCACATACAAAACCCGCGCTACATCTGATAAAAACAAAATGAAGTTTTTGTTTGTTAGACTATAGGCACACATACCACTCATAGCTCATATACCTACACCTCACCTCATATACTCATATAGAAACTCATGCCTTCTTCCCCTGAGGGTAAGCAGAAACAACAGAACGCCACCTGCTACGATCCGTACATACTCCTTTTGCCTCGCTTACGTTCATACAGCCGGTCATATACGCATGCCGGTTGCGACTACTACGTACCTGACTTTTCTTAATAAAATCACCAATAAGGTCACTGTAGGTACGCCTCTCTTTTGTTTTTCCAATCCCCCCCGCTCCTAAGCCAGCCTCATCTAGGTTTTGCCCGTGATGGCAATGACTGACGGTAAAGGCATGAAGGGTCCAATATTAATTCTTCATAATCAGCCTATAATGTTCCATCTGCTGGGGCCATCTCTCTTCAAGAGCGAGTAGGCTATAATCTACCACGCGGGCCCAGTGCGGGTTGATAGATGTCACATGACTTAGAGTTTTAGATTATAGGACATGCCGGTTTCCGCACGATGGTTTCCTTCACCGTTTGAAATGATTGCGATGACTCTTAAGACAAATACCGGCCCGTTCACACATTATGTACTATCGCCAAAATCAATATTTAAACACCGTAAGGGCTATTCCTGCTTGCAGCGCATATTATTAGTCGACCGAAAAAGGATCCTCTTCTGTTTTACTTACGGACGCAGCTGTGGTCATCATGTACACGGGATGTTGTTTTCAAAATGGTCAGGCTTTGGCGATAGTACAGACGCCAACACATGAAGCTACTACAATCTGTCCTTTAATAGATTTTCAACTTTATCGCGAAAGCGTTAAGGTTCAAGGTTGATTGGGAAAATTTGACCGTTTCGGGTAGCTTGACCTGCTGGCGTCTGTACCATAAGAGAAATCCCAAGAAACCCATAAGTTCAAACCACGCATCTTTAACATGAAGCTGTCCACGACGCCCAGTGACGTAACGTCGCCCACTGATTAATTGATAGCCGATCGAGTGAAAGTCATCTATACCTATGCAGTTTCCCACTACTGTTGAAAACTTCTCGTGTTGATTTTTACATAATGGCCGGTGTACGTTCGTGATTGCTACTATCGTTATATTCGAATGTGTGAAAATAATTGACTTGGACAGCGTGGGAGCTTATAAGAAAGTTAAGACAAGTGACGACAGACTTGTGTCTGACTTTTAGTAAAATACGATAGTCTGAGTAAATTAAATCAATTCATTTAAGTATTCGTTTGTAAACATGGGTAATTATTAATATAGTTTTTTTTTTTTAAATAATAATCCTTCTTGTACGCCGTCCCAAACATAGTTGGGAAAAAGGCTAGGCAAATGATGAATATTCCTTCATGTACCATCAGATGGCCATGAAAATCATAATTATTTAATTATGCGTAGGTACACTTTTCTATGAAATACGTTTTTAGGGTTCCGGACCTCAAAAGGAAAAACGGAGCCCTTATAATATCACTTCGTTGTCCTGTCCACCTGTCAAGACCCTTTTTCTCAGGAACGCGTGAAGTTGTCAAGTTGAAATTAATATAAAATAATCAGGTCTGCAACCCCTTGAAGCAGTGACAAAATCGGTACTTCTAAATCAATGCAATCAAAAGATACGGGCATTTATGAAACATTTATAAAACCTATACGGTACTTCCCATTGACCTAGAATCATGAAAGGCAAGAAGCAATGTTATGTAGCACAAGTAAAGGCTAACATCCAAAAACCGAAAAATTTTAGTTACACAATTTTTTTTTTTGAGAACTTTGCCCTACACTAGGAATTACTCCTGTATCGTGGGTGCGTTTACAAACATTTAAACTCACATACACAAGTAGCCAGACCCGGAACAACTACCTGTAGGCAATACAAATATTTGTTCCGTGCGGGAATCGAACCCGCGACACACAGCGCAGCAGTCAATCGCTCAGCCATTGCGCTAACTTGACAGGTTTTTTTTTTAAATTTTGTTGTTACGATTTATTTCTGACTCTCAGGATACGAGCAAATGCCTAGTTTGGGGTCATAGTCCAATCTATTCTTCTGATAATTTTTATACAAATTATGATTATTAATAAAAAAAAAAAATTGATAGTTTATTGTTAAATATTTGTATTGCCAGTATTTTTATTGATTGTCGTCTCTAAACTGTAGACACGGCGCAAATAACTGACACATATATGCGACTTTTTACGCATTTGGCGGACATGACCTATGGCACTAAACTTGTAATAAGCTGAGTCTTGATAAATATGATACATTGTAGAACTTAAAATAATTGTGTCGAATCTTGACCTGTTGGCTGCGAGATAATAAATATCATTATGCTATAAGTTGCTTAATGTAATTCAGAACTTCACACTTTAACATTAGAGAACATGCCAAGACGAAATTAAACTATAATACTTACAACTTAAGATTAATTTTACTTTGTTCTTATAAGATTTTATTCTCCTGTACCATTTACGATACGAAGTAATAAGGCTTTAATTGGATGAATAAATGATTATTCTAAATCCTTCACAGTGTTTATCATTAAATAATTTATTAATCTATTAAACTCATAGGATGTACTGAATTTATTTACTGCAGAAGATAAAATATTGGGTTTCATTACACCTGGTTAATATGGATGCTGTTAAAGATCTTGACCTGATAAATGTGGATGTCATAAATAGATATAAATTAAAACTTGAATGGTTCTAGGAATTGAAAACCCAGAAGGAGAAACTGATTTTATATTGCAATCGACACACTAAAAATAAAAATAAAGAAATTACTTCAAACTTTACTTCCTACACGCAACTATCAATGCTTTACACAAGTGTGTTTTTTGAAAAACAAAAGTTCATTAAGTAACTTTTCCATAAATAATTTACCGACTTAAACCTACCCAATTATTTGGATTTTTTTTTTTATTTCAAAACACAATTTCCACCAAAAATGTGGAGGTCAAACCTCAAATAGAGGCCGAAACAAAAATCTTCCGCATACAAAAAAAAAACAATTTATTTATGCCTTCGTAAAAATAAGTCACATCACAATTTCCGTGTCATCTGGACCAGTTTACCGCGTTTTTACGGACATATATGACGGTCTTAATGCCCTTTAAATCTTACAATCGCATCTCATCTCGCCAATCTGTCCCGAGTCACCTTTACTGACTCATATCTGTCTCTGTGACCTTTCCTTCTTATTTTTAGGTCTTAAATAACCGCCGGAAGTACCTAATCAAGATTCTCGGGCACCCTTTTTGGTAATTTCGTTTAGTTTTTTTGTGTAGCCTAAAAAGTTTTTGGGAATTCCGGTTCGGATTAAAAGGTCTTAGTGTTGTTTTTGGTCTTTATAAGCCGTCTTAGAAAGCTTGGGTTTTGTAATGGATCTTACAAAATGGTGTTCATTCATTCTTTGAAATCGATTTCATGCAAAGAGGTTTGCGTTGCCGGTTTGTAATTAATTCAATAGACTTTTTGTTGTCTTTCCCGTGGAGGAAAGGGATATAGGATTTAAGTTTTTTTTTTTACAGACTTTTCTTACGAAATATATTCTTGTAAATCATTACTTTACAATTATTTATTATGTTTTATATTTATTGACGAAAAATTTCTACGGTTGCAGAATGCGCATCGATGTCCCTGCCTTAAATTGGTAGGTACACATCTTATTGATCGTTACACAAGTATCGAAACGTACAGACGCCAGCACATGAAGCTACTACAATCTGTCAAATCTCTTTCATAGATTTTCAACTTTATCGCTAAAACATTAAGGTTCAAGGTTGATTGGGAAAATTTGACAGTTTCGGGTAGCTTGACCTGCTGTCGTCCGTACATTAGCTTCTGGTGATAAACTCGACATGTCTATAATCATCCCATTGTTGAAGTAATCTAATAATTTCTCCTCAAACAAATCCGCCACGGTCTGTGAATGGGTGATTTGATTAGACATTATCATTAATTATCATAAATCGCCTAAGGAAGTTGTGAGTTAAGAGAAAGTAGCGATTCGGAAGCCCACGACCTCTGCTGGTTCCATCGAAAGCTTGGTTACGTAGGCACAATAATTTATCAAGACTTCCAGAGTGTCGGTAATATTTGATTTAGCATAAGTAGGTAATTTGAGCAATAAAATACAAGAAAAAAATTATATGAGGATTACAGTGTAAAGCTTCAAGGTTTAAATCGTTATTAAAGGGCCGCAATAATAAAAGATTTCAAAACTACAATTTTTAGTAGAAATTATTATGAAACTTGACGGTTTGAAATTGACATTCAGTTTTGAGTACTAAAGTGACATTTGAGTTTCGAAGAAATTACGTCATGGCGCAATATGGCCGACTGTGTTTTGTTTTTTAAAAATATGTGGAAGCTTGGTATGGCTCGCGTTGTCGAAGATAGGTGCAGTCCTGTTACAGTTATTTTACCTCTGACAGCAGCAACCTTATAGTAATGCTAATAAAGATCACTAAGTTTTTAACAGACTTATCAGTGACAGCAACCCAACAGCAACCTTATCGCAACAACAATAAAGATCATTGTGCTTTTGACAGTGATGCAAAATCAGAGGTAAAATAACTGTGAATGGACTGTACCTATCTTCGACAGCGCGAGCCATACAAAGCTTCTATTTTTAAAAACAAAACACACTCGGCCATATTGCGCCATGACGTAATTTCTTCGAAACTCAAATGTCACTTTGACAGACATGGAAACGAGATTGAAAAAAGAGTGAATCAAAACATGACACATACAATATGAGAAGGATATTCTGGACCCTTATACAAATTCTAGGAAAGCGCTCACATAAATATTTCTTTGGACTTTTTCCTCTTTCAATACCTACCTACGCATTTTTTTGGTAATCTTGTTTCAAGGTTAAATGTGCAAAGATGTTTAGAGGTCGCGAATCATGATTTTAGAAATCATGTGCATGACTGTGCATACCTTTAGGCGTTCAAATCCTCCTTAAATAATACCTATAGGCTATTGATACACTTTTCCTGATTTATTATGATAGATAATAATTCAAATCAGTCAAGAAAATATTTTTTTTGTCTTTAATCAAAATTGTGCGAAAAGAGACAGCTTTGCTATTTGTTGTAGTGTCGTATACTCCATTTAGCAAGCTTAGCATTAGAAAAATAACCCTTTCGTTACATCGATTCAAACAAAAAAATATACCTACAAAGTCACGTTATTTAACGATCAATATGTGCATGCATGTGCATAATGCATGTGTGCATGTGTGTGTATGTGTCTGTGTGTCCATGATGTACATTTAAAAAATAACTCTAAAATGCAACAATATAACATCATAACTGTTGTTATTTGGGCGTTATTTTTCTAATGCTATATTAAATGGAGTAAGTAGGTATAGACAGGTAATTTGGACAACCGTCGGACTGTCAATTAATAAAAACATCGGCTGCAACCAAACAGATAAGTAGTTATTCTTAAAATGTTGGGAATAAAACCAAAATAATTAACACAAAGTCTTATTACATACATATTGGCACGGACATCAACGTGCAACCTGTTACCATGGATTCAGTTCATGATTCTGAACCCCACTACGTTGAAATATTTCGTAGGTTATTAAGAAAAAAAAAAATGCTGTTCCATTCATTTTGACAGCGTAGGCACTTTTCTTGCACTTTTCTATGTAACAGCAATTTTTTTTAATAGTCAAATAAAAAAAAAAACAAAAAAAAATTGTAAAAGAAAATTAAATTGATTTTGTTTTTCTAGATTACAGTTTTCGCGTCGATGTTCCTACCACTCTGTATATATAATTTACTTGTCATCAAAAGATTCAGACTCGATAAAAGCCCCCTTTCACCTTCCAACATTAATATCCTTTCACATGAAAGTCGTTCCGGGAGCATTTTTCTTTGTGAATAGGTTAAGTTTCTGAGTAATCTAAATTCAAGGTGAAATAGTAAATTATTATAGCCTGGGAAATACCTAAATTAATTTCAATGTCAAAACATGCAGATTATTTCAACGGACATCCTTGTGCCTTTTTTTTCGGTCGAAACGCTAATAGGTTTCTATGACATAATTAATAACGGCTTCTGTATTATATTGTAAATAATAAATTCATTAAGTTTTCAATTAATATAAATTTGAATTCTCAATTAATATAATACCAGTCAGTTCTTCTTTAAATACTACCAATCATGCGTACCACGATCGGAAACGGATTTTGTCGACGGAAGAATATGTAGATAAAACTCGACAAAATCCGTTTTTACCTGATGCTTTTTGATTTGTTATATACATGCAAATAGTACATGGGAAGGCACTAATTTGGTGAAGCTCTTTAACTATCCCTACACAAGATAAAACCATACCTCAGCTAAGTATGTGATAAATGAAGAGATCCGTAGAAGAATCCAGGTAACTGTCATAACCCGAAGAATTGCCAAATTTAAGTGGCATCTGGGTGCATTGCTCTCAGAATAGATGGCTGATGGGGCCGAAAGGTCCTGGCGTCCACGTACCGGAAGACATAATGTTTTTATTTTTTTTTATTTATTTATTTAAGATTCATGCACAACATTACAGAATTGAATCCCAAGGCGTTGTACAGCACAATTTACAAACTACAAAGTGACAAAAATTCATACTAAGTAGGTAAGGTAAAATACAATTTAAAAAAATAAAATAAATATTTAACATTAGGAAATAAAAAAAAAAAATTAATGAAGCAAAACACAATACAATAACACTTGTAAAATAAACAAAAAGTAATGAAGAAGATTAATGGAATAATTTATAATATAAGATTATAACGTGTAACGTTACCTTTGCGAACTCGCTCAGTGAACATGAGAAAATATCTATTTTATCAGCCACCATATTTAGTGTGCGCATTGTTCGCGTCAGAAGGACGTTATCCATCAGTTTAGTTCGACCGCGCAGCACCGCGAACAGGTTGGGCCTTCGTCGACGATACACCTATGTTGGAAGGCCTCCCCACAAGTTGGAACGATGACACTGTTGGATGCGAGAAGCACAGAACCAATTGAAGTCCCGATTCTTGGGGAAGGCTTATGTTCAGCAGTGGACGTCTTTTGGCTGAAATGATGATGACGAAGAAGCTTTGTGCGATTATGCCAATTTTAATAGTAATAATCTTGAACTATTTTTATTAAATCCTGTTTGTATATTTTATTAGAAATGGAGAATTTTACATTTCCAATCGACGCTTGAGTCTATTTTAATGATTACGGTACAATAATTAAATATCGGAGACTAATTATTATTAGTTTACTAGAAATAATCGACACCGATGCAGGAAGATGCTAATTACGACTTCTATCAAACGACTTTATTAATTTCTACAAAGCGCTCATTTCCTGAGCATAAACGTTTTATTTATCATATTAAATTGACATATTAATTTATATATAAATAAAGATGAATTTTATCACTTTACTACCTGCTTGTTCATTGCTTTTTTATTGTCGCTATTTAATAATCAAATATTTTTTTGTAAAGACTCGTTCAGACGGGCCGTTCAGCTATACACTGCTGTAGCCATTAAAAGTCGCTGACATGGTCACATCGAACAATTATTTTGATTTATTTTTGTTACCTATCTATCTAGATCCTATGAATCAAACTAAGTAAGTATGCTAATAAAAATAAATCATAAATATTGTTTTTTTTTTTTTCAAGGTGAACATCTAATAAAGAATGTTATATTTATTCCAAATGCAAATTGTGATCGATTTATTCTATTAGATATATTATTATTTTATACTCAATTCATACTTATTTAAAAGTATAAATACTTTTATCTAAATTCCACTCTTTTAGTAACTCGTTTATATCACTTGTGATTTATTTTTAAATACAGATATAGTCGCTCCATGAAAAATATTGGTATTTAGCTGCATCCGGTTCCACTGGAAGCTGACCCCAAAATCGTTGGGAAGAGTTTAGACAGATGATGATGAGCAGAACTGACAGAAATCCTGTGAAATTTTCAATAATTCATCCAAAAAGCTCATAGAAAAAAAAAGACTAAATTTTTCCCAAATTTTAAGATTTTCTGGGAAACTTTTCGAATTTTTCTTTTCATAACGACTCATTCGGACTTTTACTTACATTTTACAATGAAAAATAGCCAAATCAGTCTAGCTGTTCTCAAGTGATACGCTGCCCAACAAACAGCATCAAATTTTTATTTTTATAGATTATTTTTGCCAAAGGAGGGGAGGGGCCCGTGGCTAAATAATAACAGACGCACAGGTCGATCGATCAGGTTAAGCTACGCTTACCGCGGTTGGTCTATGGATGTGTGACCATCTTTACATACCAAGACCCCTCCGTACCTCGGAAAGCACGTTAAGCCGTTGGTCCCGGCTGTCATTCGTAGATCTTTGACAGTCGTTACGGGTAGTCAGAAGCCCGAAAGTCTGACAACCAGTCTTACCAAGGGGTATCGTATTACCCAGTAACTGGGTTGTGGAGGTTAGATAGGCAGTCGCTCCATGTAAAATACTGGTATTCAGCTGAATCCGGTTAGACTGGAAGCCGACCCTAACATAGTTGGGAAAAGGCTAGGCAGATGATGAGATTATTTTGCCAAAGTTGTTTCGTGTGGACATCGTTTGTAAATATGTAACATGTGAAGCCCATCTGAACCAAGCTTAATAAAGCGATGATTTAATTGAATGTTAATATTACTTTATTAACATTACATTGACTAGTAATTAAATGACTTGCATGCACATAATATTTTATGTTTTACGACCCACACGTTAAATACTGACATCATTTTAGAAGAATTTGTAGTTGTTTTTTGAGATGTTACGTGATATGTCAGTCAATACAGATGTTTTCGACATTAAAAACTTATACCGGGTAAAACCGCGGGGCGCAGCTATTCATCAATATTTTTGATCGCTTGCTATTTAGACTTGAAACACTTTAGTACATTTTTCCACAAAATAGTGTCGCTAGAATTGCGAAGCCTACTCGTATCTCCACACCAGAGCTTGCAGTGCAAGTTCTTATCCCGATGTCCCTATGGAATCGAGACTTGTGCGGGTAAAACCGCGGTGCGCCCCGCGGTTTTACCCAAGGCAAGTTTAAAATATTGTAGTAAAATCGCTACGACAATGTATAAAGGGATAGCTGCACTACCTACGCTTAAACACCGACCTACATGAGCATCCTCAAAGAAGTCAAAGTTCGCCTCACAACCTTCGAGGTACCCAATCAACTATCTAACGAACTGGCATGCGAAATAAATTACATGCATTGAACATTGTTAATAAATTTAACCATGGGCGTAACTACGAATATGTTTACGGGCCATATTAGATACATAAATATGTTTAGTATGTAATATATCAATTTATTATGTTAGTAACATTTACATATGGTACATAATAAATTCCTAGTCATGTATCTGTTAGAATATACTCGTATGTACTTGTCTTGTATTACCTATTCCCATAATCAACACCAGTAAAGAACAGAATTGTGTATCACAACTCAGGTCCCCAAGAAGCAGGCACCGCCTACTTTGGAGACCACAGCATGTGTGGTTGTGTTGTGTGTGTGTGTTTGTTGTTGTTGTGTGTTATAACAATATACGTATTTTTTTTTAAATTTTGTATTAGGATAAGAACCCTCTAAGAGTCCTCTGTGATATAATAACTGGTTGGTCAAGTGATACACACAAATGCGACTACTGTGCGGAGGTCCTGGGTTCTACCTTCAGGTCGGGACAGTTTAAATGGCGTATTCTACCGGGAAATTAAGCTGTAGCACTCCTGCGTCTTTGTGACCGGTTAATGTCAAAAAGACCGTACCCTATTACATAACACACGTAAAATAAGTCCCATGTCATAAGGGGCGAGCCTATTGCCTCATCAACCGGGCACTAGTCAAGACTCCGGGCTGCGACTGAGAGATTCCAGATGAAAAAACCCAATAAGACTTTGTCCGACCTGGGAATGGAACCCAGAACCTCATGCTCAGCAGTAGCGCTTGCGACCACTAGACCAAGGAGGCAGACCACCCTTTTTTTTTTTCCCCGATGGGAAATCATCAAATGACCCCTCGCGCTCTGGGTGGAGCGGAAGGGAGTCTTAGACTCTTACTGACTAAAACCCACCCATGTTCCTTCCTTTGCCCTTTATGTTCCGGGGTAGCGGTAACCCTTTCGGACAATCCCGCTGACCCGGCAGGCTTCGGACCTAAGGGGCCCCTCAAAGACCACCCTTTTACATCTTAAACATAACTGGCAAAATGTGAAAAAGAAAGAAAGTACTGAATCTTTATCTGATAAGAATTCATTATTAGCAATTCAATCGAGTGATGCATTATGTTCAAGTGTACTTAAACAATGGATAATAACACTTAATTTCAATGATTTTTTTTTCTTTTTCGTTTTTTTTTTCTATATGAGCCCTGGAAAGAGTTTAAAGTTTTCTTTGAGTAAGTAGATATACACTGATTGATGACTGGTTAATTGTACACTGGTCCTTATTTTTCGAATTGTGTGATTATCATTGCAGCACTTTGTCATGCGATTCGATCGAGGCAGCCCGCCCTTTTACAAGTTAAACATAACTGACAAAATATGAATGTACTTTTACATTTCTGCCTAACCCTTAGGGAATTACAAGCGTAATGTTGTGTTATACCAATTTATTATTACGTTCATTTACCTAAACTATTAAAATATGTCGACGGTTATTCCCGCGTGTTTAAAAAGTTAATTATAGGCAAAGCTATGTCGGTGCATGGACCGGAACTGTCAATATTTGTGTTTTTTTTTTTATAATTAATACGTCTTCGCACACACCTGGTTGTGTTTCACTTGATAAATCTATCTGAAAAAAAAACAAATTCGAATTAAGAATTTAATTGCATCGTCTTCACATAAAATTATAAATAATTAATGTATACAAAATATTGTAAAACATTTAAAAAGAGTAACGGTATGTTTCTTGCCCATTCTTCTCCATACGAATTAACGAAACTACCTTTTGAAACTACACGAGTATCAATTCTAGGTTCATAAAAAGCGTCGTTTTTGACGTTCAAAACTGCCTTTAAATAAATGATTTGACTTTCAATTAAAATTAAGCGATTTTTATAATTATTATTATTTATTTACCAGCTGCGCCCCGCGGTTTCACCCGCGTAAGTTTCGATCCCGTGGGAATATCGGGATAAAAAGTATCCCATGTGTTAATCCTGCTTATAAACTATCTGTGTGCCAAATTTCATCCAAATCCGTTCTGTAGTTTTTGCGTGAAAGAGTAACATCCATCCATCCATCCATCCATACAAACTTTCACTTTTATAATATTAGTAGGAGGAATAGTAGGATTATGTATTTATTGCAGAGAATCACCATATAAGTTACATTATTATAATATCACAAAAAAAACAAAAGTAAAAAAAATTAAAGTTGTAATAGCCAACGATAATGTCAGGCTCAAAAACATTTTTTTAATTAATAAAAATTGTCTAAGCACACTTTTGTAATGAGTTTTCTGTGCGGTCTAAACTCAGTACAGACCACCCATAAATGTCAAAGGCTAAGCTGGTTTTGTACCAGCCTGGTTTTACCAGGTGTGCCGCACAGCATCCACTTGTGAGCATACTAATAAGATTATAACGCACACATTTTGAGCCCATTAGGAGAGGAATAATATTAACTTGGCACATATGAAGGAAAGTCTTGTTTTATTAACAGACTTCAAAAAAGGAGGAGGTTCTCAATTCGTTTGTATATATTTAAAAAAATTGTATAGGTACAAGGTACAGGGGGTCTACTCCGAAGTGGTGTCGGCCGAATGTTCGGCCGTTTCCTGCTACGAAGTTACTATTTTGGTTCGATCGGTCCCGATCCTACACTCCTACACTCTTTCGAATATTGACTATGGTCCCGACCCAACTGAGCCGATCCGAACGTTTTTCGCATTTTTCAATAATATTAGGTTCGGCCATGTGTCGGTCCGATCTGATCATTCGCACTTTGCACTTCGTAGTAGACCCCCTGAACTTATAGTTAATACTAGCTTTCATCCCGCGACTTCGACTGCGTGAAATTTCTTGCTCCCCCGACCCACCTCGTCGCATCGCATCGCCTACCCGCGCTAGTACTTCGTTTTCGCTTAGCATTCTTTGTGCCTTTTTTTAACCCAACTGAGCCGGTCCGAACTTTTTTCGCATTTTTTAATAATATTAGGTTCGGCCATGTGTCGGTCCGATCTGATCATTCGCACTTTGCACTTCGTAGTAGACCCCCTGAACTTATAGTTAATACTAGCTTTCATCCCGCGACTTCGACTGCGTGAAATTTCTTGCTCCCCCGACCCACCTCGTCGCATCGCATCGCCTACCCGCGCTAGTACTTCGTTTTCGCTTATCATTCTTCCTGCCTTTTTTTAACCCAACTGAGCCGGTCCGAACTTTTTTCGCATTTTTTAATAATATTAGGTTCGGCCATGTGTCGGTCCGATCTGATCATTCGCACTTTGCACTTCGTAGTAGACCCCCTGAACTTATAGTTAATACTAGCTTTCATCCCGCGACTTCGACTGCGTGAAATTTCTTGCTCCCCCGACCCACCTCGTCGCATCGCATCGCCTACCCGCGCTAGTACTTCGTTTTCGCTTATCATTCTTCCTGCCTTTTTTTAACCCAACTGAGCCGGTCCGAACTTTTTTCGCATTTTTTAATAATATTAGGTTCGGCCATGTGTCGGTCCGATCTGATCATTCGCACTTTGCACTTCGTAGTAGACCCCCTGAACTTATAGTTAATACTAGCTTTCATCCCGCGACTTCGACTGCGTGAAATTTCTTGCTCCCCCGACCCACCTCGTCGCATCGCATCGCCTACCCGCGCTAGTACTTCGTTTTCGCTTATCATTCTTCCTGCCTTTTTTTAACCCAATTGAGCCGGTCCGAACTTTTTTCGCATTTTTCAATAATATTAGGTTCGGCCATGTGTCGGTCCGAACCGATCATTCGCACTTTGCACTTCGTAGTACACCCTCAGGTTAGCAACAGGGACATCGACGCGCAAACTATAACCATAAATTCTGCACATGATTCTAGTCATTTTCGTCAGTTATCAAAATGGAAATCAACTATTTCGTGTAATAGTGCAACACTATGCGCGGTCAAAGTGTATGGAAAAGCAAATTCCAAATTTCAACGCAGGGGGGTTTAGAATCATGTACTGAATCCATGGTAATAGATTACGCTTTGCGACATACGAGTATACAGGCTTTTTTTTTTTTTCTTTTTTTTTTTCGGGATGGGAAATCATCAAATGACCCCTCCCGCTCTGGGTGGAGCGGAAGGGAGTGTCAGACTCTTACTGACTAAAACCCACCCATGTTCCTTCCTTCGCCCTTTATGTTCCGGGTAGCGGTAACCCTTTCGGACAATCCCGCTAACCGAGTATACAGGCTGGCAGGGACATTCCTGCCAGCCTGTAATATGTTCAATGAAATTTTCATCAATTGTGGATCGATTTTGATTTTTTCATGTTGTAGAGGAAGCTCGTGCAAAAGCAAACTTAATAAAATTCATATGGGACCACCCATATGAATTTTATTAAGTTTGCTTTTGGTAGTTTTTGAGTAAACTTCAATAATAAGTATTTAATCCACTTGGTGAATGTTGATGATGTTATAAAATTTCCTGTCACTATTGTTAACATAGCAAGTAGTGGTATATGAATTGACATGTCTTTAGTTGTCTTACCTACACGGTAAGACAACTAAAAAGTGAAAAATTAAAAACTACTTTGTACCTACTTACTTTATTTTAATTTATTTCAGCTCCTCGTGAAATACTTCATAATAAAAGATTACTGACACTGAGACATAGAAACAAGCAGCTTTATAATACCTATTTACACTATAATTAACTACTTGAAATTAATTATAATTGAAATAAATTAACGCGTGCTCTAATTAAAATAAAATCTCACAAGAATTATTATGAATGACATAGGTTTCTGTTGGAAAATTCATACATTGTTAACTTTATTCAAAAATATACTATAAACTACACTAGATTGTTATAAAACATGTTTTTTTATGACAAAAAATCTTGTTGTCAAGCAATTTATTATTTGGTTACTACCCAGTTACTTTTTCAGTGTCGGTTGTTATTAACGTTACAAGTTGTTATACTACTTAATATTATATTATATAAGGAGGAAAACAAGAGAGGCCCGTGGCTAAATAATAACAGCCGCACAGGTCGATCGAGTTAAGCTACGCTTGCCGCGGTTGGTCTGTGGATGGGTGGCCATCTTTACATACCGAGACCCTCCGTGCCTCGGAAAGCACGTTAAGCCGTTGATCCTGGCTGTCATTCCTGGATCTTTGACAGTCTTTACGGGGTATCGTAGGTAATTACCCAGTAACTAGGTTGTGGAGGTCAGATAGGCGGTCGCTCCATGTAAAATACAGCTGCATCCGGTTAGACTTGAAGCCGACCCCAACATGGTTAGGAAAAAGGCGCCTAGCCTTTTTCCTGACCTGATAAAGAAGACAACAATCTCCAACAAAATTCCCAACTCTCTAACTTAATAATATCCCAACCAAAACTTTCCACACAATATCTACCAACTAACATTATTCAATTTTAATAATGGCTTAAAAGCCTATTTGCATAGATAAAATATTACAAAGGAAAATTGCTTATTCCGTGCATCGTACCCACTGACCTCTGGGCGTAATTTCGCAAACCCATGGCCGGGCATGGTCCCATGATGGTGTTGTAACCCTTTACACGATGGTTGTGAAATTTTTGTCACTACGCCATGCCGGGATAATGGTAAATGCTTGTGCTAAGTGGATAGATAAACTGTGGGATTATTATTTGTTAACATTAGCGAGATTATTGTCGTGAAAAGGATCTGCTGCTGTTACGCAATTTTAAGACCTTTTATGAGTACACAACAAAAAAAATTTTGAAGGGAAACTTTGCTTCAATAGGGTGGGTACCTATTGAAGCAAAGTTTTACTTTATTTTCCCTTATAATCACTCGCTCTTTACTGTCATTGGAATCCACTAATAATACTACACCTGCCACCGGGTCACTGGGTCACCAGCCGATCGATTCTGTAAAAATCTCACCGTGAAAAGTTAGGTGAACTGAGCTTAGAGTGAGCTGTCAATAGTGTCAATCCCTAGCTGTGCTGTGGAATGACAGCTCACTCCACTCTCACTTCACCTAAGTTTTCACGGTGAGATGGTTACAGAATCGCACTGCTGTATATTACATGGAGCGACTGCCTATCTATAATAATAATATGTTGATTTATTTTCTCTCACAATGGTTTAACTATATAAATATCTGATCTCCACGACCCAGTTATTGGGTAATACGACACCCCCTTGTAAGACAAGTTGTCACACTTTCGGGCTTCTGACGACCCTTAACGACTGTCAAAAATCCACGAATGACAGCCGGGACCAACAGCTTAACGTGCTTTCCGAGACGCGGAGGGGTCTTGGTATGTAAAGATGGTCATCCATCCACGAACCAACCGCGACTAGCGTAGTTTAACCTGATTGATCGACTCGTGCGGCTATTATTACTTAGCCATAACACCGATATCTAATAAAAATAAACTATTACATTCGCCGCAAACACGACTGAGAGATAAAAGAATACCTAGATATTCCAGTAAAAGTTGAAAGTTCTGTTCTGCTAGGCAACATTACCTACTTCATACTTTCAAGGTTATTAGAGCTACTTATAAACTTCACTTAGCAACAGTCTAAAGTTGTTCAGTTCTATCACTGTAGGTACGCGTCAGCGAACAGAATAATAAATTATTCACACCGACTTTTATAACAGCCAGGCAGACAACTGTTAATATGTGCACAGCATAAGCATAAATCAGCCTATAATGTTCCCACTGCTGGGACACAGACCTCCTTTCTGAGAGGGAGTGGGACGTAATCCACCACGCGGGCACAGTGCTGGGTGGTAATTGTCATATGTTCGAATTTTTGGTTCTAGGACATGCCGGTTTCCTCACGATGTTTTAACAAAAAATTCGAAGACATGTGACATCATCAACCAAATCGCACTGAGCCCGCGTGGTGGACTTCAGCTCCTTCCACTCTTTCTCGCAGAGAGGAGGCCTGTGTCCCAGCAGTGGGAAAATTACAGGCTGATTATGTAGCGTGGGAAGGCCTCCCACATGCTGGTTCTATGACCTTGTTAAGGCCGTAGGAATCCGCTGGATGCGAGACCACAGAACTGGTCGAAGAAGCGATGCTTGGGGAAGGCCTATATCCATCAGCGGGATTGTCCGAAAGGGTTACCGCTACCCCGGAACACAAAGGTCAAAGGAAGGAACATGGGTGGATTTTAGTCAGTAAGAGTCTGACACTCCCTTCCGCTCCACCCAGAGCAGGAGGGGTCATTTGATGATTTCCCATCCGGAAAAAAAAGGCCTATATCCAGCAGTGGACGTCTTTTGGCTGAAATGATGATGAGATTACATAGCCTTTCAGAAACCAGGAGGTTAGCTTCTTCAAGCTTCAGGTTCATCATCCAAAATTGGCGTGGTGAGATAGAAAAGGTGACACAGAGAATAGGTACAGATGCAGGCAGGTCAAGCTACCCGAATTTGTCAAATTTTCCCAATCAACCGTGAACCTTAATGCTTTAACGATAAAGTTGAAAATCTATTAAAGAAATTTGACAGATTGTAGTAGCTTTATGTGCTGGCGTCTGTACCTACGCTCTTTATTCAACGGAAAATTTTGTATCTTTCCTATTTAACTTGAATTCTGAGAAGGTCAGAATAAAATACCGGATACACAAAGAGAATAACTATGAATAATAGGTAAAGGTGAAGGAAAATAAAATTACCAACACACATAATTCTATAGGTTGGGTCGGGTTTGTGTTCAGAATTCCAAAAAAGAAAATAATGATTCAAATCATTTATTTGCAATGAATGTAGGTTACATTAAAATAAAGGTACGATTGCACCAACATCACTCAAAATAAAGTTTGGAAAATGGCTTATTGCTAAGCCTACCTATATACAGGAAGAATTATTATGCGACGTATTTCTTTACAAAAGTTTCATCCATAATCATGTTAGGAACATTTTGAAAACCATTATCATATAGGGAAGTTGCAAATAGGTCACACTGCTATTTAATAGGAAAGTCGAATAAAACGTCATCCTGTATAATGTCATAATGTCACGTGCACATAGAAAAAAAAAACAGGTGAGATTGATAAATAAATGTAACGTTTATAGATTTCATGAACAAAGGGGATAGACTACATACATTTTATATTTTTACATAAATCACTATAAAATACAAAACATTGTTTCCATTTAAGAAAGGCGGCGCGTGAGTCGTTCTCCGGAATGTTACCATTTTATAAATATTATGTTGATATTTAAACATTTAAAACCAGACATGTATTATGTTTTTTATTTTCTTATTGTGTTATTTACTTGTGCACGTAATATTGTAAATATTCGTATGTCGCTTTGAGCGGCGGATGTGTCCTGAACTTCTCCATATGTACAGACGCCAGCAGGTCAAGCTACCCGAAACTGTCAAATTTTCCCAATCAACCTTGAACCTTAATTCTTTAGCGATAAAGTTGAAAATCTATTAAAGAACTTTGACAGATTGTAGTAGCTTGATGTGCTGGCGTCTGTACCTTCAAACCAACTTTGTACAGACGCCAACATTTAAAGCTACCCGAAACTGTCAAAATTTCCCAATCAACCTTAAACCTTAATACTTTAGCGATAAAGTTGAAAATCTATTAAAGAAATTTGACAGATTGTGGTAGCTTGATGTGCCGACGACGTCGTGGTCTGTATCTACCATATCCGACGAATAAATGTCTTTGTCTTTACATCTTATCGTATACTGCAACAGTTGACGTCATCAGGTCAGCGCCAGGACCCTTAAGAGACGAGCAAAAAAAAAGGCAGGAAGAATGATAAGCGAAAACGAAGTACTAGCGCGGGTAGGCGATGCGATGCGACGGGGTGGGTCGGGGGAGCAAGAAATTTCACGCAGTCGAAGTCGCGGGATGAAAGCTAGTATTAACTATAACTCCAGGGGGTCTACTCCGAAGTGGTATCGGCCGAATGTTCGGCCATTTCCTGCTACGAAGTTACTATTTGGTTCGGTCGGTCCCGGTCCTACACTCCTACACTCTTTCAAATATTTACTATGGTCCCGACCCAACTGAGTCGATCCGAACTTTTTTCGCATTTTTCAATAATATTCGGTTCGGTGTCGTCACATCAAGCTACTACAATCTGTCAAATTTCTGTAATAGATTTTTAACTTTATCGCTAAAGGATTAAGGTTCAAGGTTGATTGGGAAAATTTTACAGTTTCAGGTAGCTTGATTTCTGTACATAATTTATGAATTAAAAAAGTCACATTGGTAGTTGCCCGGATTTGAACCCACAACCTCGTGCATAAGAGGGGAGACAATTAACCACTGTGCTATCACGACAGGACGAAATTGGACGTAATACTAACGTCCATTATTTATTTAGGTACCTAGCAACATTGAAATAATTAATTGTCATTTGCTAATATTTAAAAAAAAGTACCTACCTAATTAACACAAAACTCTTTGCCTCAATTACCCAACATTTAAAAAAAATAGTTTTCCCCATTTCACGGAACGTTTCAATTAAAAACCATTTAACTTCTATAAACGTTAAAAATAGCACAATTAGTTCAGTTTCACTTTCGAATAGTTTATTTGTAAGGATTACGTCATTTGGTACTTGTACAGCGTAACCTTCGTGGTTAAATACGGATGAATAGTAAAGAAATTGTGTTCAGCATTGTTCCACGTAGATCTGGATATGGCTGAGCTGTCGAGATTAAGGTTAGCCTATTTTAAAATGCATAATCAGCCTATAATGTTCCCACTGCTGGGACACAGGCCTCTTTTCAGTGAGAGAGTGGGCAGTAATCCACCACGGGGGCCCAGTGCGGGTTGGTAGATGTCACACGTCTTCGAATTTTTTAGTTCTAAGACATGCCGGTTTCCTCGCGATGTTTTCGAGTCGAGTAAAAAGTTAGCAGTATTTACCTGCAACGTAACCAACACAAGTCTATCTTCATTTTTATAAATCCTTTCAAACATCAAAAAGTATCATTCGCAATCGATCAACTCAACCTGTCGTAGTCCACCGCTACACATAGGCGTCCCCAAAGCTGTGCCACAACACCCTGTCCTCTGCCTTCCGCATCCAGTCTGACCCAGCCACCTTTTTATGGTCGTCGGTCCATCTAGCTGGTGAGCGTCCCACAATACGCTTGCCGATACGCGGTCTCCTCTCTAGCGGGGCAACTCTCGTAATTTTAAGAACGTTCACAGTCTGATCTCAGTCTCAATCTGTCAAAAATACCTCTAATTTCTCTAAACTTTTGACAAGTTTTTGACATTTATTGTCGCTGGGATGAGATAGCGACTAGATTTTGAACGTTTTTAATTACGGGAATTGGCCTTCTGGACTCATCTGCTCCACCGGCCATGGGTCCTTCGACAGTCATGGCCAGCTAGCATCCGCGAAGTGCGTCCGATTCTGAAAGCGTTCGCAATAAACATATCTCGATCGACCCTGAGCAACGCACGTTGGACAAGCACAAGGAACACGGAAGCGGCTCTAAAAATTCACGACGCAAATCTGACGCTAGTAATTTTCGGTGAATACGTGTTGAGTGTCTTCCTTGTGAGGTCTGAGACGCACCGGTGTCAGAATAAGGTGCCGGAAGATACGAGTAATAATAAGTATTGAATGAAGATCGTGAATCTGTTTTTGGAGGTTAGATGAGAGCTTGTGAATGTTTTTTATTTAATTACAAGTTGATTTCGTGCGTCATTATGATTTGAATTTGTAAATTATATTATTATTATAAGCCTGTGTTGTCCCACTGCAGGGCAAAGACCTCCCTTCTCTCTTTCCACTTGTCCCGATCCACTACGATTGCGGGCCTTTAAGCAGGAGTCCAGCTAATCCCGCCATCTCTTTCTGGGCCTTCCACATAGTCGCTTCCTGCTATTTGGGATAATTATAAATGAAGATAAATAAACAAATTGGAATAAAGGCAGGAGAATGATAAGTAAAGGTGTGACGAGAATGCCTTTCTCGTCGATTAAATGTCCTTGTTAAGTAACCAACTTTCTGATTGAATTTACACGATCCATCACAATGCTGTTTTTTTGTACAAAAAACGTCTATACTTTTCCTGTGTATTTTTTTTATCAAACACTGTCTTGATATTCCATCGTCATCATTCTCTTGTCGCTATATCAATGCGATGGGGTCTACGGAGTATATCTTCTTCTTCCATACTTCTTCATTAAACACAAGACATAAAAGGTACCTCAACATATAACCTCAATTTACTAAAAATTTATTTTCTAAAACAAAAACAAAAGAAAAATGAACCCGTTCGAAACATCAAAAACTAAAAAGAATCACTCAGTGTGCCTCCGAGGAAAATCCTCCGTGCGCGTCGGGGCCTATTTTACTTGCGCGTGCGTCGCTCCAACGTCTGCGCAGTCCTTTGAATGACAAATTTCATTGGACCTTGAACATGTACATATTTTCCTCGTGCGTGATTCAAATGTAAAAATTTATTAAATGCGTTCGTTTTTGAGAATAGACTTTTCGTTGAATTCAACAATTGAATTGAAGTAAATTGATAGATATATATATATATGTATTACGTGCTTTGATTGACATTATGTCATAAGTACTAAAAGTTATGTAAGATACGTGTAACTTTTAGTAAATAAACACAAAAGATTCAAGTATTTTTGTTACAATCGCAGGTAGACGACCTGCGGTGCTATTCTGTTAAAAGATCACCGTGATAGCCCAGGTGGAGTGAGCTGTCATTTCACCAGCCGATCGATTCTGTAAAAATCTCACCGTGAAAAGTTAGGTGAAGTGAGCTTAGAGTGAGCTGTCAATGGTGTCCATCCCTAGCATTAGTTGGAATGACAGCTCACTCCACGCTCACTTCACCTAAGTTTTCACAGTGATGTGGTTACAGAATCGCACTGCTGATCTTAGGGATGGCACTTGTGATAGCTCACTTTAAGCTCACTTCACCTAAGTTTTCACGGTGTGATTTTTACAGAATTGAGCGGCTGGATGAGGCTGGCACAGGAGCGTGGGGATTGGTACATGAAAAGAGAGGCTCTTGCTCAGCAATGATTGAATTCGGGCTGTGGATGATGATGATGAGGTACAGACGCCAGCACATCAAGCTTCTACAATCTGTAAAATTTCTTTAATAGATTTTCAACTTTATCGCTAAAGCATTAAGTTCAAGATTGATTGGGAAAATATGACAGTTTCGGGTAGCTTGACCTGCTGACGTCTGTACCTATCCAAACCGTTCAATTAGGTATATAAGATGCACGAGTACTAAACGATGTTGCCATAAAAACTGATAATATCTAAATTGGCCTTCGTTTAGATATTATTAAGTTTTTATTTCAAAATAAGTGAAATAAAATTAATAAATGAATTATTATAAGTATTCGTAAGCTTCACATGTTGATAGCAGATGGTTAAAAATTAAAACCGGTTCAAATAAATACTATTAACAGTAGGTGCGACCGACGAGTTTGAGTGAAGATGATACAAATTCTCTGGAATAAAATAAAAACCGTCCCAACCATTTTTTTTCTCGAGTCCTGTTTTACCGTCAATCACCTGGCAGATCTATAAAATTTAATCTATTAATCTAAATAGTTTTTAGTCGTTTTCTTCACATTATTAAATCAGCCAGATACTAGCTCTCGGTATGTGGACAGTGCAGACAAGGTCCAGAGAGACAAGTCGCGTAATTTTGAGAATGTTCACAGTCTGATCTCAGTCTCATAGTCTCAATCTACATTTTTGACAAGTTTTTGACATTGATTGTAGCTGAGATGAGATTGCGACTAGATTTTGAACGTTTTTTTAAGTTCGTCGTTCGTTTTTCTTGTACGTGTATTTCCAGCAGTAAATTTATTTTGACTGTAAAAGCAATATTGAATGTGAGTGCCATTTCCCTCATCTCTTTTTCCTGCAGAAGAGGTGAGTATTGGCAGTAATTTATAAGCAATCCTTATTAAAAGATAGTCACCTAGTGCCTTACCATAACCACAGAAGCCTCTCCGACGCAGATGTCAACCGCATTACAAAGCTTTCCAAATCTACAGGGTCAGGGTCAGGGTCATACATAGGTGGGCTTGAAGGGCATTTCCCGTTTTTGGGTTGAGTACCCGGATGGAATGCAACCCAGTTACTAAGCCTCCGCTGTCCGTCCGTCTGTCAGCGGGCTGTATCTCATGAACCGGACGGTTGAAATTTTCAGTGTTTATTTCTATTGCCACTATAACAAGAAATAATAAAATTTAAAAAAAATGTGGTGTTAAATATTTTATGGCGGTACAGACTCGTTGTGTGCGAGTCGGACTCGCACTTAGTCGGTTTTTTTATGAGAATGTTCGCATTCCATCAGTTTCTATCTGTCAAATACATCTACCTGTAAATTTTCTACATTTTTAACAAGCTTGATATTTCATTACAGAAATTGACCTTCTGGTGCCTTATAATGCCTATACTTTTTTCCCGAAGTTCTGTACTATCAATTAAAGCCAGGGCCGGCGTCGGCATCAATGCGACGGGTGGGAGGACAATTACAGAGTGAGCAAACATCTGTGCCCACCTAAATACCTACCGCGGCACTAATTAATTATTGTTATTACAAAAACAATGTAACTACACTTAGTTTGCACTTGTCCTTTGAAGTACGGATATGCGTTTTGTTAAGAATTGGATATTTTTTTGCCGTTTGATTTTTTGATGGGACATCTGCTCCCTAATTGCGTGTCACACTATTAACCTCTCGAATGTCTTATGTTACACAGTCCGACATAAGCAATTGTCTTTCTATTGTGTCTCTAATTACAACAATCAAAGAGTTAATCGCAATCTGAGTCATTTTGAAGGATATTGCTAATCCAGTGCCTCATATGTTCGAAAAAATTGCCTGCTCCACAACGTAAATAACGCAATGAATGTTGTTGAACCGTCAAAATGAAAACCAGTCTTGCTACTGTAAGCGTGTTACGAAATTACCCTGCTGCTCGCATGGAAAAGGGTTGAATGTTTGTGAGAAAATACATATTAACCTCTCGAATGTCTTATGTTACACAGTCCGACATAAGCAATTGTCTTTCTATTGTGTCTCTAATTACTACAATCAAAGAGTTAATATGCAGAACTAAGTTTTAAACAACATCTATCATTGTTTGGGACCTAACTAAGGACTTGAAGTGAAATGCAATGGACTGTAATTAAGAGAAATATAATCCAAATAAGGTACAATCTTGGTGTTGGTAAACGTAAGTAAGTAGATATCACCACTCTGTGTGTGTAAGTCAGATTTTTTTAAAGTACCAAAAAATCTCCCAGAAAAAAAAGGTCACCACTCTGTGTGTGCACAGAGTGGTGACCTTTTTTTTCTGGGAAAGAGTGGGAAATCATCATATGACTTCTCCCGCTCTGAGCGGAGCAGGAGGGCGTGTCAGACTTTTACTGACTAAAACCCACCCGTGTTCCTTCAGTTGCCTATGCCAGGGACCACGGTATCTCTTTCGAACAACCCGCGGCCCTGGCAGACAGAGTGGTGAACTTACGTCTTTTTTTTTTCGGATTAGGTGAACAAGAGCATAACTGAAGTGAACTGTATTTTAGAGGCACAGAACCTGTCGAACTGTCAATTCTTGAAAGAGGTCTATGTCTAGCAGTGGACGTCTTTCGGCTGAAATAAAAGAATGAAGATGAGAAAAGACTCAGATTCCGATTCTCCTTCGTGAAAATCCACATAGTTCTTAGTCCTTTCGATTCTTACAAGAAACATGGCCGCCCTTTTCAAACGGTTGTAGGATAACGCCACGCTGATAGTACGTGGGCACCGATATGATTAATTGATATGGGCTTATAGTCGCTTAATTGCTTGTTCGCTTACACTAACAATAGGGCATTCAAGTGTTTATGGTAATCTCTTGTGAGTTTGTGCCGCTCGTTATGTTTAATGAAGAGGCTTTTCTAGGAAGATTTTGAGGTAACGTTTCCATAAATGATTGTTTGTTGGATATTGTTGAACATCGACAATATTTCGCTATACGATCAACATCAAGTAAAGATGTTGATTTATTTATCAACATATTTTATCCTATTTAGCTACACCTACAGCTATTTTATACAATGCGAATTCCTAAGTACCTATCTACTCGTACATATCTAAACCAAACACCTAAGTTCCTACATTTCAAACCCAACGAATAGCCCTTTCAACAGCTTAGTTTCCTTACACCACAGTGTCGTACGAATGCGCCTGGGCCGCTAATTATCCATTGAGTCGCGATAATATCGGACAGGGCGCTATTCACACCGTGAGCGTTCACACTAGCGTTCAATTAAACGCGAGGTACGCAACTATTGTTTGTGTGGTGTAAGTGAAGGACTGAACAGGATTTGATTATTGATCGTGTAAATAAATAACGCGTGATTTAAAAAAAACATAGTCAGTAGGCTGGTGCAGTGTCTCCAAGCGTACACCAAAGAAATGTAAGCTTTTTAATTACCCACAGCAGGATTTGTTTATAGAGAAGAAACGAGCATAGGTCATAAATTCATCATACAGGGTGTAAAGAGACAATTACGTAGCCGTTATTATGTAGGTACATCAAACTGAAAAGTCTTAGAAAGTTCTTAATGATCCAAAGTTATTGCTGGGAAAAGACTTTTATTTTTCGTGTGAAAAATCGTTGTTTACCGCAGCGTGTTGTGAAAAACATTGTGCTTGTGCGTGCAGGTATAGGAGTTGTGGGGTTGGGGTATTTAGAGTTAGGTGATTTCGTGGAAAAAAAGTTTGTTGACCTTCATATCTCCGTAACCAGAAGGTTCCCAGGTATGGTTTAGTGCAAAAAAATAATCACAATGACGGGAAGAACAACAGGAGATCCTCAGCTTCGTTAAGCGTCTTTTTACACCCGTTATTGTCTGTGGCTTCGTGCCGATAATGATAACAGCAGATTAGTGGGTTTGTCATCACCATGCAGTGGTGGTGATCATTGTGTTGTTCAATATTTTTAGTGCTAGCATCAGCCAATCAGCCTATACTGTTCCCACTGCTGGGACACAGGCCTGCTCGCTGTGAACGGGAGTGGGCCATAATTAATCCACCACGCGTGCCTAGTGCGGGTTGGTAGATGTCACATGTCTTCGAATATCACTGACTACCTTCAAATATAAGCTTGGAAATATCCAAATACAAAGGCTGTGAATTCGACAATCACACAACAGTTACCTATTTGAAACAGTTACGCATGCGGCAACTAACTACAAAATTAATAGACGTGCATCAAATCTTGACGACGTAAATAACGCCCTACTGCAGATCCAAAATTGGTTCACTGCTAATAATTTAGTATTAAATGGGAAAAAAACTAAGTGTATAAGATTTTCTTTACCAAATGTCAAAGGTAGTCATTGTGAGATAAAATTGAATCAAGAGAAACTAGAATTCGTCGATGAAACTGTTTTCCTAGGGTTCACGCTCGACTCAAGGCTTCAATGGGGTCCTCATTTAACATCCCTTGCAGGACGACTAAGTTCAGCAGCGTATGCTGTGAGAAAAATCCGTCAATTTACTGATGTCGATACCGCGAGACTGGTCTATTTTAGTTACTTTCATAGTATCATGTCGTACGGTATTTTACTATGGGGACGGGCTGCAGACATCGAGTCTATTTTTATTCTGCAGAAAAGAGCCATCAGAGCCATATATAGCCTCCGCAGGCGTGACTCTCTAAGAGAACTGTTTAAAGATATTAACATCATGACGGTACCTTGTCAATATATATATGAAAACATTATGTACGTAAGGAAAAATCTACATATTTTTAGTAAAAGAGGTGAAAGACACAATTATATCACTAGAAATAGGGACCAATTAGTTCAACCAGGTTTCAGGCTGGCTAAAGTAGACTCATCTTTCATGGGGTACTGTTTAAAATGTTACAATAAAATACCTCCCCACATAATTGAACAGAATGAAACGAAATTTAAATCTTGTATAAAACGCACACTATGCAGCCAGGCATATTATAAATTGGGAGATTACATCGCTGATAAAAATGCTTGGCTAAACGCTGGTCCTGCTCCACAGGACGCATACATAAATTGATTAGCATTTGAAAGTACTGTTGGAGCCGCTGAAGATTGTAAAATACTATTTTTGCATTATATAACTTCAATCGTCTATATTGTATAATTGTATAGCTCATGTGTGAGTACTATGTAGGTACATACTATAAAGCTACCATTTACTGGGTACGTCTTTCATTGACTTGAATGTGCCCTGGCGGCTGAGAGTATGTCATGCTCACTCAAATGTCTCGCTGATGGTGGCACATGTGTTGGATCATTTAGCTCCCTTCATAATGGTTGAGCTGAATGGTGCTAATCCGTGCGTCATGTTCGTGAACGGGCGCCGTCAGTGGGGACTGGTCATCTCTTTGCTGCCATGGCTTATTTTAATTTAATTTAATATTTGGATTGTTTTAAACTTTTCATTACGGACGCTTTTAACGTTCTGCATCGTTCTCACATGCATAATTTTTAACATGAATGATGTAACTAATACTTTGTAACCATATTTTGATTTAAAAGAGTGTCCATGGAGTTTCTTGCCCGTTCTTCTCCATAGGTACCTACTACGCTTTGGAATGGGCAACTAGCTTCATTTCTCTGACTGACCGACCCCTTGACAATTCAAAAGTGCCTGTAATTGGTTTAATTGAAATAAATACTTTGAGTTTGAGTTTGAGTTTGAGTTTAGCGTTGAAGAAACCAAAATATGTTCCAAAATCGGTGCCTCTTATGCCTTGCGATAAGGAACTATGAAAGCACTAGATTTTATGTTTTCCGTATCGTTCGTTAGTAGCTATTGAACAAATTGTCTGCGTGCTAATAGTTTACCAGCGATGATTTAGAATGTGCTCTTGTCATTTACATAACGAATGCCAATAAAATAAATTAATTCCTATTGTTTTTATATAACAAAGGATATAACAAAGAACTCAAAACTATTTATACAAAGAGTTTTGAGTTGCGTTTTATTTGTGTTAGATATAGTCGAGCGCTGATGTTATAGAAAGGTTTTTTCTCTTTAACCTCTCGAATGTCTTATGTTACACAGTCCGACATAAGCAATTGTCTTTCTATTGTGTCTCTAATTACAACAATCAAAGAGTTAAATGTGATAGGTACTTTCGTGTATTGAAAGTTTAGCTTCGTGAAAGCCTTTCTGCTAAAAGCCGAAATAGAAGAGCCTAAAGAAAGCAATAATAATGAAATTCATTTTGTCATGAATACCTAAGATACGATTTCGTACTTAAAAAACGTACAAAATCGTATCTTAGGTATTCCTGGGCAAATAGTAGATTCCGATTAATACATCCTTTGAGATTTTCAACCTTTATTTTGGTTTCAAACCTCATTTCTCTAAGCAAATTTATGTAACTTTTTCCTTTCAATCAAAAGAATTTTCCTTTTTAGAAAGTAATCTACAAAAAATCTGATTTCTCCGAAGCAAACCTAAGTCAGAATCATCATGGACAGGAGCTCCTGGATCCTTCCTTCCTTTTGGCCTCCGTCACAGTCGGGTAAAAGGACCTGTTACAACTAATCCAACTAGACACAAGATGTCAACACAACACCGAGACATGCCAATACATATACAATAGTGACAATAAAATCGATGTGGAGCAATGTATTCACCATTGAATAGAAATCAAGCATCTGATCAGACAACTTTATTAGAGACCTTAGTGTTAACTCGTTAATTATCTGTTAATAGCGTTTTACATATTAATGGGGGTATAAAACCTTTAATGCTAACAGAATAGAGGGGACAAGGTAAGTTTTAGGAACAAGAGTATATGGTATAAGCACGTAAAACCGTTGGTCCCGGCTGTCATTCGTGGATCTTTGAAAGTCGTTACGGGTCATCAGTAAGTAGTCCGAAAGTCTGACAACCAGTCTTACTAAGGAGTATCGTAGTAACTGGCTTGTGGTGGTCAGATAGGCAGTCGCTCCATGTAAAATACTGGTATTCAGCAGCATCCGGGTAGACTGGAAGCCAACCAAAACATAGTGCAACGGAAAGTCCGGGGGACCAACGGCTTAATGAGCTTTCCGAGCCACGGAGGGGTCTTGGTATGTAAAGATGGTCACCCATCCACGGACCAACCGCGGCAAGCGTAGCTTAACCTGATCGATCGACCCGTGCGGCTGGTATTACTTAGCCATAAGCCCCTCTTGCCACAATGTCACCGGGACTGAGTAATTAATTAAAATGGAAAAATACTGAAACAGCAAAACTTTCTTAGAAATGGATTTAAATATTCCGTCTGGCAAACAATGTTGTGGAATAAATTAAATGTTGATTCAAAGAAGTGGATTTACGTCAATAAGTTGGTTGGAAAAAGCCACTATAAGAAGGTTAGTATCGGTTCTTTAACGGATATTTTATTATTTTTGACCTTTACTGTCCTACTTCAGCTTAGCAAATATCTCGACCTAGCATTCCAGTCTTTCCTGTATTTTGTCTGTTTTGGTTAATCTTCAATTTACATTTTGTTTCAACATTTCCTAGCTCTTCAATAACGACGTAATATTCTATGTCAAATCTTCGTGACTTCGTTGGTCTCGTGGTCGCAAGCACGACGAAGAGAGTGCATCTGTGTCTGTGCACTTTACTATCCCCCGCGCCGACGCCTGGTTTTTGCTGATTGGTCGGTCGTTCGCTATCGCCGAAATTCGGTCTGGAGGACTATTATTATTTTTACATCTCTTGAAATTTCTCGGGACCCTGGGGTCCCGGACCTTTGGAAGGCGATCGAAAGGCCGAAGACAACTCGCAAAGGCCCGTTAAACGTTTTTAATGAGATAAGGTACTATTATTAATAGTTTCATTACAATCTTCATGAAATTCATGAGGCCTGAGAAGAAGTTGCCATCGAAGCATGAAGTGTAGAAAAGGCTGGCGTGATGACAGATTGGCTAGCATAGACTGGCTAGCATTGAGACAAATTTGGATAGACAGACCATAGGCCAGTTTCCTAGCCTTTCCAAGTTCAGTCTCCTTTAAGGCACACTTGTTGAAATCTTTATTAAAAAAACGAAAGAAAAGAAACACGATTAATTCAATAACAGATAATATCCACCTAAGCCTTTTTCTATACCTAATGCCCTTTATAC
Organism: Apamea monoglypha; assembly: GCA_911387795.2. Lineage (NCBI taxonomy): Eukaryota > Metazoa > Arthropoda > Insecta > Lepidoptera > Noctuidae > Apamea > Apamea monoglypha. The sequence goes on from OU426915.1 coordinate 17,823,705, forward strand.
AATTAATTACCATTCAGTCACTAACTATGATTTATGATAACACGATCGCCTTAAACAAATGCTGATAATATTATGACGGTTCGCCTTAATTGACATACAATGTAATTGATATAGTATGCGATTGTTTCAGACTTAATTCTATTTACTAGCATTAGATTAAGTGGTTCTAAGTGTTAGCCTAACAACGCACGGGCGATTTTTTTCTCGACGATTTTTTATCGCGCACAGGATTTTTGTTGCTCAAAAAGCCGCTAAGCTGATGTGGGATTGGGCTGGCCATGTCTGTCATATGCCCAATGAGTTGTGGGCCAAAATAACTACCACGTGGAGGACTGAAGCACCTAGAAGGCGTCGCGGCAGACCCCGGAGAAGATGGCAGGACGAGCCGGACAAAACAAACGACCGGTGCACTTTAGCCCTGGATCGAAACAGCAGAAAGCTGGAGCTGGAAGTCAAAGGCCTTTGCCCAGAAGTGGGATGATGCAGAGTAACAGTCACTGGATTTTAGACTCTCAGGGTTGAGCCGAGCATTGAAAATCCAACACAACATTCCAGCGCATGATAAAACAGACTGTTGGATTTTAAACTCTGAGCGGTAAGCGGTGCATCGAAAATTCAGTGCTCGACAAAACATTGCAGTGGGTACGAGGGCTTAGAACAATAAAATGAGCCAGCAATAAAATCGGCATAGTCTTAGAGTACAATCGTTGAAACAATTAGGTACGTGAATTTATGGATACTTAATACCTAATAAACTTAATTATTTTGTCACGATGTGTTTTGCTTGAAATAATACTGAGAAGCGGTGAAGGGTGAATTTTGAATTCTGACTTTGGTTATATAAAATAAAATAAAATAAATGTTTATTTGCACCTTCAAGATTAACATAAAGAAACAGGTTTACAGTAAAATAAGCCAAAAGGTAGTTACATTATTTGGCATGTTAGAGTTGCTACTAACACCTCTAAGCTAAGATAACTTAATATCTTGTGATATAGGTATCAGCGCCCATCCTCATATCGTAGGTGACGTTGGCTGAAACTCAAATGTAATCAAAACTAGTGACCCACCTCTGCTTCGGACGGTTTTTACGACTTGACAAAACATGGAGAATTCTATATATAATAAAATTATTTAGTGCTAGCTTTTGTCCGCGGCTTCGCCCGCGTGGTTGTCGGGAACGTATTACCTGGATTCAGTCAGTCAGTTCAGCAGAAAGACGTCCAATGCTGGACATAGGCCTCACCCAAGCATCACCACTTCGACCGGTTTTATGCTTCTCGCACCCAGAGAATTCCTGCTTCCTTCACCAGGTCATCGGTCCATCGGTGTGACTACCGGGATTAAAAGTATCCTAAGTGTTAATGCGAATTAAAAATATTCCATATATGTATGTATATACAGTTTAGACTTCGTTAGATACTAATTTATTATATGTATTATATATACTATATGATTAATGTATCCACATAAACCTACCGGAATATTTTGAAACGAAATACGATTCACGACATGCGATTTTAATTTATATTATGACGTATAAATGGGGACAAGTAACAAGAACCTTTCGTTATGTTAAAATAGAGACAACTTTTGGGTCGCAGCTCATGAAAAAAAAACTAGTTTTTTTTTATAGTTAGAAGCAACTAACACCTCACTTGTCTGTCATTATCACGTAATTGAACCATTCAGACAAAGTTGAAAACCCTCGCGTGTCTGAACACTTTAAAATCTAAAAAATAGTTTAAAACTAGTTGTTTATTAATTAAATCAAAAGTCTAGAATCCTAATTAAAATTGCTAAGTACTTATCTGTGTCAACAAAAATACCAACCTTTATAATTTTCTAACTGTGAACGTTCACAGCAAAAACGCTGCAAGAGCAATTTATTTTCAATGTCTATTAACCAACCAAGTGGACAAAAACGACAGTCATTTCTACAATTGACATAAAAAGTTTAATAACAATACAAACACAACGATACATAAATAAACATAGACTTCTTTGATCAAGAATCCTTTGAAGATATATAAGATACACAATGCGGAGACAACAATACGAGAATTATTGAAAACACTGGCCATACTAGTGCATAGAAGTATTTGGAAACTATCAAAAAAACCGTAATTATTATTAAATTAAAAAAAAAAACAAGAAAAAATGAGGTGTAGTCATGGCTTGGCTATGAGTTTCACCGACCCACCAACTGGCTATAGTGACTAAAGTATTGGACACTCGTATCCGTATTTGATTAACCTTTTGTATGCAGACTAGGAACGTCATTATAGTCTAAGTCGTCTCGCCAACTCTTCCTGGGCCGGCCTCGGCTCTAGAAGAGGGTCTAAAACGCTTTACATCACCACCACTACCAATACTTACTTGAATTCATAATATCAGATAATTAAATTCCATCGACACTTACATCTAATTTTTTATTTTTTCGATTGTATTAAAATATCATTTTTGAGTAACCATTTTGTAATAAAAAGGTCCTAAAAAATATTGGTGGCAATGAAATTAGAACTTTGTCAAGTGTGACATTGAGTTTGTTGCTCCAAAACTTCATAATTATCTCAGATTTTCAATTCAAAGTTCCTTAGCTTCAGTGTGTTCGGGAAAGCAGTCTCGACTTCTCGAGTTTACAAGCCGGCCGTGTTCGACCCAATCACGCACTTCATTTGTTTTTTTACTGGCCGCATTAACACTGGCTGCAAAGAAAAGAAAGGCTGTCTACCTCAAAGGCTACCAACCTTTCTCTGATTTACATGCAATATATTACTGGAATTTCATCAACCTTTTCATCACTTTGTTTGCCAAAATATTGCCAAACTCCGACTTTCCACTTAAGGAAGTCAATGAAAAAATTTACACAAGACTTTGTGTAAATTTTTTCATATTTTTTGCCATATCCTTAGAGCGAAGGCAAGACTGCTTTCCCGAGCACATTGAAGTTAAGGAACTATAATGTTTGAATTCAGAATCTGATATAAATATGAAGTTTTGGAAAACCAAACTCAGACTCAAGACAAAGTTTTAATTTTATTGCAACCAACATTTTTAGGACTTTTTTTATACATTGGACAGTTTGTCTTTTTTTGGAGTCTTTAAGCCAATCAATTTTGAAGAGACACTGCAGTGATTGGTTTGGATGAGGTGCCTTATTATTTTAGTCCAATCTAGGCTTCGAAACCACTCTTGGAACGTTTGAGCTTTACTTGTCTCTTTATGTCAAACAGGACTAACATATTATAGTACAAACAATGTATATCGAAGCACAAACTCGGTATGCAAATGATGTTAAAAGCCATTAATGTAAACATTGTGAATTGGTGCAAGTCTAAAGCAGATGAGATTATTGGTGCCATACTGTCTGAACGAACACCAACAGTATCTTCAAATTAGCTAATAGAGATTTGGTTGCTAAACTAAAAATCTTATCACATCATGATCGCAGAATTCCGTCAATATTTACGACTAAACTAGAATTGTAAAGATGTATTGCCATGAATGGTCTAAAGAAGCACGGAACTACGATTATTGTTCTGCATGACAGAATGAACTGCAAGGGATTTATTTTTTCAGAAAAAACATATTTACAGTTCACAAAAACAAACAACGTCGGTGTCTGTACTAATGAAAAGAAATAGTTGTACAGACGCCAGCACATCAAGCTACTACAATCTGTCAAATTTCTTTAATATATTTTGAACTTTATTGTTAAAACATTAAGGTTCAAGGTTGATTGGGAAAATTTGACAGTTTCGGGTAGCTTGACCTGCTGGCGTCTGTACCATAGATACCAGCGCTTTCCAAATAAGGATACAATCAAAAAAATTTTTTTCGAACACACGTATGAATTAAAAAATATATATATGTATAAAATAAAAGTAGCAGAAATTTAATAATATATAACTATTATCAACAGATAGTCGTATCTGTTAATAACAGTGTTATAAATATACGCTACAGACTACTGCTCATTCTCAAGAATATTCCCTTTTGTCGTCTTTTGATACGACTTCAAGTAAAGCGTGGGAGTGCTCCATTTGTATCAAAGCCTGCTCAAGAAACATAACACCAACATTACATAACAATAATGTCAACATAAACACAATACTTACCTATAACGCCTTCAAGTAACTATCTCAAGCAGGAATTCTCAGCTTGGCATTCAATTGAAATAAACCAGTGTACACTATTAGCATTGTCTATCTGGTATTCTTAAAATGTAGAATGAATAAATTAAACATTAATAAATGCTGTTCATAACTTGTAATTATAACGGGAACAATTAATTTTTGCAGCAAAAACTTGACGGTCGGAAGCAAAATGGTAACCGTAAGTAGCTAAGTTACTATGGTCACTACGCATATGAAAAGGTGCTATATGTATGTGTTGCAGTAAGTGCTCATACACACGATCGACACGCGTCGATGGCAGCGGTCGACAACATGCCGCTCGTGTATTTGAGCACCGCAATCAAATACACGAGCGATAGATCTTACTAGATCATGCTCGTATCATATTTATATTCCTAGTAAGACAGTTATGAACCGCTTTCATATAACTATATTACGGTATATAGCTATATCCCTAGGGATATAACTATATCACGGCTTCAACCATCTTACTGCGATATATATATTTTATTTCTTTAAGTCCTTGGTTCATTATGATGATCTGCTAAGGCACTACACGTCATGTTTCTGCCAAAACAGGCTGAATTACGACTGACTAAGACCGTAGATTCATTGCAAAAGGTATAGACATATGACATGCTGAAATTGTGTAACCTCGTTTCGCATATTACTTCATTCGTGTTATTCCGTGTCGCTTGAATAATGTCCTTTTCTCCTTCAGGTACCTGCTTTAAAGCTTTAACCGTGTAGCCATTATGGAACTATAATATATTAAAACCAAATATTAATATTAAAACCGATAACAAGGTTATGGATTTACAGTCTTGCGTCTTTCGATTTCATCCACATCTGCAATATCAAAATTTTGTATGTTCTTTGTGTATTTTATTTTTTATATGAAGCATAATAATAATGAACCATAATTTTATAAAGCATAATGTTAAAAACGCATAATGATATAAACACACAATGTTCTTTGGAATAAAACTAATAAACCCTAATAAATAACTCAAAACAGTAAATTGTAGACCTTTGTTATAACCCAAACCACAACCCACAACACCAACAATAGAGAGGATCTGGCGTTAATGGTCACTGTTCTAACCTAACCTAACCCATATGATTCAATAACAGTAGTAAATATCAGGAAGCAACATACCTAATAATTGTATAACGAATAAATATTATGCCTTTAAAATTTATGCAACTCCAACTTAAGCCTAAACTTATTAGACTAAATGATAGTTATGCTAACCTTTGCATTATGCCAAAGTATTATTATGCAGCAGTATTATTATGCTAATAAAATTTATGCGAAAACGTTATGCCAAACTATATTATGCCTTAAAATTTTATGCCAACATGGGTATTACCCTCCCAGACTGTGCCACAACACCCTGTCCTCTGCCTTCCACATCTAGTCTACCCCAGCCACCTTCTTTAGGTCGTCCGTCCATCTAGCTGGGGCCCACACTACGCTTGCCGATACACGGTCTCCACTCCAGGACTCGTCTGCTCCACCGGCCATCCGTCCTTCGACAGACATGACCAGCCCACTTCAGCTTACTCACTCTGCAAGCTATGCTATGCTATTTATTTCCTGTGCGTGTCCCAAATAAAATATTTTTCTTTCTTTAACTCTCAGAATTGCGACAGTCAGGTGATATTTGCCCCAAATATAGCAAGGAAAAGGCTCGGCCTGACACGATCATACACGCAAAATTCTTTCAACATTATCCTCATCTTCACTCATGGTACTTCCCTGCTCCTTCCCCTCTTCCGCTTCCTCCTATGAACTGCTCGCCACCATAGTCCGATGGTTACAAATAGTTGGAGACAAAGCCGCAGCCTTGGGGCAATTAATTAGATTCAGTGCGTCGACATGCATAACGTATGCTGAACCGTGTATTTATTGATATAAAATTCTTTTGAAGTCTGATTACTATGTTGTGGTTACCTGCAGAAAATAACGATGTAGTAATTGTTTTTTTTCACCGTTAATTTCCCATTATTGATATTTTTAGAACATCCTATATCTGCAGTTGAAATGTTGAATTTCAGCCGAAACACGTTCACTGCTAGATATCCCCTCTAGCGGATTCAGGAATTTAACTTCCCGTGCCGAATCCCACAAATATAAGTCATACGAACGAGACAGACGGGACATCTGCCAGCTGTTCTTATAATATCGGGTCGATGAGTAAACAAAGATGGAAGACATACTATATTTACTTTTACAAAAAATCTACAAAACCAAACTTAAAGAGGAAACCCATTCTAAGAACCAACATCTGGTCGAAGTGTTACACAAATTTTCAAGCAACTACCTTACCAAGTACAGTATGAGAAATTCTCACAAAGAAAAACTTACGTATTCCATTCAGCGGAGACCGCCTAATTTTAGACGTATTATTAACGCATTGCAAGGTCTTCCTTTGTGTACAACAGAGGTCTATTGTGCCTAGGCATTAATGTGCTGGTTTAACAATTTCAAGGGAGTCATAATTAGCTAGACTGTGTGTGATTGACTTGTTCTTAAGTACCCACTTGGATGTAGCTAATAAAACTTTATTTATGAGAATTTACTTGTAGGTGGTCTTTTGTGATTGGTATTTACCGCGACGGTTATCCGTCACCTAACGCGTCTGACAGTTATAAGCTGTCTTAAGATGGAAATTTTAGCTTAATCCTAACATAATATTTTGTAAACCCATTGTTTCTATCTATGGGTATAACTATTTAAAAAGTCTGACGTAATCGTTAATTAATCGCTTAGCTCTCAGTTCCGTGTTCACCATCCGTTTAAATATTCCGAAGATTTAATGTTGGCATGTTCACCGACAGTAAATCGCCCGTAGCCTATAAGTTTTTGGCATCTAAAGTTGCCAATGCCCAAAAATAGAATTTCCATGCAATAAAGCAAAACGCTCTAATTAAACAAGTGAACAATATCAGAGACTCTAACGCGGCGCAAACGTATCTATTTTACAATTAAACCGCATAAATTGCTGTCCCATGAATTAAACATTTATCAGGATATTAAAACTAACGCGAATGCAAAACGGAAACACTAGATCACTTTGATACGATCAACAAACCAAAACTGCACTTGCCGTTTTTGGGCGACAGGTGGCGCTTGCGTCTAACTCTAATCACGTACTCACTGACAATGCAACCTTACAGCCAAGACAAGCGAAAAGAACCTTTATTAACGAAGTAGCAGAGGTGACCGATCCATTTTTTGTTCGCAAAAATGTTCCAGGACTGCATAGACGTAACCTTGGGGAGTCGGGGTATCGTAGCATATTAATAACGTATCATGTATGCAATCACCGTTCAGAAGACATAGGCAGCAAGGTGGAAGAAAGGGCATGGTATGTCAGGTAACCTCAAGGCCGACCACTCTGTATAAACCAACTATATAATGTACTACGCTATTTAGAGGAAATCGCGGCACATATTGTACATACTAGACTTCCCCGCATTATAGTTAATTGCCTGCAGTGTGATGTTCTCTTAGAAGGTAAATAATGTTTAAGTACGAACCGAGGTCGAGATGCTTCTTTTCTAAAATGTCAAGGGTTTGTATCTAATCTTCATTAAGCGTAATAGTTATTACTGACGGGTTATTTTGTTAAATCGTCTGGTATTATTATTTTAATATTACATTATAATTTTGTCCAGATTTTCTGATTTATTTCGAAGTCCCAATGCCGTTTGACGGCTTTGCGTCTCGTGTCGTATTATTCAACAAAATTGACGTTATGTTGCGTGTAGATAATGTTTTTCACAAGTAAATATTATTGACAATATTGTAGGTACATACCTCTAGTTACTTGGCTGTAAGTACTTCGAGATTTACTACGTTGCGCAGATTTTCACATACTTAGATTCTATCGTCATTTGGTTAGACTACCTAATAGTTTTACATCTCCATAAACATAGATGAAGTCCTATATATAGTCTTGACATCTATTTTTTTTCATTCTTGCTGCCCCATTCTTACCTTTATCCTAATTGATTAAGGCTTATTTGTCCTACCCATCGCTGTCATTAGTCATCTCAATGTTAATTTACTTTCTTGCAAAATCATATTTTACAAGACCCATCTATATTTTCGTACCTCTATCCTATACCCCTACATTTTAATATATATTCATTGAATATCAATAAAATAATCCTTGGAAATTGAGAAACAGTTTTACATCATTAATACCACACCTTTAACGACTCCTATTTAAATTCGGCTTTGACTAAATTGGATTGAATTGAGATTATGACGATATTGTGGCCGCGGATTCAATTTGAATTGAAGTCAAATGAAAAGGATCCATGGAATCTAGTTCTATTACTATCGAACCTATTAAACAACTGAGAGTTTTGTGAAGAGAATGAGCAACGCGAGCAACCCTGAGGGGTCAATTTAGACAGTTTTTGATAAATATACGTCGTATTGTCAGCTATACAAAGTGGCAGGGACATCGACGCGTAACCATGGATTCAGTGCATGATTGTGAACACCCTTGCGTTGAAATTTCACGCAGGATATTTAAAAAAAATTGTGGTTACACATTTTTTTAACGCGTAGGTAACACTTTTCTATCAAAGAGCAATTTTTTTTTAAATTTTATAATCGACAAAAAAAATCTACAGTATGGTTTCAGTTTGCGCATCCATGTCCCTGCCACTCTGTATTAAATAGGGCCCTCATCAATCAAGCCCATTACCATTGACTGATATTTCCACAGACTGCTTGCAGAGAAGTTATACCCTGGAGAAGAAAGCATATTTATGGCAAACCCCGTTCTAGGTGGCAAATGACAATAACATCGACTGTTGGATAAGACGACTTCCTTTAACACCGCATCGGTTTCAAAACGCTACAACAAAAACTCCGTCCAAGTTATCTCACATTACCTTAGCTATGTAACGACTTACACATATAAGCCTTTACATAAAAACAGCACATTGTGAAGGTAAATAACTTGTACGACAACGTAAATAAAGTATTTTCTAACATCTATAAAAGTGAGTAAATTATTTACTGTTCAAATCAATTATTTGTACTATTCAATAATTATGTTATAAATTGCTATCCTTTGCTTACAGTATCTATAGGGAAAAACTATGCGATGGAAGTAGGTGTATACTCGTGGAGTTATTTATGTGTAGTTTTATGGTAAGTAATAACCATGGTTATGTGACTTATGGGGTGAACAACGACAATGGTCCATGTCAAACGTTTGAGAGTGTATGCCTATTTGTTATGTAAAGAAAAAGGGTTTTAGGAATTCGATTCTCTATACCAGAAGTTATAGGGGATTTCATAATATCTATTTTAGTAGTTAAACTAATGTTAGTGAGAGGTAAAATTGTTTGTTTGCTTGTAAGAGGAAATCTCTAGAAGTACTGATCCGATAAAAATCTTTCAAAGCTATACGATCGCCGAGTGCCAGAGGATATTTTATGGTAGCTATGTTGACTTCCACGTGGACATAAGATACGGGCAGAAGTTAGTTTTTTTTTAATCTTTCGTTCTAAAAAAATTCAATAAACACTTTTTTTTCGAGACGCAAATCTTTTGTTCCTTTATCATAACAATTCGGCAACGTATCAACAAAAATCAAAACATCCCAAAGATCTGATGTCCACTTCCGTCCTTCCATATTCACGTCGCAAGTCCATGAACACTAACCCCCCACCCCATTCATTGACAGCGTAAACAAACAATATACCACCCTACTGTACTCAAATACGATTGATTGCGACATACCAACATTCATACAATTACGGGCCATTACATCGCTCCATATCCACAAGGCCGCCGTCGTGTGAAGTCGACGTCTGATGCGTTGGTACAGACGAGGAAAGAATTACTAAATATGTTTTCTTTGTGACAGTACTTTATGTGCGCAGTAAGGCAGTAAAGATTGTTGTGGCCAGACGTATGTCCGCAGTATGTGGTGACGCCATCAACTGCGTTTGGTACTGTTTATATTACTAATTTTATAATTATGTGTAAGAGGAAAAATATGTAGTATACAATGAAGGAATTATGTCAGTCTTCATTTTCTATTGTCATTAACAATGCTGTTTTAACCAATTCATTCCAGATGTTTTCTTGTTTATTGGGTTTGGGGACCATTATTGGGCCCCACCCAATAATGGTCCCACAATTCGGGCTTCTTTTTGCACTTCTGCATCGTCAGATCGACCATCCACCATCTTTTTTTTTATCAACTCATCCTTCTGATAATCTTAGTGAGTAACGTCCCAATATCTTGCCTTCTTGGTCGTAACCTCGGTCGAATAGGTACCAATTAAATATCCCATTCTTCATCACATGGAGCAATTATAGCACTACGAACTACTTCAAGAATTTGAATGAAACCGACCCTGTCAAGCTGTCGCAATTTGCCCGCAATAAAATTAAAAGAACCAGTAGCTGATTAAGTAAATAGTAGCAGTTTACCTAATACAAGAACTACAAACTGAGAAGGACATGACCAATTTCATTTGAATGGAAGGTTTAGCGGTGGACAGGCAGTGGACGTTAGAAATACAGCAAATAATTTTATTAAAGATGTAGAGCTGCCGAGATTGACTCACAATAGATACCTAATGACTGTAAGATTTGTGAAATATATTTACCAATACTTAGAATCAATATTCAGACTTAAAAGATTTGAGAGGATAATTTGTTTACCCCTATAAATGGTCGCGAAAGGTGGAAGGAGTGGAGGGAGGCTTTTTCCCAGGAGCGGGACAGACAGGAAAGTAAAAAAAAATGGTCACACCACATTTCTACGCATTATTTGAAGCGCAATATATGGCAATAGGAGAGGCCTATGTCCAGCAGTGGACTGATATAGGCTGATAATGATGATGATATGGGACATAAGAACTTTATTAATAATTAATAATAATAATTCCATTAATAATTGGGCTAATTATGAAAGAGCCAACAAAAAACTTATACGTTGTACCTGTTATAACTTATACATTTAAAACGTTGTAGGTACTACATTAGAATATGATATTCTCTTCACATTTTACTAAAAATATAAAAGAATTTAGCGCAGAGAAGTGTAGATTTATGGGCACATCATACCTAATTCATAAACTAGCTAAGTTCATATTCTGCTCTATGAATTTTAGTTTTAATGAAACACCATTCCTTTGATCCTTTCAGTATGTATAATGTATGCTTATTTTATACATACATGTGAGATATCGAATTTACATACATGCCTACATAAGGACGGACTTATGATTCTTTGGAGGGTAAGTAGAGTTACAACTACGGGCTGACGACCTCCTTAGAATTGTAAGTTGATGATACATGTTTTGTATTAAGTCATCGATTAATTTTACTTTGTATAAAGAATGCTCAATTTTTTTGCCCTTGGTTAGAAAAGTCAGCCTTTTCCTTGCCTGTTTATGGGTGTCCAAAAGATGCTTGAAGGATTGATGGCTGAATTCTCAATCGTCACTCATTTTGAAGTTGCCATGCTCAATAAGTTCTTAGACCACCTTCTAACACAGTAGTGTTTCTCTTAAAGATATCTACAATTTCAAGTAAACTTTCTGAAGGAGAAAGCGATCCCGCTTTTTTTTTTTGGATAACTGTAACATTATTGACAAGCCAAAGTGAAATTTCAGCGATAAGTGAATAAAAAGAGTAAGGTCCTGTCTGCTCATTAAATTATTCATTTGTTTTATATGTATAGAAGAGGGCCGTGACTTACGAGTTGGTGGTCGTAGGTTTGAACCCAGAGACTTGGAGTAAATTATTTCATTACCACTGCTCTAAAAAGGGGACGAAAAACATCGTGAGGAAACCGAAATGTCCTATAACTAAAAATTCGAAGACATTTGACTTCGCTAACCCACACTGGGCCCGCGTGATGGTCCCACTCCCTCTCACAAAGGAGACCTGTGTCCCAGCAGTGGGAATATTATAAACTGAATATGCTTATTATTATGCTATTTTTAATATGGTGATTCTGCCACTTTACCCATTCTGTCTACTAAGAATAGCGGTTATAATCGGTTGTCCTTCTACTATGGCTATGTGTGTGTGTGTGTGTGTGGCTGTGTGTGTGTGTGGCTGTGTGTGTGTGTGTGGCTATTCTAAAATATTTGTGAACAAAAAAATAACCGCATAAATCAAATTATTTAAATAAAATATTCATTAATAAAACATCTCTAAATTGCTTCTCTATTACTTAATAAGGTAATAATATAGTTATTTGACGGAAAGGTCATTGAAAAATGTATTTCTTTGTGTGGTTGACTCACTTCCGCGGTCTGCTCTAATATCATTATGATGATCTTTTTTTATGTGAAATTAAAACCAGCTAAACCACATTTTATTTTTGAGAATATCATTTGTTAAGTTAGTATATTCATAGCTTTTGACTTCAAATGCTAGTCTGATTTTAAACTGTTCACGCGAATATACCATATATTGGCGTGTGATGGCAAATAATTTAATGTTTTGTAGTTTGTAATGTTAATTACTTACTATTGTATAGTTCTTCTAACTGAACAGACAACTGTGCTGCTTGGTAGTTTGTTGCGCCACTTCTTCCCAACTGAAGCACTAGGAAGTGGTGAAGGGCGGGCGCTTTATGGGACTGTCTTATGTAATTTTGACGTTCAAAGAGTGCTGATTCTCAGCCTAGTTTGAATTAATGAGTTTCATTTTGATTGAGTTTACTCAAAATTCTTAATAAGTCGGACAACGAGAATAGATTTTGCAGAATGTGTGGATTAGAAAAATTGAGTAAATTTTTTTGAATGCATTTCTGAGTAAGCAATTTGGAAATGTGAATCAGAAAGAAAGAAAGAAAATACGTTTACTGTCTTACGACAAGACCAATATGCGTAAGTCGGAAAACTGGCATGAATTTTCTCTATTTTATCCACCATTCAGAAGAGCAGTGGTGGCCCCAGTGGTAACAGCCGCAACTTACGAGTTGTAGGTCAGGGGTTCAAACCCAAGTAGGCACTTTATATTGTGTAAATCATTTCATCACCACTGCTCTCAAAACAGTGAAGGAAAACATCGTAAGGAAACCTGCATGTCCTAAAACCAAAAATTCGGAAACATGTGACATCTACCAACCCGCACTGGGCCCACGTAGTGGATTACGACGACTCCCTCTCACACAGAGGAGGCCCTTGTTCCAGCATTATAGGCTGATTATGATCTACCATTCACTCAGTGAGGAGTCTTCTCAGATATCATAATAATTATCAGATCAGAGATCAGATTTAAACAAAAGGTATTCAACTTTCGTAATACTTTGATATTTTACCATTTAGAGTGTCATAATGAACGATATGTAAAGAATGTGCGGAGTCATGCTTGCAGGCCGTATAAAGAATGAAGAAGTAAGAGCTGAGGTCGACAGTGAAAAGGTCAGTTTGGCAGAATGATTTCGCTCTAGTACATCGTACGGGGAGCAAGTGGAATCAACTAAATAAATAAACAGAATCTTAGTAATTAAGTGACCAGAACTATGGAAGGTCTTACACAGACATAAAAAAAATGGAAAATTAACACAATTCTATATCATTCAAATCACAGATGCAGCATTTTTGGTCGATAAATAAAAAGAAAAAAAAAGTGTGTTCCTGGATCCCACCAATTCATTTTCTTTTGTGTCTTCCTAGCCCCACGAAAAAGTGTACTGAACATATTTACCTATCTATAAAGCAGAGAAAATGATGCCTCCAACCAGGACCAAGATGATAAACGGATAGGATTAACTTAAACTGTGACACCCAAGAAGTTAGCTATATTTGTACAAATAAAACTAACAACAAGAAAATTAATCTAACATCGATAGGTATACGAGTATTCCGTCCGACTGTACACGCATCGGCGCAAGTGCGTCCGCGCACCGCGGAATGGAGAGGAAGGTCGAGAGATTTACAACCTTTTGTGTGGCTCCTAGATGCGTCTGAGCAGTTTGCGGTAACATACAATAGATTGTTTATTAATATAATAGTGTTTGTGCCAATTCTGATTAGGAGTTTGTATTTTGTTGTGGGTGCCCTTTTTGCCTAGGAATGAGGCCTAGGAACTGTTCGATACATTTCAGCTTATTTTTGAAACTAACGTACATATTAATCCTTGTTTCTAATTTATCATATTTTTACTTAGGGCGTATTCCACCAAACTTTAATACCTATATAGAATAACCTAACCTGTGAAAAAATATTGTTTTTTTTGTCAGTTTTTGCACACCAGATCCGTCAGACGTCAATTTTATTCTATCTTTTATAAGAAGTTCCGTTAGTGTATCCACTTGCGGAACTTTGGTAAAATCGACCCATAAACAAAAATATGAACTTAAACTAGAGTAAATTAACAATAGGTAATACGGGCTGGTGTCCGCAAGTCCGCGTCAAAGTGCGTATTTTGCGCACTAATTAACATTGTTGTAGGTATTAAAGTAATTTTTCCAAAAACACACATTTGTTTACATGTTTGGAAACGCAATTGAGACCACAGTGTAGGTACAGTAGATACGCGACCCTCGACCCATTTTTGACAAAGGCACAAATAATTATATTGTAGATACGATCGAATGAGAAGACGCTATACGAAGCCAAACATTTACTAAAACTACATAGATATTCATCAACAGCCAGTTACTGTATCCAAGTATGTAGGTATTTTACGGCCATAAAAGTACCAAATTAATTAGTGAGAGCCTATTATTTACAAGTACCGTTGTACCTATCACAGACATCCGTTTCATACTGTGCATTACGCAGGATGAGCAGATCCGCAACAAAGCAAATTATCCACTCGGCGTAATTGTTAACGAAGATGGACAGAAACATAAAGGTAGAAGGTAGAATAAATGTTCCTTTTGATAAAAAAAAAACTTACTGGAAACTAGAATTATTTAAAATCTTATACGAGTAACAGGGAGTGTTAGTGGGTATATAAGTATTCCAAAAAGCGCGTGTCCTGGAAACTGGCACATACATGTCCGGTCATCGAGAGGATGCGTTCCTGACTCAATTCTAGTAACTAATAAAGATCAAATTCGCAAAACACGTATTCTCTTGACGACCAGACTGTAGGATTAATTTCACCAATATAACTCAACGCAATCAGCACAATTAAACTGCGTACAAGAGCTGTCAGTCAAAATTCTACAACAAAGATGATACTGACAACTCTTAAATTCGGTTCAGATGTACCCATCGCGTTTAGTTCCATGGGTGAAATTCAAACACTGACAGAGGTCGATCGATGACGGACATACAAGCTGTAAGGGGGGACATCGACGCGCAAACTGTAATCATGAATTCACTAAGTACATAACCCTAGGCTTTTTTTTTTTTTTTCGGGATGGGAAATCATCAAATGACCCCTCCCGCTCTGGGTGGAGCGGAAGGGAGTGTCAGACTCTTACTGACTAAAACCCACCCATGTTCCTTCCTTCGCCCTTTATGTTCCGGGGTAGCGGTAACCCTTTCGGACAATCCCGCTGCCCCGGCAGGCTTCGGCCCTGAGGGGCCCCTCGTTATGCTGACATCTCTTTGAGGCGCGCGTGGAACACTTACGCGCCGTCCGGCACGGGCCTGGTCCTGATCGGGCGGTGAGCTACCCATTGCTCTCCGCCCGCAGGCCCACATAACCCTAGGCTCACAGCCGAAACATTTTTCATCGGCTATAAAATGACTAACTAACTAAACATACAAATAGATACAAAAAATATTTTTGTTTTTGGTCACTTAGGTCGAAGTACTCCTCCGCATCGCTATCATCTGGAAACGTGCCCAGAAGACTGGCAACATTGCCATGTTGAATGGCAATACAGTGTTGACCAGACGGTTATTAATACGGGGTGTAAAAAGACCCATTACATAGCCGTCAACTACGCATTATGTACAGACGCCAGCAAATCAAGCTACTACATTCTGTCAAATTTCTTTAATAGATTTTCAACTTTATCGCTAAAACATTAAGGTTCAAGGTTGATTGGGAAAATTTGACAGTTTCGTGTAGCTTGACCTGCTGGCGTCTGTACATCAAACTAAGTAACATTGCACAAAAATAATTGCTGGGACATGACTACTATTTTTGGTGTGAAAATTTAAAACACACTAAACATAGTGCTTATGGGTGCATGCAACGGTACAGTATTATAACATTAAAAACTTGTTATCCTCCGTATCCAGAAGGTTCCCAGGTATGGTCCAGTACAAAAAAACAAATTACAATGACAGGGAGTACAAGTGACTCTCGGCTTCGTTAAGTGCAGTGTAAAACTGGGGGTCTACTCCGAAGTGGTATCGGCCGAATGTTCGGCCGTTTCTTGCTACGAAGTTACCATTTGGTTCGGTCGGTCCCGATCCTACACTCCTACGCTCTCTCGAATATTGACTATGGTCCCGACCTAACTGAGCCGATCCGAACTTTTTCCGCATTTTCAATAATATTCGGTTCGGCCATATGTCGGTCCGATCCGATCATTCGCACTTTGCACTTCGTAGTAGGCCCCCTGATTTACATCCATCGCCTCACACATCAGGTTCAGTGGAAAACCAGCGTCAGGTACTAGTTGTGCCTTTTTGATGCAGTCGTGAGGCACATTTTCCTGCTATTTTCTTATATCGGTCTTTATACTTTCTATTTTGTTTTTTATTTGTTGCTATCTGATGTATGTATCTAAATAAATTATAAATCTGTAAAATATATTTTCTTTCTTTCTTTATTTTCTTTCTTTCTTTCAAGTGTCTTTTTACACCCATTATATGTATCTATATTTTAAAAAAGGCCAGGTAATAACCATCTGCAAATTCCACGTTGGTAGGTGTTAATTTTGTACAATAACATTGTAAATTACATTTAAAATGTTGTCAATTTCCAAAACCACTGTCGCCGACATTGAACTTTTGTGACATATACCCGAAGAATATGTAAATTAAATACCAATCGACGTTTCAAGGAAAAACCTACGAAGTGTATAGAAATATGGCGATTGCTTAATTGTCATGTGTTAGAGGATTGACAGTTGGTTGAATAGTTTCTTATTAATGATTTTAGTGACGTTTCCTTCTGCTTGCGTGTACGCAATCCTTGAGGGTCGTGGCCTTAGTGGAAAAGTTTTCGCGGTAATCGTTTTATTAAGAATAGGTTGATCAACAAGCGAGGTTAGCAAAGTAACAATAAAAGCTCTCATCAGCTAGCATATTCAGCGTAGCCAATTTTAACTTAATACGTAGTCTTTACCCACAATACCTTTTTTTTGGGAGTATCATCTCGCAGGTCTCAGGATTGCAGCCAACGTCTCTGCGTGTGCGTGCCGCCAGTGTATATGAGCACTAAAATGGAACTTAAAGATAACTGGCGAAATGTGGGTGTACTAAAAGGTACACCTCTGCGCAACCCTTCCGAGATTACAGGCGTCATCATCATTTCAGCCGAAAGACGTCCACTGCTGGACATAGGCCTCCCCCAAGCACCTCCACTTGGACCGGTTCTGTGCTTCTTGCATCCGGGTTCCTGCGGCCTTTACAAGGTCGTCGGTCCAGCTTGAGGGAGGCCTTCGAACGCTACGTCGCCACTCCAGAACCTTTCGGCCCCATCGGCCATCTGTTCTACGAGCAATGTACAGGCATGATGTTATTATGTAAAGTAACAATTCCTCTACAATTTCAAAGGCATTCGACCTTCCTGAACACAAAACTGCTGCTCGGCGTCAGAAATGTAGAACCAGCATTAGAAGTAAAGTATCCTATTCCGAGTGATAAACCACTCGACTAATAAGCCGGTAAGCTGTCATTACTAATCGATATTTATTCACCTCACCTCTCGATAGAACATAAAAATAAATATGTAACAAGATAATAAAGCCACTAACTGAACGAGTATACAGTTGGCAGAGATAATTGATTAAATTAAGTGCTATATGGATTATTGGTTCAATATGGTAACTTTGCGCGATATGTGAGTGTCGCAGTTAGTATGGAAAATACGAGAATTATATGATTTCCTGGGCCCGTATTACGAGTTATTCCGGTCGGATCCCCTGATCTGATCCCTTACTGGTTGTTATTACATTTTCTTTTCTCTCTGATCCACTATAAACTTACGAACTATGATTCCTGCAGCGCGAAAAAAGGTTGGTGCTATCGGTCATATACAGTTCCGTCTCTCTCTTACACTGGAATCATGATGGTACCATCATAATACGGCACCCCAGTCTTTCAGCATAGCTTAGAACAGGAGTCACTAAATGGCGAGCCACGGTCCGGCTCTGGACAGCCGATCTATTGTGTGCGGACCTTCAGTTTTCGATCTCGACTTACCTATGATTGTCTCCAGGATTTAATAGCAATACCTTGCATCAACTTTACTCCAGACTAAAAACAAATAGATCAAAGTTAAAAAAAAAATCACATTAATTTTAATGTCCATTTTATTTCTTAATTGATAGTTTTTATCTTGGTTGCTAATAATCATCTAGTATAAGGGCCGCGATAGACATATTATTTTTAAAAACGAACCCCTAATGAATCTAATTGGTGACCCCTGGCTTAGAATGTAGGTACACTTTTTTACATAGATTCATGTCATGGCTCTACGTTTGGCAAGATTTATTAAAACGGGCAGTGGAACTGCTGAATATGTACTATGAGTACTGCACTGTTTATTCCCTTGACTGTAGGTACTTTCTCCGTTTTTACTTCATTTTCACGAAGTCTGAACTTTGGTTGGTTTAACAACACCTATTGGCGCCCTTCCGGTAATCCGCGAATGCGTTGCTAACCCAATGGTGTCAGGTCGATGTTAGAGCTGGAGGTAGTATTTCCTCGGACATTATTATTCACTAATACTTTTCTACTATTAGTCTCTAAATATAAAGTTAACAACATGTAAGCTTACCAAATCAATGGTAAGATAACAAAATCCCCAAATCCCCAAAACCCAATAAATAAGATCCAGCTGAATCTTATTTATTGTCATTTAAACTTGTCTATTTAGAGACATATTAAGTCTCCTATAATAACTACAACATAATCCATATCGCACCGGTATTATGATAATATGACAGCCGGCGCCACATGCAGGCATTCTCATCACGAACTTAATTTTATGAAGACAAGTACATGTAGACTAGACTAGAGGTATGTAGACTCTGGCAAAAAATATTAACACCAAGGAAAAGAACAGGAAAGCATGAGAAATCAACGTAGTTCCCACCAAAGAATAAGCCGGGCAGGTACTTTGTGTGTTTAATTTTATCACCGCTGCTCTCAAAACGGTGAAGGAAAACATCGCCATGTCCTAGAACCAAAAATTCGAAGACATGTGACATCCACCAACCACACTGGGCCCGTGTGATGGATTATGGCACACCTTTCACAGAGAGGAGACCTGTGTCCCAGCAGTGGGAACAGTATAGGTTGATTATGCTGAATAAGTTAGTAGTGCAGTTGCTGTAGCAAAGGCTACTTGGATTGTCAAGAATGCCTAGGTAAAATATTTACATAAAAATGGCAATCAGTTAGTCGTGAAGCTCCTGGGTGTTAAAACTTCGGAGTTAGATGATTCTGAATGAAATCAAGTCAAACATTATGTATTGTGTTTGTTTTTGCCTCTATTTTTTATTAGTTTATTGTAGCAGTCTTTGATAGAAGACTCGTCGGTCGGTAGTTTCAAGTAAGCTAATTAACGATAAGACACAGAAGTAAAAAGAAATATTCCCGCATTGTCTTGACTTGATAGACACAAAACCTAAAATAAATGGCAGCATCAACAGGTACAATGTGTAGGTACCAAAATCATCGCTCTTTCATTAGGATCTCTCTTTAATATATTGTTAACAAGTACCAAATAGATAATCGACGGGGGATGGGATAAATCGTACTCACAAGAGTACGATTCATCCCACTTCTGAAATGTTGTTTAGTAGCAGGGCTTACACAATTAAACACGAACTATAATTCACACTCAAGTCTGTATTTAGGCAGAGCAACGTCCTTATTACCCTAATGTTCACAATATGATCAACGTTAGAAAAGATTTGCCTCCCTTTTTGTACACTTTCCCGCCATATTCCAATCAACTGTCAGTTCATTACTCAATATGTTATGCATACTAAATTATTGTTATAAAAATCAAATAAATTACTTATTATGGGAAAATAAATACAAAGAATATTATTTAGATACTATTGAGAAGATTTGAAAGTAATTTAGGAATAATTACGCAACTTCTACGTCATAACCATCGAGTATCTATTTGTAGAAAACGATAAAAAAAATCTAGGAATCTATCGGAAAACATAAACATGATATCGACACCAACTCTGTATTCAATCTAGTTTTTCTGATACATCTAACCACCAGACTGTCACCGCAAACCACTTTACATATTTCTAGTTATAATCTTCCTACGCAACTCAGGGTCAATAGGATAGGTAAAATACATCTCGTTCAAGCAAAAAAGACAATGCATGCGACCTTGGCAGCTAAGTCAAATTCTTCTGATGGGCCAATGTGTAGGCGACCGCAAAAACTATCCTATGACATTGCCAAGCCTTGTTGCTACATAGTCCTAAGTCTTATACATTCGTAAACTCGTTGGAACCTTGTTGGATTAAGTGCCAGCTTGAATGTTAGCTGGACAATTGCTTCAACCCACACCTCTTAGTATTGTTGTGGGGTATAGTACAAGCGATGATGTAACTATAAAATAAATTGTCTCACGGTCCCAACATGTGACTTGTATAATTATAGTTTTATTGAAATGGGCGTCAAGTTTACTTAGATATCTCATGGTCAGGGAAATAAAAGTATATTGCCAGCTTGTGTTTACGAGAGTCGTATTATCATAAAGTTTAGCTTTATTAATACCGGTTGCAGTGTTAAAATTACTATAATCAATATTTTTATCTCTGGTTTCATTTTGATTTACAGTAAGATCTCTATCATGATTTGAACCTCTTAAAACATGTTATACTTCGGGAAATATACATTTTTCTTCATATATAAATATATTATCTTCAAAGCCATCGTTAATAAACAGATACAGAGTAATTCGTAATTGAATTATGCGACAATTTTATTCAAATACATTATTTATACTCGTAGATATTATTCTTAGTATCAATCCAAACGTGGTCAGCTGTAGGTTATTTATTTATAACGTAAAGCCAAAGTCCAAGAACTAGAAAATAAAATTAATGTAATTTTTTAAGCTACAAATTCATATTTTCTTTTGAGTTTTCATTGTTACTTTAATTTTCCTCCTTAGGGTCGTAATATGCGGTTACAACCTAAATACACCATGCCCATACACGATGCAAAATAGGGCATTTATTGGAAATGTGACACACTTTTATCAAATAAATACCTGCTATTCATCAACGTTATTATTTTAAATACTAATTAACAATCGGCATCACTCACTCTTTTACCCTCTCTCTTATATTTTATTATTCGTTCCTTTAATATGTGTAGCTTTCAAAAATTTCATACAACTATGAAATTTTTCCAAGTCAATTTGCATCTCAAGGTTCGTTCGCTCCATCTTCGCTTGTACAGTAGCGTCTGCCTAAAATCTTATAGCGTAGGCGAGGAAATTTCGGCAGGTAGGTAGCCTCATATTAATTTAGCATGCAGGATCTTTTGTTGATACCATCGCGTCGAGCTCCGGTGCATTCGCAGTCTTGAGTGCATTCGTACCCACTTCTGATTATTTCACATTGAATATTTAACCACCATCAACATTTTTGGGTTCTTTTGTAATTATTTTTTTTAATGAAAAAGGTGTCTGCACTCGCTCTGGGAGTGTTTTCCATTCGTGTGTAATTTTACGCTTTGTAGCTTTGTTTCCACATCTAACAATTTCTGTTTATGATTGTCGGTAACAATTTAATGTAAATTTTGTTTGAAACAAACAGCAATTTTCTTTGTCTTGAGTTTTCCAATTTTTTTCTCTGTGTATTTGCTTGGATTATAAGGATTTTTTAGATAAGCATATAATTTTGAATAATTCTTATCAACTTTTAAGATCTACTACGTAATTCTAATTTCTTTGTTTGCTGCTTAGTACTAGTTTTTCTTGCGAAGTTATCTCAAACAGACTCATTTCCTTTACATCGTTCATAAAAACGTTACAATCAAAGGAACAAGAAATTCTTTGCACGTGTTCATTATAATCATGTTTTCTCTTTAAAGAATTAATTAATCAATATGTCCTTACAAGGTAAAACAATTCATTCTTCGGATCAGCAGTATCATAATGATCTTTTTTTATTATCCTTTACGTGTCTAAAATCTTTGTATTTTCATTTTATATACCTAATAGTACATAATATTCGTGCTACTAATGCTCGGATAATAACTGTGGAAGTATTTTTTATTCTCATGTAAGGTTATATTTTTTGCCACCTCGGCTAATGCAGGCATGAATGTGCTGAGAAAATCTTTTGTGTTTTGTTCAGTGTATTTTGTGGATACATTTTCTGAGTTACACACATACAGTGATAAAGTGGGACATATAATGACCCTATTGGTGACGTTCTTCAGAAAGGTCAGGTGCATATACGTCCAGATGTATGAACGTAAATCAAACAAAAGGATCATAGTAGGTGGTGTTCTGTATTTTCTACCTACCCCCATGGGAAGAAGGCGTGTGTTTATGTACGTTTGTACGTGACTTTTCTGAAATTTTTCAGTGCAAAAATTATCTTTATCCACTGTTTGATGAGGTTTCTATGGAACAAAAGAAGACCTTGTCAATTTGACAACTCACGTTGTGTAATTTGTGAATTTTCATTTCCTCGGTACGAGGTCAAGCTTTAAATAGATATATCATGAAAATTACCTGTTCTTTTCCCGTGTCTAGGTATAATGTGAATACAATGGGAGTTTTCAATTGAGATTTTATCGCTACTGTCGTTTGTTGTGATAGAGATTTACTGTTCGAGCTGACTATAGAGCTGCCGTCTTTTCTTGTGGGCGTGTAATGAAACAGTTTCTAGAATTTCATCACTTTCAATTAGGACCTGCGAATCTATACAGGCTGGGTTAGAATTCATTAACATTCATTACGTTATATCATTGTATCTAATCTCTTCCTTCCCCCTTCTCCCTTGGTTGACTGGTACGGAATGCCTCTATTTTGTGTGCCCTATAGTAAATGTTATTCATATACTTACCTTCAGAAAATTTAGTAATGAATTTGAAGACAGCTAGCATACAACGTTTTTCAATGCTATAGTAAATACAGTTGGTAAATACGTCAGTTGTAGATTTGCTCATTCATTACCCTCTTCAGCCAATTAAACCCATAAAAGACTTACTCACGATACGACATCGTACAACCGGCTAAATTCTTACAACCTCAACTGATCTTCTTAGAATCAACTAACATATTTATAACAACAACAAATCAATCGGAATGTTTTTTTCGTCTTATCTTCTATAGCATAAGCATAGACATAATCAGCCTAAAATGTGCCCACTGCTGGGACACAGGCCTGTAATATACCACGCGGGCCTAGTGTGGGTTGGTAGATGTCACGTCTTCAAATTTTTGGTTCTAGGACATGCCGGTTTCCTCACGATGTTTTCCTTCACCATAAAATTAGATAGCTCCATATATTATGAGGTCACTACTACCTTTTGCCTGTGGCTTTGACCTCCATCGGAAATTATCTCTCGGGAACGTACTACCGGAATAAAAAGTATCCTATGTCCTAACCCAGGTGTACCAAATTTCATCTAAATCCGTTCAGCAGTTTAGGCGTCAAAAAGATATACAGACAGAGGTACAGACGCCAGCACATCAAGCTACTACAATCTGTCAAATGTCTTTATTAGATTTGCAACTTTATTGCTAAAGCATTAAGGTTCAAGGTTGATTGGGAAAATTTGACAGTTTCGGGTAGCTTGACCTGCTGGCGTCTGTACTTTCGAATTTATAATATTTGAATAGTATGGATAGTATGGCACTTGAAAAGAGAGGCCTTTTCTCACCACTGGGTGAAGTCGGGCTGTGGATGACGATGTTGATAGATAAGTATGGATCCTCTCACTCAAAGGAGGCCCGTGTCCCAGCAGTGGGAACATTATAGGCTGATTATGGATTATTTTGATGTCCGTGTATAAGGCCAAGAACCTACTAAGTCAAGGACATGAGAGCTGATCAGGGGTCAAGCAATGAGTTGATTGGAACAAATGCGATAAGTCTACAAAGCTGCAGCGAGTTTGTAGCGAAGCGGACTATCTCAATTGGCCAGAAAATTGCATTGATGAAGAAGAAAATTAGTCATATACACTACACTGTATTTCAATCACGTGCTTGCCATATGAACCGCGATGATCCATTTTGTATGAGGAAAATATATCAGAATGTCCAAAAAAAAACTTTTCAGCATTCAACTAAAACAAAACCAAAACAATATTTGTAGCAAATTAACCTTCCAACATTAAAATTACAAAACTTGATTTGCTACCTTGTTTTTACGCGTGTGTGTGCCACGTGAATCGCGATGATCCATTTCATCAATGCAATCAATCAATGCGATCATCGCGATTCACGTGGCAACGTGAATCGCGATGATCCATTTTCCATCAGGAAAATATTTGCAAATTTCCAAAACAATTTGTTTTGGCTATCTAAATATCCTTTAAGTACCTAATACCAAAATATCCCTGTTGCTAAATATAATTTCCTAAATACAGGTTTTACTCGTATTATTGCTAATTGTGACCGCATTACCAAAGCCCTTGTTATATAATTGGTTGTTACTTTAAAAAAAATAGTTTATTTCCCATATCCATGTCATACATTACCATACCATGGAACCCAGGCCCAGGCGTGGCCCAGTGGTAACGGCCCTGATTTACGAGTTGTAGGTCGTGGGTTCGAACCCAGACAGGCGCTTTACTTTTTGTATATAGTTTTCTTGACCGTTTTGAGAGCAATGGGTCACCATTGCTCTCAAAACGGTCAAGAAAACTACGTGAGGAAACCGGCATGTTCTAGAACCGAAAAAAAAATCTAAAACATGTGACATCTACCAACCCGTGGGCCCGCATGGTAGATTATAGCCCACTCCCTCTCGAAGAGAGGAAGCCTGTGTCCCAGCAGTGGGAACATTATAGGCTGATTATGCGTATGCATTACCATAGCCAGGTAGGGGGGGGGGGGGGAGATCCAAAAGATCGCGGGAAAGACCTGAATACCTGAATGAGACTCGCACAGACCAGGGTAACATGGCAGAAAGGGGGGAAGCCTCAGCAGTGGGTGGAACAAGGCTACCAGTGATGATGATGAGGATTGCTCTTTATGAACACACTGTCATTTCCCCAACGATACACTACGGTAGTTGTAACGTAATGTACATACTCACATTTATTTTCATTCATTCCTGCAAGTCAGAACAAGCATTCCGTTACTGTTAGACGCTGTTCTGATTGGCTTTCACGACACGTTATTTACCCCGTGGTCCTGGTCCTGCTGCGTGGGCCCCTCAATGGGTACCCTCCATGTGCCCGTCGATTCCACCTGCCTCACCTCAGTCTCCACTCTTTACAACATTTTTTACTGATTTGTCTTCATCTCCACCTTCCGTTACCCCATCTCCACCTATCACGCTGCCAGTCCATCTCCATCTTTATATGTAAATATATCCTTAATTGATTTCAACTTACCTTTTTTTTAATTTTCTTAATTTCGTTTTAAATTTAGATTAGGTTAGAGTTAGGATTTTCTTGTCGCTACGCGACATAGTAATGTACAGCTTACCTTTTCATTCGTCAGTATTATACTCGTTAAGTATTTTCGGGCCTCTGAAGGTGTTGTCTGGTTTTTTGTTTATGTTACGTGCAGTTCTTTGTGTGAATCAAACACTCTTTAGTCTGGCGTGATATTAGATGAATCATTCATGTCTTGATCTTGTATTGTTTTGTTCTTTAAGGCCTATCGTCCACAACGCTATTTGAAAGTACAGTATTTTACTTTAATCTCGCGAAGCAAACTGCGCTTTTCTCGTGGTAATCAAGTGTACAAATACTCTGTGAATGTGTGCGTGAAGTAAAGTCAGCATAAACACACTTCCGCCTTCTCCCGTGTCTCGGACGGTACCGAGAGCACACAAAGCGACGCGCTGTTTATTTGTGGTTACTTACGTTACAAGTAAAGAGCGCGTCGCTTTGTGAGATACAAATACTGTAACAAACTCAAATAACCAATGAGTAACCAGAATGTCACAGCACTCTAGTATTTCAATGGCAGTACATACATGACCCGACAAATCACAAACTATAGTTAATAACGCGTTAGTAAGTGGCGTCATGTACGGCCTGCCATTGCAATACTTACTAGTTCCATGACAATCTGGCTAGAATTTGTGATTTGAGTTTTTTTTTTTTTTTATAAATGTCCTCTCGCATATCAACCTAGGAGGTTGATATGCGAGAGTTGCATTAAAAAATTAAGCCCTCCAGCCAGGGCATAAAACGCATAAACTTAGCAACTACATGCACGTACCCCTGTGGGGTACGTAGGTACGGACCCCGGCTTAGGGTAGGGGAGTGCAGCAAGGGACAGCCGAACTATTCTGTAAAAATCACACCGTGAAAATTTAGGTGAAGCGACCTGTCAATAATGTCATCAAGTGGAATGACAGCTCACTTCACCAATTTTAGAGAATAGACCGGCAGGCTGGATCAGATTAAAAGGTGATTTCAGTTCATAACACGTTACTTTTTAGTAGCTTCGTGGATGCAGGGCCTTACGATACTATTCTAATAGCTATGTATGTTGGTCGGTCACTATGACAAGTGATTCAGGTTTTTTTTTGGCATTATCTAATTTGATTACAAAGGAAATATTTGAGTGCATTGTAATCGTGCATAGATCTGTTTGTACTGCTCATAGTCAATTAGTTTAATGCAGTTTTTTTTTGTTGAGAATGCAATTAAGTTAATACCTTCGAATGTTTTATTAGCCCAGCTGCTGTGCCTGCTGTTCTAATGTCAAAGGTAATTTATACAAGAGTATTATAAAATTAATACTTCTGATCAAATTATCATCATATTTTTATCGCCAGACGTTTTCAGTCAGGTTCTATTTCACTATAATGGGTGGTCACAACACGGGTCGATCGATCAGGTTAAGCTACGCTTGCCGCGGTTGATCCGTGGATGAGTGACCATCTTTACACACCAAGACCCCTCCGTGCCTCGGAAAGCACGTTAAGCCGTTGGTCCCGGCTGTTATTCGTGGATCCTTGACAGTCGTTACGGGTCGTCAGAAGCCCAAAAGTCTGACAACCAGTCTTACAAAGGGGTCTTATATTACTCAATAACTGGGTTGTGGAGGTCAGATAGGCAGTCGCTCCATGTAAAACACTGGTATTCAGCTGCATCAAGTTAGACTGGGAGCCGACCCCAACATAATTTGGAAAAGGCTAGGCAGATGATGATGGATGATAAACCCACCATCACGTAAGACAGTGTTCAATCGATTATAAACTAAAGACGCTTTTAGGTTTCGTCTGTGTGACGTTGTTCTTCTCAACTACACAACGGAATCTGATACGATTTACGAGAATTTATTCCGGAAGGTTTGTATGCAGAATTAATTTGTAGCATAACGTACAAGTTACAAAGAAATCTCGATGTTATATCAAATCGTAAAAAACGAGCAAAGCAGGAGTGAATCACTTATATTAACTAATATTATAATATGGAGCAAAGATTTGATTATTATGTTTGTTTGTTACGCTTTCACGCTAAAACGGCCGAACGGATTTGGATGAAATTTGGCATATGGGTAGACCATGGCCTTGATTAGGACACAGGACTTTTTATCCCGATATTCTAACGGGATCGAGACCTAACCGCGGGTTAAACAGCGAGGCGCAGCTAGTCAAACTAATATTATAAAGAAAAAATATTTGATTTTTTGTATGGCTGAACAGATTTGCATGAAAATGGCACATGGGTAAACCATGACCTGGAGAATGACATATGCGACTTTTCATCCTGGATCGTAGACGAAGTCGAGGGCAACAACGAGTAATAAAAAATAAATGTTTATTGCAGAAACTTGTACAACTTTCACAGTAAATCTAACATAGGGACCTCATTTTAAGTAAAAGATATACCTGCGCTAGTAATACATAAAAAGCTTGTTATATGTATAAGTGAGTCGTGATAGTTTTTTTTGGTTCCAATAAGTTCGTTTCATATCAACCAGCATCTACCTGTGTAGTACCGTCATCAGAGACTAAAGGCTGTGGGTGTAAGTGAGTACACCTCTGCCTCGGGGATCAGAGGCGTGACGGTTGTTATGTTTAAGGTCGTTTTATATAGCGCGCGTGATCTTAATCCTTATACACCTACCTATAGTTAATTACCTAATGAATGCAAAACTATGTTGCTTTGTCATGACTAGCGAATTTTCCCAAGGGTATGTACTACAAGTTTATCTGTATCTACCTGTACAAGAAAGTTTCCATGGAGAAACAAATGCTAACGTGAATGATTGTAAAAATTGGCATAACCTAAGGAAAACGATTAAAATTCATGATTTAAGTTAAAAGACGTCCACTGCTGGACATAGGCTTCCCCCAAGTACCGCCACTTTGACCGGTTTTGTGCTTCTCGCATTAAGCAGATTCCTGCGATATTCACCAGGTTATGGGTCCACCTTGTGGGTAGTCTTCCAACGCTACGTCTTCTGGTACTCTGTCGCCACTCTAGAACCTTTCGGCCCCATCCGCTACCTGTTCTGCGAGCAATGTGCCCTGGCCACTGCCACTAAAGTTACATACACCTATATTCATAAACGTTGCTTAATGTTAAGTAGTGATTAGCGACTTGTTTAACCATACATTTTTGACGTTTAAACGTCACTTAATTTTTATCATAATTAAATAAACCCCTAGAAGTGCATTAATTATATTTAAATAATTGTATACACAATCAGCCTATAATGTTTCCACTACTGGGACACAGGCCTCCAGGTCTCGATGAGAGGGAGCGGGTCGTAATCCACCACGCGGGCCCAGTGCGGATTGGTAGATGTCACATGTCTTCGAATTTTTTCTTCGAGGACATGTCGGTTTCCTCACGATGTTTTCCTTCACCGTTTTGAGAGCAGTGGTGATGAAATAATTTACACAAAGTAAAGCGCCTGTCTGGGTTCGAACCTACGACCTACATCTCGTAAGTGCGCATCGCGGCCGATACCACTGGGCCACCACTGCTCTAATAATTAAAATTAAATAATCGTATGTACAGCCATATTTATAAATCTCAAACGACTTTACTAGATCTGTTCTGTGGAACAGATTTAACAAAGTCGGTTTAAAATCCCCGTAGGCTACTAACATTGTAGTACCCCATTTCGCTGAACAGTTACCTCCTGTACAGAATTATAATCAGCTGATTCACCCAACGATAACATATTCCGAAATTAACATAAAATTCCATGCAGTCTGTAACGGACTCTGCAAGTTTTTCTAGGCTTTAAAGTAGTAGCTAGTTTATGTAAGTATATTTATTTTCACTTTAAAAACGTACAGTAGTAGTGCTTAAAACTAACTTAAGAATAAGTTTAGCGGAGAGTCATCTCAATATCTCTCTTCCTTGATTTTGTATATATATATTATAAGTTTGTATTATAGTAATAGTATGTATTTGTATGTATATAACCTATTTATGTATTTGTTTACCTAGTTCTAAGAGTTTTTTTTTTTTATTATTGTCCCTCTCAACCAAAGCACCTGCCATCTAATCTCTTCACCACCCTTGGTTGACTGGTAGAGAATGCCTAAGGCATTAAGTCCGCCTTTGTACCTTTTTTTGTGCTAAAAGATTAAATAAATAAATAAAAAATACATTTGTGAGAGACTGATGGTGACTGTGTGAAGTGAATGAAAATTCAATCAATCAATCAACTCAGCCTATTACAGTCCACTGCTGGACATAGGCCTCTCCCAGGCTGCGCCACAACACCCTGTCCTCCGCCTTCCGCATCCAGTCCATCTCAGCCACCTTCTTTAGGTCTTCCGTCCATCTAGATTGAAAATTAATTAAATGAAATGGTCCTTAGACGGATTGTTATATAACAGGTATCACAATCTACGTATTGTATTTTTCTGATATGGAACTTGTTTGTGTGGGAAATCAAGAAAACCTAAACACGAATCCAGGATAGGACGTCAACCAATCTCACAGCAGTTTCCTGCATTCTAAATGCTACATTATAGTATGGTGTAGCTACTGGCTCATTATCATCACAGTCGCGTCAACGGAAGACCTCCAAGGACAACTACGGTAAATAAAAGCCATTCACGACGAAGCGATGACTTGCTTATAGCACCAATTTGCATGGTTCATCATCGCGGAAGGACCTAAGGACCAAATTGCGTGTAATTAAGTACTTTAAATATAACCCATTCAAAGCGCGCTTTAATTTGTGTAAATTATTTCAACACCACTGCTCTCAAAACGGTGAAGGAAAACATCGTGAGGAAACCGGCAAGTCCCAGAACAAAAAATTCGAAGACATGTGGCATCTACCAACCCGCACTGGACCTGCGCGGTGGATTACGACCCAATCCCTCTCACCAAGAAAAGGAACATTATAGGCTGATTATGTTTATGGTAAAGCAATGCAATGACTTGCTTAAAGCCTGAATTTGCAAGATATCATCGCGGAAGGACCAAAGGACCACATTTTTCCGTTTAGCCCGGTACCCTCACAGACCGTTGATTAATTCTATTAACAGGCACATTCCATTTATTTTTAGCCCAGCATTCCTCACATGCCGTTACTTGTTAATAAGATCAACCTAATTCTAATCACACACGCAGTAGGTTAATGCTATGTGAGAAACTGAGTAAAGTGCAGTAAGTAGAAATGTGCAGGTAATCGTGCGCAGTTATACGATCGGCCCGTAAGGTTGCAGGTGGAGGGCAGTCCGCTGATATAATACTTTACAACGAGCTAGGAATATGTTGATAAGACACGTGGCTGGTGGTAGGCTTGGTCGTTACTACAAACTAATTAATTATCATAACATAACCTCACGCCTCATGTAACCCCTGAAGGATTAGACAGAGGTGTACCAAATATACACCCACAGTTCAGTAGTTATAATTGAGTGCCATGAAATAGGGGGTGAGCCAATTGCCTGCTGGCTGCTACTGAGAAATCACTGATAGAAAAACTCAGTAACACTTTGCCTGACCTGGGAATCGAACCTCATGCTCAGCATTAGCACTTGCGACTACTAGCCCAACTAGACAATTCAACTATAGTTTCAGGAAACTAATGTTCGTAACTAGGTACACAATTTAAAATAATGAGACCTTCTTAACCTCATTCGGATCGAAAACCTAGGTTAATCTGCCAATATGAGTGTAAACAAGAATATCTTCATGTTGTTCTCAGTAATTCGATTGGCCAAACAATGCTGCAAGAGGGAGAACATTCTGCTAACAGAGTTTTATTTGGAGTTAGATCCAAGCTGAAGAAATAAGATTTTAGAAGTTTGAAACGCATTCACATACATAGCGCCACGAAAATTGAGACAAACAAAAGCAAACCTTGTTATACAAGAGTCAATGACCTAATCAATATTTCCCTCTGTTATCACTTTAAGAAGGAAAGTGGATCCAATTAACGATAACGTGCCAAAAATAGTAATATCAATAAAGGAAATAGCTTATCTTGTGGTTTTCGTATCGGTTCACTTGGTAACCAATTACTACTATTTTTTTACAAAACTTTCCTTCAATAGCAAATGTAAAAATGGTCAAAGTTTATACTATAAATATTGTTACCTGAAAAACATATATTTCTTCTTTCTTGCTGATATTTTTTGCAGTGATGATTTTGTGAACCCTTGGGAGACCAAGGGTCTACAAAATCCCAAACTCATATTGCTACATATTAAAACCTTTGCTTTGGAATGGGCAACTAGCTTCACATTTCTGACTGACCGACTCCTTGACAATTCAAAATTGCCTGTAAATGGTCTAATCACACTAATATCATAAAGGCGAAAGTTTGTGAGTGTGTGTGTTTGTATGTTTGTATGTTTGTTACTTCCTCACGCTCAAATGGCTGGACCAAGTTTGATGAAATTTGGCACACAGATGGTTTATAACGAGGATTCTAATCTAATAATATCGTGCCCTGCGTGTCCTGTCGGCTGCACGTTACAGAAACTGATGGACGCTGGTGATGTGCCAAACAAGTGGCCGTATTCTGGGCCGAGTCCATTTAGATTGCCATCGACACGCTAAGAAGAATAAGAAGACCAGGATTGACACATAGGATACTTTTTATCCCGATATTACGATGAAATCGAAACTTATGCGGATGAAGCCGCGGGGCGCAGCTAGTTGAAACATAAACGCTTTCAGTTTGCATTCCTTTTTATAACTCCTTGAACAACTACCGCGAATGAATTTCTCAATTATCGCCATCGCGTGGGACAGAACCTCTGAAGAACTGATGAAGATCCTATGGAACCTCTGGGAGGCAATTCTTGATCTGATTGCAGTCTGGAGTAAAGTTGGTGCAAGCTATTGCGATTAAATCCTGGAGATAGTCATCGGTAACTCGAGATTGACAACTTAAGGTCCGCACAAAATAGGACGGCAGTCTGGAACTGGACCGCGGTTCGCCATTCGGTGACTCCTGTTCTAAGCTATGCTGAAATTGGTATAGCTTCTTTTATTAAATGAAATAAAAGACGTCAGAGGGACAATTCTCTTAATTTTAAAAACGTTCACAGTCTGATCTCAGTCTCAACCTGTCAAAAATACCTCTCATTTCCATACATTTTTGACAAGCATATTGATTTTCGCTGAGATGAGAATGTGACTAGATTTTAAACGGTGTTAATTACGAGAATTGGCATTCTGATAAATTACAGAAACCTATCATAGACTACTGACATAAAACCATCTCATGATCTTGTCACATCCACTCTACTTAATACATCAACAGCAATCAGCGGTACGTCTATGCAAGCAATAATTACTAACATCGTACTAGCAGCGTTCACAATTAACTGATCACCCGTGAAGCTAACGCATAGTGTCGTTACAATGCTGAGGCATGGGAGTAGGATTATGTTATTATGTCTATAGTCTGTATTATCTTTGAGTTTACTCAAATATAGTTCTTCTAAACAGACAGCTGTGCTGCTGGGGAGTTTGTTGCGCCACTTTTTCTTCCCAGCTAAAGCACTAGGAAGTGGTGAAGGGTGGGCGTTTTGGGGGACTGTCTTATCTAATTTTAACGTTCAAAAAGTGTAATGGTCAGCCTAATTTGAATAAATGACTTTTGATTTTGATTATTATTATAATCATGATAACTGTAACTAAAGCAAACAGGAGCAGTTTGCAATGTTCCTTAACACGGGCGAAATCAATCAAGTCCATACGAGAGCAGTCAATGGAACGGTTTGCCTGCCATTTTTTTAATAATTGTTTTGAAATGGATTGCCTTTTTAACTACGATAAACGAAAGAAAATGAGTTCATTCTGCAAAAATAAGATCCACATTATTAAATAGACATAAAATATGTACATTAAAGCAGGCAAAAGCCACGTATTCAACAAATTTAAAAAAAAGAGAAAAGGCCAAAAAATTATACATACTTTCTTTGCTGCGGCTCAAAAGACCTCTTAAGTACAATTATAAAATATTTAGTTTTGCCTACCCACATTTTAACATATAATATTTCCGTCAAGGCGTCCATGTTTCACAACACCAAGCCATTCAAAACTTAATTACATGTTGAACAAACCCTACATGAGCATACAAGCTTAGTAAAATCGCTGTCGTATATTAGCAAACTGTTTTACCTATAATTACAAACATAGAAAATAATTAAGCTGTCTTTCGAAATATATATCGGGGGCTTATAATTACAGTTTAATTACTGTGTTAGTTTGAATAACCTTTAAGTTTACAGGCAGTAATTAGCATGTGCTGAACATGAATTTTATTAATTAAATTGAATGAAGAATATTTTTGTTACACTTTTAATTTCCATTTGATTTGTGTTAAGTATCATTTTAAATGGTTGTCCTAAATGTCTGTTGAAGTGGTCGTAAATTTTCATTTTCATGTAAAAATTAAACTTAGTTATTGTTTAATTAATTATCATAATTTGCTATGGTTTGTTAATAATAATAAATTATGGACGATATATGAATTCAGTCCCTTTTATTATAACTGCTATCTGTCAATATAAATCAGATGAGCGATTTTTACTATTAAATATATTTTAAGAGGATTACTTTTTTATTTATTTATTTATTCAGTAGTACACATACATTTTATACATTTAAGTTGGTGCCAACAAAAACTCATTGGAGTTTTACCGTGCACCAAAATCATCGACTACATAATTTAGAGAATTAAAATCATTTAAGTAGGTATTTAGTTAAAAAGTAACAACAAAAAATTAAATTAAAACGGGTTTAAGCGAAATATTATCTAATACTAAGGAGCGCACATCGGTGACCAATCTGGCCGTCCATCCTTAATTAAAACAATAGTGGTGGAGGATTTTTTTGAATTGATACAGATTGTTCCTAAAAGCACCTAGTTATATATTTTTAGTTAATATAACATTTTTTTGTGTTATGATATTATTGTTAGGTATTTATTTTTTGACATGGAGTTGCTACACCAGCCCGTACTACTTACCTATTAGGTTTGCTTTATTAGGTTTGTTTTAAACTATTTAAACAATAAACAATATCATAAACAGTATCGTTAATGTCTAGGAAACAATCGATACCGCCGTAAGCGAAACCTACAGCAATAATAAGTGCACCTAAGAGACAATATTTTAACAAAACTCTAATTCTAAAATGCCGACCGTTCCATAGAGAAACTAAGTAGGCCCAAACTATTCCGTTCTTTCCAAGGTCTACAGCATTCTTCAAACATTTGTTTTAAACAATGGTTGCCTAGCAACAGTTGTTTTAGCATATCGTTACGACACCACACCTTCTTTCTGCACTTAGGCCCTATGTGGTAACAGTGACGTCCCATTTCAGTCAAGGCTCTAACTTCGACAACCAAGCCCATGGATAAAAGGACACAACCATTCAATTCTACACAAAGAAAACTAACCTTCTGAAGTATTGCTATAAGGTGCATATTCGTGTAGCAGTAGAACACTGATGATACTGTTCCACGTCCCTGTCAAGGTCCTAACGCGAGGCAGTGCACACATTTGCATAGGCGTGCTAAAAGTCTAAAGCTTTGCGCAATTTTCACGCGAATATAAAGCGTAGGATAAGGCTATAGGGTTGAATTTCAAATAGACTTTTATAAATGAATAACACGTTTCACTTTTAGTAAATTACACAAAGGAATAACGATAGTGTTGAAGTGTTACGCCGCTGTACGTGTAACCGCGAATGTCACGTAGTTTTAACCATAATCTGCTCTTGATTTTTTTTATTACGTCCACATAAATTTTCTAATATCAACCCTAGTGAAATTGCTACAAAGTTTAATTTTCTTTACTCAATCAAAAGCTTTAGTAAATTCCAAGTGACATAGAAATCAAACCTTAGTAGTAGTACCGCAGGGCATTGTGGTCTTATGGACCAGAAAGTATTGTTTGTTGTGATTAAGATTAATGCGTACAAAGTGTGGGTGGTGGACTGATTAAAGATTAAATATATTGTTATTGTTCCTCGGAGCTATGACAAATAATTAGTTTCGGTTGTTAATAAATATTTATGGATTGTTGCGGCCTTTTCCATCATGGTTGCCGGGGGACCTGTAAGCTACTGTTTAGATTAACTTGTTTCTTGTCTTGGCACCGGTTGGCTTGAATATTGTTGTTATTGCCGAGTCCTGGTGTATTTAGGACGCTGTGAGGGTCTATTATGCCTAACGAAATCACAAGAGAACGGGCACCTAGCACGATAGCCTTTGTTTATACCTATTTTAATAATAGAAATCCTATGTTGCATCGGCAGGCTGCAATATAAAATTGAGTACAGACGCCAGCACGTCAAGCTACTACAATCTGTCAAATTTATTTAATAGATTTTCAACTTTATCGCTAAAGCATTAGGCTCAAGGTTGATTGGGTAAATTTGATAGTTTCGGGTAGCTTGATGTGCTGGCAGATTGTACATACAAAATTCACTAAAACTCATAATACAATTTCAAAACTATTGATCAGTATCTCTAAAGTTTATTTAACTCAACATAACATCACGCCATTATTCCGCGAAGGGTTAGACAGATGTATTTATTTACTTAACCTTAATTGCAAAAGCAGTCCTATCAGCCATTGATCAAAAGAGAACGCACCGGATACTTTCGATAGCATCCGCTCCCATGAACTGTGGAGCATTGTGATATACCAACTAACTGAGCGTAAAAAAGATTCAGTAGAAAAGAATATTCTAAATATAACCTCTCATAGACAGTACGATATATTATGTTATAGTAAAAGAAAAGTACCTAAAGGTACAGGTGCAGGCCTAGAGATATATGTACAGTGGCCTCCAAAATTTAGTTGACATTTTTCCACTTCAGCTTTGATGCCATATATTAGTATGATTTAAAATTAAAAAAAAAAATAAGCAGGTACTCCTAAGGGATTATTATTTTTTTATGATAAGTATAAGGTAGTGGGAATTGTCCGAAAGGGTTACCGCTACTCCGGAACATAAAGGGCGAAGGAAGGAACATGGGTGGGTTTTAGTCAGTAAGAGTCTGACACTCCCTTCCGCTCCACCCGGAGCGGGAGCGGTCATTTGATGATTTCCCACCAGAAAAAAAAAAAGGTAGTGGAATTAGTAAACAAAAACATTATAGCGGTTCAAACATTCGGATCATTAGAATTTTAAATCATATTGTGGTGTGTCAAAGCTGACGTGGAAAAATGTCCACTAACTTTTAGAGGCCACTGTAGGTGTAAAGAAAACGTATTGTTAATTTATCTGAAGAAAGACGAATAGAAAAGTAGGTTCATCATCTGCCTAGCCTTTTCCCAACTATGTCGGGGTCGGCTTCCAGTCTAACCGGATGCAGCTGAGTACCAGTATTTTACATGGAGCGACTGCCTATCTGACCTCCACAACCCAGTTACTGGGTAATACAATACCCCTTGGTAAGACTGGTTGTCAGACTTTCGGGCTACTGACGACCCGTAACGACTGTCAAAGATCCACGAATGACAGCCGGGACCAACGGCTTAACGTGCTTTCCGAGGCACGGAGGCATGTAGGTTAACAATATTAAAATGGATAATATTAACATATAATATCTACCTACAGAAGAAGTAAAATTAAAACTAGGAAAGAGAAAAACCTCTTCCCATTGATTGAATTTTTTTTTGTTTTTTTTTTATTATTGGTTCACAAATCGGGCAATACAATATAATTTACATACATACTACATAGGTAAAGTAAAAAAAACATAACACTTCATCAAATAATAATTATCTAAAAAAATATATATTCATAAATTATCGTATTAAACTAACTCACAGACGCATGATATGTTCCAGAACTCTCTAAAAGTTACAAAAATTAATAAAAATCGCCAGACTGTAAAACAAACAATAAACAAAACCCATCACATGGAGTCAACTCGAACAATTACCTGCGGTCGTTGTCACTGCCTCACAAAGACGATCTATTTCTGTACATTTGAATACAAACACTATTGACAGGCATTCTTTTACATTAACCGTAGATATAGATATATCTGGTACCAAAGCATTGTCAAATACAGACAACTTTATGTAGTTTCATCCAATAGATGTTATTGACTTTAAAATGGGTTATAAAAGCTGATAATCCTCCTGCCCTATTGGTTAGGCGCAGCATGTCTTCTTCTTTGGCATGGCCCAATGTGCCCCAAAAAATGCCAAAGCGACCACTGCACTGCCACAGGTAATGCCGTGGCAGTGGCGAAGTTTTGGGCCAACAAAATTTAAATATCTGTCGTGCTAGCGACACGAAAAAGATGAACTGGTAATACCTGTTTTTTCTTCATTCTTGACCCTTCCGTAGTTCTCTACTTGGAGTCGTCTCAGTAGTCTCTTTCTAGTCGAATCATCTTTCACGCTACCAATTCACTGTTTCTTTAGTCTTCCTCTACTCTTATAACCATCCACATTCATACACAAAACTTTCCTTACGATATGTTCCTCATTCCTCCGTCCTTACCTTTCCCTTTCCTTGAAAACCGATTTCCATACTACTTCTCGTACGTTCTTACATAAATGATTTATCAGTTACAAAAAATCACTTTAATAATACTCAATTACATTTGAATAATCTATATTTTATCGACTGAAATGATGATAATATGATGAATCTATCATTAACTTACGTTTCTTTCCTAAAACCAATTTGATCATCGTAAAAATAATCTTGGATTTTAAAGTCAATTAAATTAGCCACAGGTATAAAACTTATATACGTACTATAGTAACTAACTATGTACATAACACAACTAGTATTAGAAGCAAGGCGGATGCGATCGAGGACGTCTGTATACGCGAAAAAAGCGATGCAAAAGTGAACGGAGCATAAATGAGTATAGATCCCATTGTTCAATTATCTTTTTCACGTACATACCCAAAGGTCGTGAGTTGCTCGATGAGAATTAGTTCCGCTATCAGATTTTGGATTTTGATCCTTCGCTCCGAAACTTTTGGTTTGCAAGTGGGTTTAGAAAGGAAAGATTTGGCCGTCATTAGTTTTTTTATATATGAACAGATTTGGTTTTATGATTTTGGTAAAAAAGGCACAGGAAATCATTTTTATCTTATTTGTGTAATACTCGTAAAATGCTAACAAAAAATTTCCGTAATTAATGTAGACATTATCTAGATGTTTAAGATCGCATTTATTAGTGTTTAAGTAAATTATAACATAATACATTAACTAACCATGTCATATTCTTAAAACGTATGTTAAATATTGTTATGAAATCAGTTGTCCTAATAGTAATTTAAAGAACATGCCGCCTGTGATACAGGTTTATCCTAGTACAAGCATCATGCTTTAAAATACTTATATTATTTCTAAGATTTATACTGTATTTCACCAATTTGTACTTTTGAATAAATATTTATTATTATTTTATTACTTAATATTGATTCACCTATGTACAATTTATTATCTTAAATCATTGTCTCTGCTTATGTGCACTATCAATATCAGGGGGCTTACCACCAGCTCTTATAGAAGGGCAGAAGTTGAACTGCACTGCTTTTTTGTTTGTTCTGCTTATTGGTTCATATCAGTTTCCTATGTTGACACCTGTCGATCAAACCAATCAGTATCTTATTTATCTACCAATACAATACTTTCGACAGTTTTATAGCTAAAGAAAAACTTGTTACAGTGTTGCTATATATTAAGTCCACTATAGCCTTGGAATAAACATGTCTAGTACATACCATGGCATAATTATTTATTACAACACCAACTTAGGACTACAAAAATTCAAGAGATTTCCGTAAGATAACATTAGCATATATTTATTCGAGTTACATTTAGTCACAGCCTACGATGGTGTTTATAAAAAAATCGAGTATAATAGGAGCGAGAAAAAAACTGACCCAGAAACAAAACGAGATCGACAGTAAAAATGCTGTCCAAAGAATCAGTCAAGGTTCGCAGAACTTGGAAAAAAGGAACAAAATATTGTCCCACAATTTGATGATCTTTTATGTGTCAACAAAAGAAACTCCATTGTTCCCAAACATTCGTATATAATCACTTATTTGTTTGGCGAAAAAAAGCGGTCGATCCGAAATTTTAACAAAACGAGGC
The DNA here is from genome assembly GCA_911387795.2 of Apamea monoglypha. Lineage (NCBI taxonomy): Eukaryota > Metazoa > Arthropoda > Insecta > Lepidoptera > Noctuidae > Apamea > Apamea monoglypha. Next base: position 17,863,697 of record OU426915.1, read on the forward strand.
AACATTTCGCGTTGACATTGAACACGCGCGTTTCACGGTCTTTTCGGACATGAGTTCATTGCAACTTATTTGCATCCGAAAAGGCATAGTGACGGCTTTGATTTTGCCGGTATCTGTCTTGACTTTCGTCGAAAAAGGCAAAAACAGATCATAAACGACGCAACTACCCAGAATTGTTTTTGCACTAATAAAATCGTAAACGCTCGTTTGTCCCACTTTTTGTAGCATGATCCAGTTTTTTTCGAAAGCCGACGACAATGGCAGAATTATGTCGTAATGTTTGAACAATGGTCTGTTTGTGTTTTGGACGCTGTAGGGACCTTTGACGGGTGCCGAAGGGGGTCCGAACGTAAAATATATTGCGCCAGTGACGTTACGCACCTCACTTTCAATTTCAGTTTAAAGGAGATGATTAAAAGAGTTGCATAAGCAATGTATTTTGTTGTAGTTATTTCACTTGTTTCATCATTTTTAGAATTTTTTGTGCCTTCCCGGTAGTGTTACACTGCATTTTTGAACTCAGTTTTTGCTCTGTGACGTCATGTAAATTTCAACGTTCTCTTTCACAAGGTATTTGATATTACTTAAAGATTTGCTATCACTGCTCTTTCTTTGTTGTATAACTTTCATAATAACAATATCTAACAATACGGCATTGGTGAAATCGACTCGTAAGACCAAATACGTGTGTGTCTCCATGTTGTCAACAATAAATCAAATAGTACCTACTGCAGAGGAGACGAATAAATAACAAATAGGATTTTGATTAATGGCCTTGATATAAGTTTGTGTAAGCATATTAAAACGTTTTGCTTACATTTGCAATTATCATCTCGAGTCTCCTAGGACCATTTTTCCTCTTTTAGAGTGGGCGTTGATGAATCTTTATCGCAGACCAAGTGATGTAATTCTCATTAAAACAAACAAAAAAGTGTAAACTACACCACCTTGGATAACCCTGAAAATGCCAAATCACTGATACCTATAATATACGTTCTAATTTTTCATTCGCGCAATCTGTACTTTATAGGCACTATAAAATATGATCCAAGTTAAATTGGTGGGTGTTACAGTCATTAGACCCGGCCTGTTCTTATATACGTACCTACTTTAATAATAAAACTAGCGATGAAAAAAGGTAGCAGAAGAAGGCAGGCGACGAACCAGTAACTTTTGATTTCAAAAGGGACCCATTGTTGCATAATTACAAAAATAGAGCTTGAACCTTTTTTGTAGAAATGTGAAAGTGAGAGTTCTTGTGTATTTGTTATAAAGTTTTATGATTTTAATACTTTGCTCCTTTATTTTTTATTCTTGCAGCTTTTATGGTGGGCCATTTTGAAAGACGGTAGCTCAGAGCACTTTCGCTTTCTAGAATCGACAATTTTTATACGTGTTATTAAAAATTTTTTGGTAGTTTTACCGAGTGTCGGGACAAAGATGGTGTTAGAGATTGTTTTTAATTGCATTTCTTTTGTTTTTGTCGGCTCCCTTGCAGGAGGTTTTACTCGTAAAAGTTATCCTTTAGTGTCACTTTAGTTCACTGGAGTAATTGTAGAAAGGAAAAGTTTTATTGCGGTTTCTCTGACTATTGAGGAATACTGCAAGACTAGCTGGAAAAAGTCGTGAGTTTATGTGGGTATGTGTATGTGTGCATTATCTCAAATGTTCATCTCAATTCCACAAGATTCTTTAATAAATTAACCTCCTTAACATTATGATCTTCGCAATTAAAAATGTTTTCTATCACAAACCTTATTGCTTTTCCTATTATCACTTTTAGGTCACGATGGGTCATTTCCAAAGAAATCTTAACTAATTTGTTTACAATCAAATTGTCATTAGTGAACTCTATAAAATATTCATTAAGAATTCGACAACGTGACATATACCATTTACCAATCCGCACTGGGCCCAGGATTTCGGCAAAAAAATACTCGCCACTAGACTAAATTACTAACAGAGGCTGAACCAGGCTTTACAGAGAAGAGGTCTGTGTCTGAGCAGTGGGAATATAAAATAATATCACGCTTGGTTTTCTTCAAGAGGGAGGCAGAGGTGTACCTATAGCAGACCCACGTTTCACCGGTTATAAATATTAGTTATAATTATAGTAATATTGGGCGAGGCTATAATTACAATCAATCGAAAAGAAAAAGCGAAGCGGATATTTTAAACTGATTATATGTGACTGTAACACAAACTCTACTATAATTAGATGAGATAGGGACTAATTTATCAATATTGGTGTTGTGGTTACGAATCTAATTGAAAAGAAAATCCATTTGTTAAAACATTCCATGAACTCCTACCTTTTAATTTATCTTAATGAGGATAAAAATACCTTTAGTAATTGCTTATTTGCATTCAACGGAGATAACGTAATTAGTATGAGTTTCACACGTTAACATAAATTCTATATCTACGATATTTCCATACTAATGAGACGATGGTTGGTAATATTTTCCCGTACAATTGTGGGCAACTAAGAAACAGTTTATTACGTTGTGAGTCGTCGTAAGTACCTAAATGATGATACTTCCTTGTTCTACCGAGTTCACAGCGTAGCATATCAACGTGTTTAACAGAATCTTATTCTCACGATATTCACGATATTAGATCGAAGACCTTAGTCTTCGATCCCGTGGGAATATCAGGATAAAAAGTATCCTATATGTTAATCCTGGTTATAAAACATCTGTGTACCAAATTTCATCCAAATCCGTTAAGTAGTTGTTGTGTGAAAGAGTAACAAACGTCCATCCATTCATTCAAACTTTCACGTTTATAAAATTGTAGTTACTAGCTGCGCCTCGCGGTTTCACCCGTATAAGCTCCGATCCCGTGGGAATATCGGGATAAAACGTATCCTATATGTTAATCCTGGTTATAAACCATCTGTGTGCCAAATTTCATCAAAATCCGTTCAGTAGTCAGTAATTGTCGATTCGAAGGTTTGGTGGTACAAGGACCAAACTTAACTGGTCCTTGCATTGAAACGATGCCTAGAAATAAGTACATGGCAATCTCATTCTACATGTTTGCTGTATTGTTATTTTATTTGAACCCTTCGAGCTCAGGAAGCGGTGTCTAGTAGACCTAGACGAGTACCGCAGAGGTTTGAGGTGCCTCTGGAAAAGGATGCTTGGAAGGATTTGGGAGAGGCAGCGGAACAGTGTAGCATAATCAGCCTATAACGTGCCTACTGCTGGTACACAGGCCTCCTCAATGAGTGGGCCGTAATCCACCATGCGGGCCCAGTGCGGGTTGGTAGATACACATGTCTTCGAATTTTTGGTCCTAGAATATTCCGGTTTCCTCACGATGTTTTCCTTCACCGTTTTTGATAGCAATGGTGATGAAATAAATTACACAAAGTAATGCGCCTGTCTGGGTTCGAACCCGCAACCTACAACTCGTAAATGGGGCCGTTACCACCACTGCTCGCGGGACAGTGTACATAATTATGATGACAAACAAAAACTATTTCACAAGTTATACTCTAGTAACACAGCTCTAGTACAAACAATCTTACCATCACCGACCACAGCAAACATATTAACCAAATTAATCTCAAATCTTAATGATTCATAAAGTTACACAAAAGAGGCAAGTTAATGCCGCATTTTAAGCAGATTAACTTTCGGGTCAGTATGAAAATTAAAGCTCAGCCTTAGATACGCGAGATTAAGTTATAAAAACGTCTGTCAATGCCGCACGTACGATCCGTCAGCTGTCAAGAAGTTTATCCTTACATCACCGGCCTGTGACGCTTGGATGGATACTGGACGAAGGTTTTAATTTAAAAATAATAATTAGAAAAATTATGTTTGAGGAAGGGTAAAAGTTGGCAGGAGCCCGACTCCTACCGAAAGGACAAGCCGGCTATTGCAGGAAACAGAAGTATGATAATGAAAAGAACAGAGAAGCCTTGGGTTACATTGGGACAAGGCTGTATAGACATATTAATCAGTTAAGGTTTTCCTGGAAGTCTTTTTAGAGCCATGATAACCCTGGGCCTATGAGCATGAGGAATCTTTAATCGGCCTCGCCTTTTTCCCAACTATGTTGGGTTCGGTTTCCAGTCTAGCTGTATGCAGCTGAATACTCGGAGCGACTCCCAAAACCCAGGTTCTGGGTAACACGATACCTTGGTAGGACTGGTTCGTCAGACTTTTGGGCTTCTAACTGCCGTAACGACTGTCAAAAATCAACGAAAGACAGCCGGGACCAACGAATTAACGTGCTTTCTGAGGCAAAGAGGAGTCTCGATATATAATGGATGGTCACCTATCTACGAACCGACCGTGGCAAGTGTAATTTAACCCTCGATCTACCCTTTTATTATTTAGCCACGAGCCCCTCATCAACCGTCCCGTCTTTCATAATATGTCTCCGATAGTTATTCGTCAAGATTACTTCGTCCATAATTGCACAGACGAAACCTTCAGTTTCCCCGAAAAGGTCACGAAAACGTAGCCAGGATACGGACGCTAAGAAATCTACACCGGACTCATGAAGACCTCGATAGAAACCCCTGTGAAGCTTCTTGATTTGCCATACCTTCTTGCGGTCATCGGTAGTAAGTACTACAGGTTTACGCCAGTTCTTTTTTTGCCTTGGAGAGCGGGGTGAGCCCCTTGTCTACTGCGACCACATCACGGAGCATACCCACTTCGGCTTTTAAAAAATATTCCCTGAGACTGCACCCCTGACCGTGTTTTTATAAATTGTATTTAAAACCCATTCGTAATGTTAGGTAGGAACTTATCTGTTCTCCAAGAATTCTCATTACTTCTTACGTAATATGTAAATAAACAAACTATTTAGAGTCTATTAGCGTTACAAGTTATTTATGAATTTTTAGATGTAATTATGCAGGTCAAGTCATAAATTATTATATAATTCAATTCACCAATCTGCACAGATCACGATACTGTACAGTTATACAGCAAAAGTTTTATTAAATATCAGTACAAAGCACAGAAGATTTATATTTTTGGATAAGGGAATTTGAATGCCATTAACCCAAGTAGAAAGAAATAAAGAAAGAACCAACGACAGAATGAAAGAAAATAGCGTTTGTTGATATTAAAGCAAAAAAAAAATACACCTTAAAACTTAATATTGGAGAAAAACTTTTTTCACACTAAACTTTTCAAAGGCTTTTGAGAGAAGAAAAGTCAATAATTCTAGATTCTTCCAATTAACATCTAAAATCTCTCTAATAATGTCAACTCTTTCTTTCAACAAAGACAACTCTGCTCTCCTCCTTTTAACAGGAAATCACGCCTTGTTTCCCTGAAGGGTTAGGCAGAGGTGTACCTACAGTACACCCACAATTCACCAGATACGTTTAAGTCCCATGTAATAGGGGGCAAGCCTATTGCCATCTACCGGCACAAATCGAGAGTCCGGGCAGCTATTGAGAAATTCCAGATAGAAAAACCCAGTAACACTTTACCCGACCTGGGAATCGAACCCAGGACTTCATGCTCAGCAGTAGCGTTTGTGACTAGACCAACGAGGCAGTTCTTTCAACTCTCTTTGTAATTCGAATTCTTACAACTTGTCCATCTGACTGTACATCCATATCCAATATGTTACCGTCCACGACTGTCTTCTAGCCGTCATTTGTCAGATGTCAGTCTATTGAAAACCTCGCCTTATACAGAACTGGTCGTTTATGCAAACATACATAAATATTAGATGTGACGTCATTGACATGGAATAAGAACATGGTGGTTCTCTTACTTTCCCTAGTTTTAGTTTTGTATGTAGAAACTGCTTGGAAAAGCTTTCTGTTGAGGCTGTAAAATCAGAGATTTTTGTGAATAACCATCATCATTCTCCTGTCCTTATCCCAATTTAATTGGGGTCGGCGCAACAACATGTCTTTTTCTTCCTTATTTCTCTATTAGTCGTCATCTCGGTAGTCACCGTCTTTCACTTTATATAATCACAACAATCTATAATTTTCTCATTCAATTAAACTGAACTGAACTCAATTTATTTCTTAACTAGCTGTGCCCCGCGGTTTCAGACGCATAAGTTTCGATCCCGTGGAAATATCGGGATGAAAAGTATCCTATATGTTAATCCCGGTTATAAACCAGCTGTGTGCCAAATTTCATCCAAATCCGTTCAGTAATTTTTGCGTGAAAGAGTAATAAACATCCATCCATCCATCCATCCATACATCCATCCATCCATCCATACAAACTTTCGCATTTATAATACATATTAGTAGGAAGTAGGAAGTAGGATGAGACTTTTGCAAATAAAAACTGAACTAATCTAATTTATAAAAAGCAATCTGTCGAGTTTAGATTTTGTATTTTTTTCTACGCAATGATCATGACAACATTTCGCTTATCTGCTAAAACGCAATGACAGTAAGCCAATCAAGATACCACAACTTAATCCAACTATCCTGTAGCTTAATTTCAACAACAACGTCTGAACCAACATTTATCATCTCTTAATACTTTTCTAACAGCTGACACTGAAATCTCCCAACAACCTAATTTTGCGTCAGACAGCAGTTTCCGCCTTAGCACAACAAAGACGTATTAACATCAGGTTTAATCCATTCTTCCTGATCGGGATGATGCGGTGATGCGGTCAGCGATGCGTCATGGTCAACCTTCTAACGAGAGCATGATGTGTGATTGGCGCAAATTATAAGAGGCACGGTTTGAGTGAGAGAGATGAAGGCTGATGGCACTTAATAGGTAATGTACGAGTTAAAAACGAATTGTATTTCGGAGTAATGTGTTAGGGTTAGCGCGGACAGTTGTAATTTTGACGTTCGAAAGTGCTGATTCTCAGCCTAATTTGAATAAATGACTTATGATTTTGATTTTTGACCGAACAGAAAACTGCTCAAGCAGTTTTTCATTGATACATTGATAATGATGACCGCTGGGTCTCGAAAGTCTCCACACAATGGGTGCCTGAAGATGGACGGCGCCATCGAAGTCGGCACAGAAATCGGTGGCGAGATGACCTTACCGCGAGATGGTTCGAAGTGAGGCGGGATAAGAGTTCCGGGAGAACTTAGTGGAGGCCTTTGCCCGGCAGTAGGACATTATACGCTGAACAAAAATAAAAATTTATAATGAACTCAACCTCAACTAAAATAGAGTTCAAGCATGCTCAAAAGCATGTGTGTTCGAGCATGCTCGCGAATATTTTCACTCAAATCTTGGCAGCAAAGAACTCGAGTATGCTCGAGTATTTTGCTGCTCTATCTGCGATGACCTTCAGGGTTTTTTTTTTAAATTGAGCAAAACCCCAGAATGGTAATTCTCGTAATTTTAAGAACGTTCACAGTCTGATCTCAGTCTCAATCTGTCAAAAATACCTCAAATTTCCCTACACTTTGACAAGTTTTTGACATTTGCTTGTCGCCGAGATGACACTGCGACTAGACTTTGAACGTTTTAAATTACGAGAATTGGTCTTCAGGTACCTACCGTCATACTGGTTACATGTACTGTCATTTTATAGGACATACTGTCTAAATGTACTGTCATAACACATAATAAATCTTGGGAAAATAGAGAAAACCGTTATTAAAAAGAATATTATAAGACTGACCATGTTAACTTCCAAACAGATAATTTCGAGCATTACGTATCGTGCAATTCTGTATGCCACTTAAACCATCACTTGGTAGAAAATCGTGATTGTAAAATAAAACTAAATCTTTATGTGTTTCTAAATAACTATAAACCCTTTACGAACATTAAAACGCGCACGAGATGTTATTACAGGGGATGGAAGCGTGAAAGGTACATAAACAGAAGTGCATTCTGCAATTTCACTATAAAATTGAACCATATCTCTAACAACGCAAAGTCCAATTTTACAAAGCAAATTGTTTTGATCTTGAACACGTGAGTCTTTGAGAGCTTTCAATTTGCAACACTATCTCCTTGATATAAGATTAAATATTGTGTGACACTTGAACTCACTCAAATAAATAGACATTACTGCATGGGCACATTTCATATTGATGCACGAATATATATATTTCACTATGTACATAAAACGGACAATTATATTTATATCATTTTTGCAATTAACATAAAGTACAGGAGCATTAAAATTTAATTATAGCAGCTTTTAACGTGATGGATAGTTGAGAATTCTGAACAATAATTAAATAGAAGACTTGTGTGTCGGGCTAACCAGAGCAAAAGGGAAATAAAAGTATTCACTTGAAAAATAAGCATGATTTATTTACTGGGTTCAAACACTGGCCAAAAATAAAAACACAAATATTACGGCAATACATTTATAGTTATATTATTACAATTCTCAGTACTTACATGGGTATTACAAGATCCTTACACTTTCGTAGTTCAATCTCTACTGTCTTGCTAAAATGGCGCTACCACGTAAGTTTTTAAATCCCTCCACTTTATCAGACTGAAATAGTCAGTTGACAGTTAATATCCGGTGGCGCCATTTTAGTATTTTTAACAAATCAAATAACTGTCAAATTAAGACCAAATATAATATTCTGTTACTTCGAAAATACTGTAAACGTCATAAAAATACCTAAAGATTTATATAAATAGCTAACATTCGGCCATCCAAAATGTCGTACGTCCTCGTACGGTAAAAAAAAAATACTATTAAAAGTGACAGTAGGTTAATAATAAATTGTTTCTTGTACACACTATACAATGCTATCGTTAATACTCAATAGTTTTATCTTCTTTATAAGCAATAATACAAACCTGTTAACATTATTATAATGAATAATTTAAATATTTAAGCTATCACAACTTCCCTTGCACCTACAAAAGAACCATTATACAACTCAATTATTCACATTTACTTAAACATGACATAATTATTTAGTATTCTTCTCTTACGTACTAGGTATATACTTTACAATAATATTGAAAATTAGAAGTAATTAATTCTCTTTGTTTTAATTCTAAATCGCACATTATGTTCTTATTATTTTATAATGCATGTTTATCAAATCAATGTCCTGAATACTATAGGCAACAGGCTTCCTTACATCCTTAATACTAATAACAATAGCCCTATTATGTCCTGAATACCAGTGGCAACAGGCCCCACTAAGTCCTGAATACCAGTGGCAACAGGCCCCACTATGTCCTGAATGCCAGTGGCAACAGGCCCCACTACGTCCTGAATACCCCTGGTAACAGGCCCCATTATGTCCTGAATACCATTGGCAACAGGCCCCACTATGTCCTGAATACCAGTGGCAACAGGCCCCACTACGTCCTGAATACCCCTGGTAACAGGCCCCATTATGTCCTGAATACCCCTGGTAACAGGCCCCACTATGTCCTGAATACCCCTGGTAACAGGCCCCATTATGTCCTGAATACCAGTGGTAACAGGCCCCACAAAATTATTCTTACATTTGATGTGGATATTATCCACATCAACAAAAGAAAAATGACCTGTAAATTCAATACGAGTTAATAAAACAAATATTATCAATTATCATTGATTAGGCAAATGTCGATCACCACCACATAGCCACACATCTACTACCAGATAGACATAAATAAATTATTCTGGGTCAGTACCATCACTTTCCTCACTTAGAGACTCATCGTGGGGTCTATTAAAATTCAACCAGGGTTTTATTTTGTCCACCGCCACTACAGCGGAGTATAATTTATTGCCCTTTCTGGTCAAAGGGGTGTCTTCTATTTGGAACCTATCACAATCGTAGACCTTTGTTATCCTGTAGGGACCCTGATATTTAGGTACAAGTTTTTTACTCTGTCCTGTAGCGGGTACTTGCCTTTCTACACTAACTAAGTCACCTATGGAATACTCCCGAGGCTTACAACGTTTCTTATCATATAGTTCTTTGGCCTTTTGTTGATACAATCTTATATGAGAATTAATATTTTCCCTAATGTCAGTAATATTCTGTTCGTCAGTAATATTTGTTACATCTTCGCCTAATTCCGAGACTATTTTGTTGTCACTTGGTCCTGACAACTTTGTTCCGAAGAGAGCCTCAGAAGGAGTACGATTAATGCCTTTATTTAACGTATTGTTCACACCCCATTGCACATCTAACAAGTGCTCGTCCCATTTATTGTCAGCCGTGCCTACACACTTTGCAGTGAGAGCGTCTATTATTGTTTTGTTGTAGCGCTCTACCTGCCCGTTGGCTCTAGGAGTGGCTACAGCATTCAATATATGTTTCACACCCTTATCGGTCATAAATTTCCTAAAAACATCACTGGTAAATGAAGTACCGCGGTCAGATATAAGCCGCCTTGGGACTCCAAAAATACCAAAGTACTCGCGGAATACTTTTATTGAGGTAGAAGACTTTGTATTCCTAACGGGTTTTAAATAGATATATCGACTGTAAGCATCAACAATTACCAGTATGTACATGTTTCCTTTACTACTTCGTATAAATGGTCCTACATGGTCCACGTGGATTGTATCAAAAGGAGTAGCGACTTTATCAATCGGATGTAAATACCCAGGTTTTTTCCCACCCATAGATTTCGAGTAACTACATTCTAAACATGAATTAACGTATTTTTTTACAAAATTTCGCATTTTTTTGAACCAATAATGTGACTTAATTTTATCTAATGTCTTGTCAATAGCAAAATGACCAATGTCATCATGGTTCTGCTTAACTATTTGCCAGCGAACTCCTTTCGGTACAACCCATTTATCCCCAGATGCCGTTATTCTAAACAACTTATCATTTTTCAATTTATAATTGGTTTTAATGTCTATAACATTATCTAAATTAGGGTCTTTTAATATTCCTACAATTCTTTGGATCTCGCTATCCGAACGTTGTACTGTGGCTAACCAATTATCATCATTTACAATCATTACATTGAATTTTATCTGTACGTCGTTTACAGGATTACGGCTTAGGGCGTCCACGTGAGACATTGATTTTCCTGGTCGGTATTCAATACTAAAGTTAAACTCCTGCATTTGCTCCCACCATCGAGCTACCCGAGGGATCATGTCCCTTTTCTGGAAAGTGGCTCTTAAAGAATTGCAATCAGAGACGATCTTAAATGGGATTCCAATTAAATAGACTCTAAATTTGTGTAAAGATGATACAACAGCTAAGGTTTCAAGGTCATAAGAAGAATAATTATGCTCCTCTGGAGTCGTCTGCCGACTAAAATATGCAACAGGTCTAAGAACACTATCATATTTTTGAAGGAGGATACCAGCAACGCCTAATTTACAAGCGTCAGTATGCAGTTCTGTGGTTAAATTTGGATCGTATAAAGCCAATGTAGGCTTACGCATTAGTTCAGCCTGTAACTTTCTAAATGAATTTTCTTGATCTGGGCCCCAAGCCCATTTAATATCCTTCCTCAACAAATATGTCAGTGGTTTTGCTATAACTGAGAAATTTGGCACAAATCTTCTAAAGAAACTGGCTAAGCCAAGGAACTGTCGAACGTTATGCTGACTAATAGGAGTTGGAAACTTTTCTATTGCTTCTACCTTCTTTGTTCCAGGTCGAATACCATCAGCAGATATCTCAAACCCCAAGTATTCTACTTTAGGACTAAAGAACGTACATTTGGATAAATTCAATGTGAGACCAGCCTGAGTAAATAACTGTAATATCGATTCTAACCGTAAAATGCCTTCATTAAATGTTTTAGATGGTATAATAACGTCATCTAAATACGCTAACGCCTCCCTATGACGCGCTTTACCTAATATTTGGTTCATAAGACGTTGAAAGGTTGCTGGAGCATTTGCAAGACCAAACGGCATTCTGTTGAATTCAAAATGGCCGTCTGGTGTTACAAACGCAGTTTTATGTTTATCCTCTTCTCTAATCTGTATTTGATAATAGCCTGATTTTAAATCAAGTGTAGTATAAAGCTTATGGCCTGCAAGTACATCTAACTGATCATCGATCAACGGCATAGGATATTTTTCTTTAATAGTCTTTTTATTTAACGCCCTATAATCTATGCAAAGTCTAACCTCGCCACTCTTCTTCCTGACAAGCACGATTGGACTAGCATATGCCGATGTTGATGGACGGACTATACCATTGTCCAATAGTTCTGAAATCATATTTCTAACCTCCTCTTTTTCTTTAATAGCTAACCTATATGGTCGATAAACTACAGGTTCATTGTTATCAAGATTTATTGCCATTTCTCCTACTGAGGTACAGCCTAACTCATTTAAATTGAATGCGAAACAACCTCTAAACCGGTTTAATAAAGTTAGTAACTGTTTCCGTTCGGCAGTAGATAAATTTGAACCAGTGTCAACATTTAAATCACTAATAGGATCTAAGCACGAAACTGAATGAACTTTATATTGACTTTCTTCACGTGCGACCCTGCCTCTAGCAATAAGCTTGTTCTTATGCAACGTAATAGGAACAACACCCCATGAATTTAGCGCTATTTCCCCTGTTCCGCCTTGAATACGAAATAACCCTGTTAAAACTGAGAACATAGAATCAGCTTCAATCCTAAAACCTCCATCAATAAATATTGCTCCATCATAACTAGGCTCTGTGTAAACGTCAACTGTTGTTATTCCAGAAACGGTGGTGTCACTTTTACAGTACAAATCAATCTTGTTATTTTCAGTAATTGTATGACTTAACTCCTTAATTTCTAAATGATCTGTAGTCTTATGAATCTCAATGTGTGGCTGCTCTGTAAAAGTGTGACCAATCATCACTGGTACTTGCATGACACTATCCGGTACTATCATCAACTCTACGTTGGCGACTACGTCATCAATAGAAATACAAACAGATTGTTTGCCTAAAGAGACAACAGTTGAATTTCCAAATCCTACTAGCACGGAATTGTCTACTTCATAACCTACACCTAGCTTTTTAAATTCAGTTAACTTCATCATAGAACACTCACTACCTAGATCTACATACGATTCAAATGGGACATTATTAATTAATGCGACCTTAAAATATTTATCATTGGTTTTCCTCAAACTAGAGACACGCATGACATTCTTTTCAGCCACTGGAAGTTTAGTAAAACAATTATTTGTTTCATGCCCAAATCTGTTGCATCTAGTACATTTTTTGACAGGTTGTGGGCATTGTTGAATATGATGGCCCTCTTGCTTACAATTGAAACAGCGTTGAAGCTTATTTGGGACACGCGGTTGAAGGTCTTGTTTACCGACATTTTTACTGGTGGCAGTAATAGTTTTACGGTCACCAGGTTTTACGTTTTTAGAATTTCGTAAATATGTAAGTAGTTTATCGGGGTCATCGAATTGTACTGCTTCTGCCCCTAATCGTACCGAACGGTCGTCAATCCCATGCAAGATACAGTCTACTGCTCTCCTACCTACTATACCGCACCTATTGATCAGCGCTATTTTATCATAGTAATAATTTTCTAAAGAGTCTCCGAAACGAGCTCGTTTGAAAAGCATATCGCTAAGCATCTGTCCGTAATTTTCATCGGAAGGGAAAGCTGACCGTAGTTTATCCTGCCACTCTCCCCATGTAAACAGTACGGATGGTAAACCCTCGTACCAACGCTGAGCTACCCCACGCAATTTCGGAAGAGCAAAATGAACGGTTTGCTTTCCGGACCACCCGTAAATAGAAGCGCACTCATTTACTTTATGTAGCCACATCGACATAGTTTGTTCTTTCTTTGCCGGGTCAAATTCTGGCACAGCATTATTGAGATTCCCTAGTTTATGCATAGGATCTTCTCCTTTCAAAGATGTTAAAACTTGTAGAAGTTGCGACATGCTAACATTGTTAGTAATACACTCACCGACATCATTTGGTTGCTGATTGTCGTTTTCAACCCGGTGCGTGGCTGCATTCGGTCTCGAGCTGCGTGTTCCATTCCTGGGCCGGCTGCAGGATCGGCTCCTGGGCCGGCGGCAACCACCGCGGCGCCTATCGCAGCACCGCGAGTCGCGCCTGCCCAGTACCACGGAACGTTGACTGCACTCGCTCACCGGTGACAGCGACCGGCTGGTGCGCCGATGTGAGCGGCGACAGCTCCGACTTCTGTACCGCTGTCTTCGATGAACTTTTCTGGCATCTGCACGACTCCGGGAACGGGGCGAATGGCTGAAGCCATGACCCCTTTCCCGACTGCATGAGCGCCTCTCTGATCTTCGTTGAGGTGTCCTCACAGCATGGCTACCCGAAGGCAACACCCGGCTCCGCGATCTTCGCGCACTCTTGTCACGTTCTACAGCGTGAGATTGCTCACAAGGCGACAATTGGTGTAAGTTTTCCATTATTAAACTGAAACAAGACATCAGCGGACAAAAAGTTGCATTTAAAGTAAATTAAACGCTAAACATGGCTTAGAAGCGGACTAGAAACAATTTAAAACAAAAACTGGATCAAATAATGACCACGGACTTGGATAACTTCAAACTATTTTGTAGGGTATTTAAATATATTGAGCAAATAAAAAAAAAATATAAAAAAAACAGTATAGAAACAAATAACAGTAATAGAAGTTAGGTACAAATTATCCCACTTCTGAAATGTCGGGCTAACCAGAGCAAAAGGGAAATAAAAGTATTCACTTGAAAAATAAGCATGATTTATTTACTGGGTTCAAACACTGGCCAAAAATAAAAACACAAATATTACGGCAATACATTTATAGTTATATTATTACAATTCTCAGTACTTACATGGGTATTACAAGATCCTTACACTTTCGTAGTTCAATCTCTACTGTCTTGCTAAAATGGCGCTACCACGTAAGTTTTTAAATCCCTCCACTTTATCAGACTGAAATAGTCAGTTGACAGTTAATATCCGGTGGCGCCATTTTAGTATTTTTAACAAATCAAATAACTGTCAAATTAAGACCAAATATAATATTCTGTTACTTCGAAAATACTGTAAACGTCATAAAAATACCTAAAGATTTATATAAATAGCTAACATGTGTGTGTTGTGACATAAATATTATCCTCTATTTTATTTCCAAAATCTTTTTTTGTATTGATTTTATCATCACTCATAATCTGCATCATCTGCCTAGCCTTTTCCCAACTATGTTCGGGTCGGCTTCCAGTCTAACCGGATGCAGCTGAATACCCGTATTTTACATGGAGCGACTGCCTATCTGACCTCCACATCCCAGTTACTGGGTAATACGATACCCCTTAGTAAGACTGATTGTCAGTCTTTCCGGCTACTGACAAGCCGTAACGACTGTCAAAGATCCACGAATGACAGCCGGGACCAACGGCTTAGCGTGCTTTCCGAGGCATCTCTATCATTCATAATTACATCCATTACAAAACCGCTGTCTCTCTCTAATTACTCCACACTGTACTTTCAAAATAGATCATTACTATAATACAAAACTGTCTCAGTCAAGAATGTGGGAGTAATCTTGTGAGCAGTTAATTACTAGGAAGGTGTTGTACATTTAATAGGTCTGCTCGTAAATATAATTGGATAATCTAGTGACTATCGCTTAATCTGCTATTGTTCGATTTTATTGTTGTTTTTATATTGTTCTATTCGATTTTATAGTAGTTATTTTGTTGGCAACTAAAAAAAATTTAGGCACGGTATCGTGTGTAGTGTTTTCATGTCAATTTCATATTAATGAAGCGAAATAGAATCTTTAAAAGATAAAATATTCTCTAACAATAAAATAAAATATTCTGTAATTAATTCGTAAATTTTGTTTGTATTCGAGAAATCTAAGTTACTTAGCTTAATCAGCCTATAACATTCCCACTGCTGGGACACAACCCTCCTCTCGTAGACGTCACAGTCTTCAAATTTGTGATTCTAGGACATGCCGGTTTCCTCACGTTGTTTTACCTTACCATTTTTGAGAGCAGTGGTGGTGAACTTAATTACTCAAAGTAAAGCCCCTTCCTGGATTTGAACCCAACTACAACTCGTAAATCTGGGCCGTTATTTCCACTGCGCCACAACCGCTTTAAGTTACTTGAATGGTCATGATTACCCCATAAACAACCTCCTATCTTACAAAGAACACTCATTCGCTTATTTTCTTCATAAACAGTTTTTACTCGCCAATCTACATAATTCCATACTGATGATTAATCTACTTAGTACTTGCCTTAAGTGCGACTACTAAAAGCCACGTGCAGACTTTAATGTACACCTACTGGGTTCATAGATCATACTACATATATGTATAATACTGTCGATAGTCTCCGAGTAGAAATTATAATTGATTGCCTTGGATCTCTTGTGACCTTGCTCTGCCGTCTGTTTCTTGGTAAAGGATAAGGTCATCACTATGGTCCTTTGAGTCGGAAAAGATGGATTAAGATATCAAAACACAGGGTGGCAGGGACATTGACTCGCAAACTATTACCATGGATTCACCACATGATTCTAGACTCCCTAGAGTAAAAAAATCTCGTCGGCAATAAAAAAAAAACAGCTGTTTCATTGAAAAGTACAATTCCTACGCGGTCAAAAAGTACGGAACAGATTTTTTTTTTAATATCCGAAGAATAATTTCAACGCAGCGGGGTTCAGAATCATGTACTGAATCCATGGCAACAGGTTGTGCGTAGATTTCCTGTCACCCAGTTTATGGACAGCAAATGTAAGTACTAAAAGTAATATACTGTAATCATCAATTCATTTGCCAGATTTGGTCATAATGATAATATTATCTCAGGAACTCTCTTTCTGTCTTCCTCTATCTCTTGACTGCTTTGTTGGTCTAGTGATCGTAAGCTCTACTGCTGAGCATGAGGTCTTGAGTTTGATTCCCAGGTGGTGCCAGCCTGCAATCTGAATCTGTGCCCGGTTGATGGCAATGGGCTTGCCTCCTATTTCATGGGACTTGAACAAACCTAGCAAAATATAGGTGTACTTTAGGTAGGTACATCTCTGCCTAACCCTTCGGGGAAATCAGGCGTGGCGTAATGTCCCACGGAGATTATTTCTGGCGATTAATACTTGGTAGTACTCATGCTCAGTGCCTCTGCAATAGGCAACTGACGCCACTCAACCATCATTGGCCAGTACAGACAGTGCTTGGTCGTCATCATCGACGCAGAGCTGAGCACTGAACATTGACACATTGATATAAATATAAGTGAATGATTAATATTATGCATGAATAACAGGGAGCGTCTTGCTTATCACATTGACACTCATATTTATGTTTGCTTTTATGTTTTCATTTAAATGATTCATCATTTTGAATATTGAAAAAACATTAAATGCTACAGAAATTGGTTGAAAGCTAGCAGTGACTGTAGTTACTGATTTCGAGAAGAATTCACTTCTTTGTCGTGTCGTTGGCACGGTAATACCCCTGTTGGCATAAAATTTTAAGGCATAATATAGTTTGGCATAACGTGTTAGCATAACAAAACATAATGCAAAGGTTAGCATAACTATCATTTAGTCTAATATGTTTTGGCTTAAGTTGGAGTAGCATAAATTTTAAAGGCATAATATTTTTTCGTCTAATATACAATTAATAAGTATGCTGCTTCCTGATATTTACTGCTGTTATTGAATCATATGGGTTAGGTTAGGTTAGTACAGTGACCATTAACGCACGAAGGCGAGCGAGCGAAGCGAGCGTGCCGCGGTAGCGGCCGCCGAGCGCCAGATCCCCTCTATTGTTGGTGTTGTGGTTTGGGTTAGAATGCGTTTTTAACATTATGCTTTATAAAATTATGCTTCATTATTATTATGCTAGCAGTATTTATGGCAACAAGCATTATGGCAAAACATTTATGCCTAATAATATTATGCGTAATGATCATTATGCTGAATTTCGTTATGCCAGTGTAAATTATGATAATATATTTTATGCTTATCATTAGTAAACCCGTTGGCACAACCGTATTTTAGATCTAGCTGGCCCAAAACTTCACCACTTCCACGGCTGTGTCGGTGGTAACGCAGAGGAATCTACTAACAATACGTTACGTGTCCATAAGTAGCGTGCCTCTTCCTGCACCAAGCACTTGAAAGCCCTTTCAGACAGTGATCATGAGTACAGAACCACTTTAGAAAGCCCTTAATTCAGCTCCCTAGTGAGAGCCCTTTCTGATGTTGTCGAGCCTCTTGCGCGTCAACTATTAGCACAGTAAATCCATACATTCAATCAGGCATATTCGTCCAAGTCAGCCATATCACAGTCCACTACTAAACATGGAACTCTCCTAAGTAACGCCACAGTATCGAGTTTTACTCCATCCCAACCGCCTTGTAAGGTCGCCCGTCCATCTAACTGAGGAGTCACACGCTACGATTGCTAATTCGTGGCTTATTCGTTACAATATTATGATGAAAGGAAGCAACAAGGGAAACGTGAACGATATCAATATCCCTTCACATGATTCCGTCAGCAATTACAATCAAGCCCAAAGGTTACAAGTGATTGGTAGCAGAACTGATTTGTCGATGATCACGAAGAAAATTAACAGAGTTACGTAACGTCATGAAATATACAACCTTCACCTTTTGCGTCGTGATGATATCGCGTAGTTGTGCTTGATGCGAAGTGTGAGAAGGAGGGAAGTATTTGATGAGATGGTTATCTGTTATATTGTTCATCCTGATCCGGGACTGAAGAAAAATTACCAAAGTAGGATATGACTAAGGCATTTATGGGTTGATTTGGTTGAAGGATATCACGCACGAGCACCTAAAATCATTTTAAATTATTTTGTGCATGGTATGAACTAATAAAGTAATAGGAATATACTGGATGCGGAAGGCGGAGAAACTGCGTATTTATTCTGTCACTGTGTGTAAAAAACTAATCGTGAAAACATAGGTGAAGTGAGCTGGCAATAGTGTCCATCCTTAGCATCTGGTGGAATGACAGCTCACTTCAAACTCACTTCACCTAACTGTTCACGGTGAGATTTTTACAGAATAGCACTACTGTGGTGCAATGGTGCAACTTGGGACAAGCCACTGCGATAGGCGGGCTTATAAAAGTTAGGGCTTGTAAAGCAAGATGCTGAGATCATCATTTTCCAAGCATACTCGTATTAATTAGACCTTGGCAATTTTTTTTTGTTTTCTCTTGATGAGAAGATTACGTACGGCCTTACGTAATATACGTAGAATATACCAATTCAATTGTGACTGCAGAAATATAGACGTTGGTAGGGAGTTTCACTAGACTAGTGTGGAAGGTACTATATCAAAACTTATCATAACATTTATCATCTAGCAGATGTATCACGGCGTGGCACAACAGGTCAGGTTTCACGCAAGGACTTTCCCACCTTCAAGAAGATTTTATGTCCATAAATTAAAGCTACCTAGTTTTGATACTTCATGTATCAAAACTTATGCAAGTAATGTAACGATACGAAAGGGAGAGAACGTGTTAGAAAGTAAATGTTGAAACGAGAGAAGCTGTAAGTTTAAAGAAACATCGTGTGTATATACATTATGGAATTTATATATATGTATCTCACGTTTTATTGCAATATGTGTATCATTTTATAAACAGGACTATCAGGATCTTCTACGTGTCTATGACAAAAATAACACGAAAAAATATATGAAAACCAGCGCTGGCCGTTTTGCGTGATTGAGACGCATGTTTACCCCCAACTTGTTATTTTTTTTTTGTGTGTTTGTGTTCTTTTTTATGCGTCATGTTTGCCGCAAATAAATTTATTTTCTTTCTCCTTTCTATATATTAAATTTAAATTTGTTTGGCCCAAAATTCATAAATAAGACAATCTACATCTACATCAAAATGTATAAGAAAGTGACTGAATATCATAAGTAAATATATCGACGTATTGAGATACGTTAATATTCGCAAAAAGTTAAACATATCAGTTCAATGAGCAGTATTTATCATCTAAGGTACCTACACCATTTATCATTATCTATACGTGATCTTTTGTAAGTTGATGTTTTTTTCTTCATTCGGTCTGTTTGGGACGGATTTCAGTCTCTCAACTGAACATCTCTGGTTTAACGATATGTCCCTTACTTTTTCTCTAGGCAAACAAAAGAATCCACAACGACTTCAACACGAAAAAGTATGTAATTTTCATCCCAAAAATGTTACTCACATTAGGGCTGATTTTTCAATCATCTGTTAACCTTATTCGAGAATTAATTTTGAAATGTTGACAGTTATTTGAAACAAAAACTGTCAAACGTCAATTTTATTTCTCGAATAAAAGTTATCTGGCGATGGAAAAATCAGCCCTAAATTGTTTAAAGTGTATTATTAATTGGATAGTAAGTGCGCTGCTCAGTATTACGATACGTCAGTTTAGCGGAAAAATGCGAAAACGGTATAAACCGCGAATGCGGTGGCTGAAAATGGTTATACCCCCAACCACAAAGCGTAACTTTCAGTAAAATGCATAACAACATGGTTTTCAAGATGATATTTTTACAGAAAGCACTTCTGATGCTTGGGCTTGTCAATATTGACTGCTCACTTCACCTAAGTTATCACGGTAAGATTTCTACAGAATAGATCGCCTGGTCTTTCTCTTGAAGAAATGAAGTACCCATAAGGAGTAGGACCCTTATGGGTACTTCATTTCTTCTAACATCTAACATCTAACTTTACAGCTGTAACACAGGCTGACTTTATATTGACTGGCAACCTTTCAGGGAGTAAACCAGTTTTCCTATAGAACCTTAAGAGGTTATATTTTAGAGAGTTAAGACTCTCTAAAATCTCTTAACCGACTAAGAAGCCAAGCAAGCCGCTGCAGGTACAATTTAGTTGGGTTACTCCAATGAGCCACAGTGAGACTGTGGAGCCACATCGCAAAAGATGTCTCGCCTCTTGACATGCTCTCTGTGCCAATAAAACCTGCACTTAATGGGAGGCCGAACAGGCAAAAAGCAATGTTCGAAACATGGCCTACTGTATGCACAACGTACGTAATATAGAACGTTATAATAAATAACCATGAATGATCAGAAATTCGAAACGAACCGGAAAAGACCAAAGTGTTATTATTATCCTCGAACATGCGAAAACAACCTAAAGGACAAAATATATTTAATTAACAAATAATCAAACGCACTATCGGTTCCTCCACGGATACCAAGAAATTTTCTAACGTAAATGATTTTCCACAAACCGGGTATATATTTGTTGTAAATAGTTAATTATTACTTTAGTATCGCTAGCTGAGTCATAGCCAGTATTAGTGTTATATCCTTTGGTATGTATACCTATGTACGTTCGATGATTGCTCTTTTATGGTGCATTTACATGGCATCGGGAATTAGACACGATTTATGTATAATTTAGTCAATGAGATCACGAGGAGCCAAAGGTGATTGAGGCACGATCTAGATGTCTTGTTACTTGCAGCGATCTGTAGTATTTCAGTAGTCAAAGAATATAAAGACCAAGAAAATCAGATGCAAAAAAAAAACGATAAAATTTGCAAAAATCCTACTAATATTATCTTTTTTGACTCTAACACTGGATCACACAAAAACGGTTGAACGGATTTGTGAACGTTGTTAAACGGCACAGAGGTAATATAAAACCTAGATTTAACGCATAGGATAATTTTTTCCCAATATCCAAAAGTTATTAGGTGAATAATTTTGATTCTCCTGGTTTCCTCTTTAATTTAATTAAATTTCCAAATCCACCCAATACTGACTGTAGTCATCTCCATTGAATAGCATTCGTTCCGAGGGGTCAATACTCGTTTTTAGTTTTTGTTTTTTCTAGGGCCCCCAATTTTTTATCTGTCGTAAATCTGAAACGGCTATTGTCGCGATTATATTTAGACATGTAATATTATATAGTCGTAAGATAGGATATATAATTTTCTCTGGGTCTTCTACTGCCCCCCTGCAAATCTCAAACGCCTACGACTCGACGGGGTGATATCGCTCACGAGAACCAATTGTTAACACCACAGATTTATAAACTAAAGGGAGATATACCAAGGGGGCGTGGCGCGTGCGAACAATGTATGCACAAAACAGAAATAAACGCGGGCGCCGTTGATTTGTCAATAAGAATTGTCAATGTAGTTGTGTGTCTCAACGTTGCGATCTGCGTTACGCGATTGGCTCGCGTTAAGTGTGGTGACTGTTAAAGTGTGAGTGAGCGCGTGTTCGTATTGTAGTGCGTATGTAGTTGAAGGCGACAGCCGGACTCAAACAGTTGGGCAGCCACACCATATATCCCTTTAGTTTATAAATCTGTGGTTTACACCATCAGATACTATTGACAAGAAATTAGGTCCAAGTCTGTGTCTCTGTTCAATTTTCACCGTTCTACAATTGTGATGAGTGAATAGAAGTCCACCTCATCACTCAACCTCCTTCGGGTCCTGCTGTGTCGCCTCTTCAACCTGTTTATTCCAACGCAACGACCATAGCTCTTTCTGCATCCGGCAGATGCAATCAACCTAGTTCCATTTTAAATTACCATCTCCAGCACCTGCGATTTCTTCGTAAAACCATAAAATAATATTAAAATGTAAACCTTCCCTAAGCACTTATTCACCGGAGATTAAAGTTCAATGCGTTATGATCAACAATAGTAAAATACTTGATCATTACATAAACATTTTCCATGAATATAATTATACCTACGAAGGAAACTGCTTTATGGCGGCGTGCACCGTCTATATTTTGTTTTAGACGCTAATGTTTATTTAAGAGCCAATGTATAGCTTTAAAGTATATTAGTTTCTATGTTTTCTATACTACGTTTTTTGTGTAGTTATTGCTATGAGTCTGAACTTGCGCTTTTTATTGTCTTCATATTAATAAGCTTTGGAGTAGACAGAGAGAGAATTTTCAAAAGCTACCACTAATGACACTGCTGTTGCTTACCTGTACCCTAACTGCGTAACACACTTTCAGTCAGAATCTGAATCATTTTGAAGGTTATTGCTAATCCATTGCTTCATATGTTCGAAAATTGTATCTACTTAATAATGTAAATAACGCAATGAATGTTGTTGAACTGTCAAAATGAAAGCCATTCCTACTGTTAGTGTGTACGCAATTGCCCCGCTGGTCCTGGGATCCGTGCTTAATAACAACAACATTATAAAATACTAAATCGCCTGTAGATTGCGTACGTTTTGTTTTACTTCTTAAAACAAAACGTATCGTTCAACAATGAAAATAAAGACAATTTAAATCTTCACTAATACTACTAGACGGTATTTCGAGTAGATCGAAAATTCAGATAAATAAAACAAAAGGAAGCTATCCACCAGTATCATTTTGCGCTTGGCGATAAAAACTTTTGTCTTTTAGCAATAATACTATATTTGTTGAGGTTAGCTACTGAATTGCCCTAAATTAAAATAACACAGCACGTTAACAATGAATTTGAATACTCTTTTTCGACCCGCACATTTGTACAACAGTAATACATATTTTTATTTGGCATACATTCTGCCTCATTTTCTAAAAAGTAAGAAGGTACTTTCCGAGCAGGACCCCAATTCTGTATTATTCCCAGCGAAATATTCCAAGACACGATTTACGTGCAAACCACGTAAATCGTGTCTTGTTTACGGCAAGGAATCGAAATGTCAACCTTACGGACAACATCTATTTTGACAGTTCAAATCACGCTATTGTCATAGAGAATACGTTAATACTCGTAGCAGATGTCTTGATTAACTAAGGAATTAATGTTTTTCGAAGTAAGGAATCGTTAAGTGTTCTCGTGATTTTTTTTTTTTTTCTGGTGTGAAATCATCAAAATGACCTCTCCCGCTCTGGGTGGAGCGGAAGGGAGTGTCAGACTCTTACTGACTAAAACCCACCCATGTTCCTTCCTTCGCCCTTTATGTTCCGGGGCAGCGGTAACCCTTTCGGACAATCCCGCTGACCCGGCAGGCTTCGGCCCTAAGGGGCCCCTCTGATTACGCTGACATCTCTTTGAGGCGCGCGTGGAACACTTACGCGTCTAAAACGACCTGAGGTCAATAAATATTTGCTGGCAAATATTTTCTAATGTCTGGACACAATGTCATATCAGCAATTCAACAACAAATACAATTATTTATCCATAAATGACTCGAAGTAATGTGAATATCTGATTAAGATAAATAGATGTTTACAATATGATTGACTGCCCTGTCCTGCATAGTAAATCAATGTCTGACAAATATCGTAAGGCAGATGATGAATACATTAAAGTCGGAGTTATCATGACCGACACAATGCAAAAACTATTAGATATTATTGTTATGTAATGTTTGAATAATTTGAAGGAAGATATATGTATGTACAGACGCCAGCAGGTCAAGCTACCCGAAACTGTCAAATTTTCCCAATCAATCTTGAACTTAATGCTTTAGCGATAAAGTTGAAAATCTATTAAAGAAATTTGACAGATTGTAATAACTTGATGTGCTGGCGTCCGTACTCTGGTGACCCGCACATTAATAATTGAGAAAGAAAAATATCATTGCATTAGTATAACATATAAAGTATCAGTCTGTAACGTTCCCACTACTGGGAGAGAGGAGAGGAGGTATGTGCTTCCTCTCTCTAAGAGGGAGTAGACCGTAAACCACCACGCGGGCCCAATGCGGGTTGGCGGACGTCACATGTCTTGGAATTTTTGGTTCTAGGATATACCGGTCTCCTCACGATGTTTTCCTCCACCGTTTTGAAAGCAGTGGTGATGATATTAAATACACAAAGTGCCAGCCTGGGTTGGAACTCACGTCCTCGTCAATCGGAGCCGATAACACTGGGCCACTACTGCTCTCAGTGGGCCACCACATGCTTTACTGGAAATAAAAGTATTCATTAATTTCAAAATTAATTCGTCATCATCTTCCTGCCCTTATCCCATGTTACTTGGGGTCGGCGCAACACGTTTTCTTCTTCCATTCTCCCCTGTCAACCATCACGCTATTATTCACTCCCTTCTCTTTCATATCATTCCTCACACAATCCATCCATCTTTTTCAGCTATGATCGCCTGCCATAAATAAATAAAGTTCTTTCTTTTTGTAATCGTAGGCTAATCGCCAACTATCGGGGAAGCGGTGAATGCTTATGCGAATCCCGCACCCCTGGTCATAGGCAGAGGTAGAACACCGCGGTGGTGTTAGACGGTAAGAGTCCGGCATACCCCTCTGTCACCCCCACGATGGAGGAAATCCAAGCGGATTTCCACCGCGCAACAAAAAAAGGGCTGATCACCAAAACAGCCCAAAAAAATACATTTTTCAATGATTACGTGCATCGGTCACCCTTGACCACGAGCTCTACAAATTGGTCAATAAATATTTAAGTATAACATTAATGAAAAGATAAATGAACACGATAAGCGATAGTGTGCTGTAAAAGTTGTTTCATATTCAGTAAAAGTTGTATTGATTCAATGAATTTGTTTATTTTTATGCATATCGGATTGACGTAAATACGAAATTAAGTATCTCAATGAGGGTGCAAGACGTGCATAAAAATTAATTAATTTAAGGTATTAATAAATTAATTTAAGGTTAAATTTAAATTTTAGTTTCTGGTAGCAAGCTACCAGAAACTGTAGAATTTTCCCAATCAACCTTGCACCTAATGCTTTAGCGATAAAGTTGACAATCTATTAAAGAAATTTGCCAGATTGTAGTAGCTTGATGCGCTGGCGTCTGTACGTACCTCAATAATTAAAATGGGAAATGGAAAATTGCGAATACGCTCATAACATAACGACACACGACACGACTTCCACGCTATGGTGAGGAGAAAAACGGAGTCGCTATTGGAGAGAACGCGTCCAAGATAGCATACTGAAGATGTTAGTGGACAAGATTAACTAAGTATCCGATAATGAATCACTTCATGCAGGTGTTGGTTAGGCAGGAGTGATTCATTACTTTCGGTGAAATGTGAATGTATGTAAATATTGTTTTTCTGCGAGCTTAGTACCTAGTTATAATAACACACTCATCATCTGCTTAGCCTTTTCCCAACTAAGTTGGGGTCAGCTTCCAGTCTAACCGGATGCAGCTGAATACCAGTATTTTACATGGAGAGACTGACTATCTGACCTCCACAACCAGTGGGTTGTAGAAGGTAGGTAAGGGTATCGTATTACCTAATGGGTCATAATGGGTCAAACTGGTTGTCAGACTTTCGAGCGTCTGACGACCCATAACGACTGTCAAAGATCTACGAATGACAGCCAGGACCAACGGCTTAATGTGCTTTCGGAGCCACGGAGGGGTCTTGGTATGTCAAGATGGTCACCCATCCACGGACCAATAACCGCGGCAAGCGTAGCTTAACCTGATCGATCGAACCGTGCGGCTATTATTTCGCCACAAGCCCCTCACACTGACATAGCTTACGTTTTTTTTACCTAACTAAATACAATCATACCAGGGGGGTAGACCCCCTGGTATGATTGTATTTAGTTAGGTCTGAAGTGGTATCGGCCGAATGTTCGGCCGTTTCCTGCTACGAAGTTACTATTTGGTTCGGTCGGTCCCGATCCTACACTCCTACACTCTTTCGAATATTGACTATGGTCCCGACCCAACTGAGCCGATCCGAACTTTTTTCGCATTTTTCAATAATATTCGGTTCGGCAATGTGTCGGTCCGATCCGAACATTCGCACTTTGCACTTCGTAGTAGACCCCCAGTACTTTTCGAAGAGATAACCAGTGGTTTATAACACACCAGATTTCATCATATAAGTTAAATCATTTTAATAAGAGCCTATCACAATAAAGTAGTCCTCCGGGTAGCTACTGAGATTCTTCTAAAGGAAAACACAAAAATTTGTGCCGACGACCGGACCCTCCTATCGAACACACAGGACTTCAGCCGATCGATTCTGTAAAAATCTCACCGTGAAAAGTTAGGTGAAGTGAGCTTAGAGTAAGCTGTCAATAGTGTCAATCCCTAGCATTAGTTGGAATGGCAGCTCAGTCCACGCTCACTTCATCTTAGTTTTCACGGTGAGATGGTTACAGGGCATTCAAATGTTTTTAGAAGTCATGCATGATTTACGACAAACTTTTGTTAGGTACGTATCTTCCTATTTTATTTCGTTTAGGTTCGATAATACAGGCTGGCAGGGACATCAACGCACATGTTTCTAGACCCCCTAGAGTAGGAATTTTTGTCAGTTATTAAAAACTAAAATAGCTGTTCCATACATTTTGACCGCATAAGTATTACAATTTTTTTATGAAACAGCTGATTGCTTTTATGATAACTTGTGAAAAATTTCTACGCTAGAAGTCCAGAACCATGTGGTGAATTCATGGTGTGTTGCTAACCAGCTTAGTTAAAAAAATGCACAAAATTGAGACTGGTGAGCAAAGAAAAACTAGAGCTAGCACACGTAGGAAAGATCTGCCCAAAACTATTCAACCGAAATTAAAAGTGGTCAAACAGAGCCCGAGGTATCAGTCAGTATTTTTATACAACAATTTGCGTATGGAATTCAAAACGATATAATATTAACTTATTGAAAAACAAATTGAGGACCTATTTATTGGGGAAAGGCTAATACAGTACCTATTAATGAAATCCTAGATGACATATGAAATGGTAACTTATGATTGATTTTATTACTTTGACATTTATTATTTATGATCTATTGTTCTTAATTGACTGTTATTGTTTTGGTTCACTTTTCTAAATGTATTTAATGACTTTTATTTTAATTGAAATTGTATATGTAATGTTATTTTTTAATGTATCAACACAATGTACCTATATTGTTATGGAATAAATTACTTATGACTTAAAATTTGCTCGTCGATGTGGGATGCTACCCTGTGTATATGATCAGTTTCCAATTCGTATTATATCTAACAGGTAAAGGCACATATTAAAGCTATCATTAGGACACGTTGGGTACAAAAACGATCTGGTTTTTGTATCGACTCAAATCTTGAGCGTTTAAAATCTCAATGTCCAAAAACGGCAGTACCTACCTACTAAATGGAAAAGGCATATGTTATTATATTGTCGTTAGGATAACAATTATGTGATGGAAAGAAACTAAATTAGGATCAAAACTGTAGGACGTATTTTAATGGCCGGATTCAAAAAGTATCAAATTAAGGTCAAAACAAACATTATTTTGAACACTTCAATTGTATGAGTAGCTTATTAATTATATAGCAATTAAAAATATATGTAAGACAAGCTTCTGCCCGCGACTTTGTCCGCGTGAAAGTTCTTATATCCCTTACCCACCCCATCGCATCACATCATCTGCCCGCGCTATCACTTCGTTTTTGCTTAATGTTCTTTATGACTTTTTCTTTTTGCTCGGCTCCTAAGGGTCATAGCGTAGTATTAAATAGCCTATAGCCTTCCTCAAGAATTGGGCTATTAAATACAAAAAGATTTTTCCAAATCGTACTGATAGTTCCAGAGATTTCCCCCTACATACAAACAAACAAATACCTCTTTAAAATATTATTATAGAAGTATAGATTTGAAAAGCGCTCCATAAAAAACAAAGAGTTTACACTATAACCTATTCATATCAAAGTATCGCCAAACCATCAGGGCTGGCAAAAAGTGACAGAAGAAATCTAAACCAAAATAAATAAGAAAAAACGGCCAAACGTAAGTCGGACACGAAGGTTTCTGTACTACAAGGCAAAAAACGCGTCGCTTGTATGGAGACCCCATTTAATTTTTAACTTTATTTTATTTTTATTGCTTACCTATTAAGGTTTACTGTCTACTTATTACGGTTCATGAGATACAGCCCGCTGACTGACAGACGGACGGACGGACAGCGGTGGCTTAGTAATAGGGTGTTGTTGGCACCCTGTGGGTACCCTAATAGGAAAAAAGACAATACATACTCTTATATTTCCACGAACAACACAATAAATAAAGAAGCTAAGGTAACTTTAGGTACATACAAAACTTATGCCCCATACATAAAATTTGCGTAGCCTATTCCCAACGCTATGTTAGGGTCGGCATCCAGTTTATCCGGATACAGCTGAATACCAGTATTTTACATGGAGCGACTGCCTATCTAACCTCCACAACCCAGTTACTGGGTAACACGATACCCCTTGGTAAGACTGGTTGTTAAACTTTTGGGCTTCTGAGTGCCGTAACGACTGTCAAAGATCTACGAATGACAGCCAGGACCAACGGCTTAGCGTGCTTTCTGGGGCTTGGAGGAGTCTCGATATGTAATGGATGAATAGGCATATTTCAGAAAGAGCACCTCCACTACGACAGGTTCTGTGCTTCTCGAATCCAACGGGTTCCTGCGGCTTTAACAAGGTCGTCGGTCTACCTTGTGGGTGCCACTCCAGAACCTTTCGGCCCCATCGGCCATCTGTTCTCCGAGCAATGTGCCCTGCCCACTGCCACTTAAGTTTGGCAATTCTTCGGGCTATGTCGGTTACCTTGGTTCTCCTGCGGATCTCTTCATTTCTGATTCGATTACGCAGGGAATCTCCAACCATAGCCGTCTCCATTGCCCTTTGGGTGACTTTAAGCCTTCTAATAAGGCCCATTGTGAGCGACCACGTTTCACTACCAGTGCCATAAGTCATCACTGGCAACATGCACTGGTCAAAGACACAAATAT
The DNA here is from genome assembly GCA_911387795.2 of Apamea monoglypha. Lineage (NCBI taxonomy): Eukaryota > Metazoa > Arthropoda > Insecta > Lepidoptera > Noctuidae > Apamea > Apamea monoglypha. The sequence goes on from OU426915.1 coordinate 17,893,254, forward strand.
GGAGAATAGGTATACCCATGCTTCAAATCATAAAATGACCATAATATTCGAAATAATCACTGAATGACTGTGTCAATAAGTACCTACTTCTATCTTCACGCACAAGATCCCTTGAAGGCTAAACAAAGTCATTTAATGGACAGTCAATAAAATCTCTGTTTGTCACATAATACTATGAATCGTGACTGTACTTATGATGACGTAGTAAAGGTATTCTCATCTCATTTCTTGGAATGAAGGTATTTTTAAAACTAGCCATCCTTTACATATCGAAACCCCTCGGTGCCTTGGAGAGTAAGTTAAACCGTCATTCTTGGATCTTTGACAGTCGTTACGGGTAGTCAGAAGCCCGGAAGTCTGACAACTAGTCTTACCAAGGGGTATCGTATTACCCAGTTACTGGGCCATACGGTGGAACTAGAAGTCGACCCCAAAATAATTGGGAAAAGGCTAGGTAGATTTAAGAAAAAATATATTTTGAGATTCAACAAATGTTCTGAATCAGCTTCCCGATGGAGGATATGGCTTAAGTTTCATGTGATAAGGGCCTAATGCCTTTTACCAGCATCAATCGGAAGCTGTGTTGCTATATGTACTGCATTTTCCAGTAAAATCCAAATACTATGCCGAATAGAATAGAATAGAATACTCTTTAATATGTACACCATATAAATTATTACAGACATATATGTATATGGAAATTTCACAAAGGTTGACACAATGGGCGGACTCATCGCTAAGAGCGATATTTTAAAGACAACCTTTGGATGGATTAAAAAGGGGAAAGAGACACAAATACATATACAATAGAGGTCGTCTGTGAAGTACCATTTACATAATACAATAAATACATACATAAAGTATATTATATTACATAAATAAATATATACATGATGATGTTTAAGGAGAGAGGAAGTGCTTTTTATCACATTTTTTTTATCATAATTATAAAACATAATTCATACACACACACTTTTTTTTTTCGGATGGGAAATCATCAAATGACCCCTCCCGCTCTGGGTGGAGCGGAAGGGAGTGTCTGACTCTTACTGACTAAAACCCACCCATGTTCCTTCCTCTGCCCTTTATGTTCCGGGGTAGCAGTAACCCTTTCGGACAATCCCGCTGACCCGGCAGGCTTCGGCCCTAGGGGGCCCCTCAAATTATGCCGACAACTTTTTGAGGCGCGCGTGGAACACTTACGCGCCGTCCGGCACGAGCCTGGTCCAAATCGGACGGTGAGTTACCCATTGCTCTCCGCCCGCAGGCCCGTGCCTACGGTGGCCGGGAGTCGTCACGCAGCTCCCGACGCCCGGAGTGTCTCCCGCGGCGCGCGGCGGCTGGGACGGGAGGCTCTCTCCCTCATCCGTCCCGCCACCTCCTTCGCTAGCATGACTGCTTCGCAGAAGGAGGCGACTGCCTCCTTAGTCCGGCAGTCCGGTGTTACTTTGCGCAGAGGCAATATCGTAACCAATGAGGTTAATCCGAGGTGCGATTATTGCTAGTTGAAAAACATACACACACATTCATAATTATCGAATTTTAATATCTTTCCAATAAACTCGTAAAACGGTGGTTTTACATATACGTTATATATGTTACAGTGATTACACATTTTCTTTTAAGTTTATTCCTACTAATACGAGTATTATAAACGTGAAAGTTTATATGGATAGATGGATGGATGGATGTTTGTTACTCTTTCACACAAAAACTACTGAACGGATTTGGATGAAATTTGGAACACAGATGGTTTATAACCAGGATTACCATATAGGATACTTTTTATCCCGATATTCCCACGGGGTCGAAACTTATGCGGGTGAAACCGCGGGCGCAGCTAGTTAATCATATTATTGTACGATGCCACTTAATGTCTCAATTCGGTCTAAATATTTTCGATTTTATTTACAAACACATAATCCAAAATAACAACTACAAATTTTAGAAGACCTACTGGAATTTCCAAAAAAAAATCCGGCGGTCACTGCAAAAAATAGTACCGCTTAGCGCGATAGATGGCGTTGTACTGTTGAGAGCGTGAAATCTGTATCTCGCTATGGTATCGTTATATCGTCCCTCATATAAGGTAGGAAGAAGAACATGAGAAGTTGGCAACAATTGGACTGTATTTAGTACCAGTTTCTGATATATTTTTGAAAAATCGTTAACTCGCTCTTCACGTTTTTATAAACTCTTGTTGTATTAAGACAACTAAAACATTCGTTTCGCTATAGATGGAACGGTGACGAGTGAGCGTCGTTGGGGGTTGACTTAAAAAAAAAACAGTAAAGAATAATTTTACACGTGCTGTCTGTGGGTTAGACATACGCAGAGGGCCTACAACGCTTTTCGCATACAGTACAATAACGCTTTTAGGGTACTGTTGGGGCTCCTGCGGTTCTGTAGCGCATCTGGCATGTTTGCTGAAGCAGATACAGATAGCTTTCAAGCAATTATGCGAAAAAGAACAGCATCCCTGATGGGAAGGCTTCGGGGGAGCACCAACAGCATTTTAAAGGTGATAGTGGATAAGCCTGACAGCCCGTTCCTGGGGCATTGGACCCGTATACACAGCTGCAGGTCTGGTGCAGCGGGAGGCGGACTTGGTGATTGTTATGGGTTTTTAAATTAATTATTGTATTATTTTATTTTAATGAAAAATTGTCTGTGAATTTATTTTAAATGAGAATGTTATTAACATAGTTTATAAGTGTTACTAACTACTATATGAATCTTTTGTGTTCGATGTAAATAAATAATAATAATAATAACTCATAAATAATTTATTAATTTGTTGAACATAGGTACAAGAATGGTGTTATATCAATAATGTTTATTTGTCATGTTTCTTTTTATACAGGGTGTTTGGTAGAAGGATCGACACAATTTTTTGAAGGATTGGGGATGTCATTTTCTAGCACAATATTGTTTTATTTTAAATTTTTATTGTATATTTTTCTATATAACACAATTTTACGACTTTGGAAGCACCTAAGTCATTTTCTAAAACCACAAACAGTAAGTTGTGACGATATTTCGGGTGATTAAAAAGAAATATATTATTATCTCGATTACCTACCGTGACACTTAAAATACGTGAAAACTAGGATAGTTTGACACTTTCTATCCCATGTTATATATGTTTGTCCTTTTTTATTTATATACAATTATGTATTCGATAAATAAATAAATAAGCTCGAACTATATTTTAAAAAAAAGAGGAGTACTATACCTATTAGGTATTTTTATATATTGGGTATTTTTGTTGTGATCTAAATTATGTAAATACATTTTTGGGAGGGTGTTTGAAAGTTGAAGCCGATGGGAGTGGGGCTCATGATATAATTTAGGCACCTTCGAAATACCTTGTTTCAACCGTTATTGCTTCCGAAGGGGAAAAAATTAAAGGCTGAGGAAGAAAAGAAAGAAAGAAAAATTGTTTGTTCTGCATAAACAAAACGCACATTACCATAAAAAAAGACATAAAATACAAAGTAGTCAAAAGCCTCATACTCAAGCATATAAACCACTGTCAATTTTGTCCATTGCTTGATTTAATATAATTTTATATATCATTGCTTCATTTATTCAATATAATTGATTTTATTCTGGTAAACTTAGGGACATATTTAGATGCAGTACCGAAGCGATACAGGGGTCTCCCGAGAAAGTCGGACTAAGTCAGGATGATAGGGCATGGGCAAAAATGAAAACAGAGATGTAGATACGTAAGATTCATAAGCATAACTGTACAGACTAGGTCAAACACACATACAGTTTTGTTCAATCTCCTTTCTCTCTTCTTCTTTTCTTTATTTTCTTTCTTTTTTTCTTTTTTTTTCTCTTTTTCTCTTTTTTTCTCTATTTTTCTTTGTTTTTTCTTTCCTTATTATTAGAATTAACTATATTTTTGTACGCACGTGTGTAACCTATTTTTCTTTCTTTCTTTCAATTCGTTTGCTCACTCTCCAAGAGAACAATATGCAATATATCTACATAAATCGACACGTGATACACAATTAGTAGTTACCAATCATTAAAGCTATAGGAAATTATCGGTTGTATATAATTGTAATATGTAAATATCTGATAAACACTGCGGACAGTCACGGTTTAATCTCTAAGTGTCGGTGCCACCATGAGGATTTGTAAGTATAATAACGGATCATCTTGAGTAACGTCCTTGCTGACCGTGGGATGCGTGAAGATCACTAATTGATAGTTGTAATCCTACTAATCCTATCCTACTAATATTATAAACGCGAAAGTGAGGATAGATGGATGTTTGTTACTCTTTCACGCAAAAAACGAAAAAGCGAATTTGGATAAAATTTGGCACACAAGTCGACGACGTCGAAGCTGCAGTTGCCTCTGCCAATATCGCGTGCCGCTCGTTTATATGCACACTTATGATACATATAGGGTTTTTTTTTCACTATTATATGCAGTGTATTCTTTAGACAACCTTTATCCGATTTAGACTTCTGTCAGACGCAAGATTTTAAGCCCATTCTTAGACTTCAAAATCAAAACAGTTTCAAGCCTACAGTAGAACAACAACTTTACTATATTAAGCGTGAAAATTTAACTAGAATCATGGCTGCACCGAGCATGAAATCATCGAGACCTATTGCCTCATGTTGTTATAAAAAATGTGAAAGAATTTAATCGTAACATAAGTATCTAGATTTTTTGTTCAATGTCTGGGATATAGTCTGGTTGTTGCCTGCAGGTTTGCCTGTATAATATTATATCGTGGGGACTTGAAATGTAATAACGATTAATAAACCTGACTTATTCTATAAATAATCACTACTGTATTATTATTTTTTTTTTTTTTTTTTTATTAATAAGAACTAGTGTTCCTAGTAATTTATTACAATCTAGCCTAACAGACTAATAAGCAATTTAACTCTAACTTAATATTTTACGAGATAGATTATAACTAAGAATAATGTCAATTTGCACTTTTACACAGTTTCGTAGCACTTTCTTAGGGTCTGGTAATTGATAAAACACTTTGTTCATGTGTTACATGTATAGCACCATTAGCATCGCACTATTATTCATTCAATATATAAATACTACACTAATTCAAATGGTTTAGTTCTCTTTAGCCTACGCACTAAGTCCGTGTTGTCTAGCAGCTGAATTGCCTCGACATTGACATGTCGGTGAAGTCTGTGTTCGTGGGCTTCAGCAAATTTTTGAATGATGGTGGTGACGGATTCCATTTTAAGGTCACGGTGGAGGTCGTCATTTCTAATGTACCATGGAGCATTTACAGCATCCCTGAGTACTTTATTTTGGAATTGTTGGATTATTTTAACGTTACTTCGTTTAGTACAGCCCCAAAGTTGGATGCCATACGTCCAAATTGGCATAAAAATATGCTTGTATATTATAATTTTATTATGTATTGATAGGCAGGATTTCCTTCCGAGTAACCAATACATACTTTTATAACGTATATCGAGTTCCTGTCTTTTCTTTTTGACGTGAGATTTCCAACGCAGTTTGGCATCAAGAGTTATGCCAAGGTATTTGGCTGTGTTAGCATAAGGTACTTGCATGCCATTTATATAGATTGGGTGGTAATCGTAGTGTTTGTTAGTGAAGTCAATATGGATTGATTTTGATTCATTCAGTTTGATTTTCCACTTTTGTGTCCAATCATAAACTTTGTTCACAGCTAGTTGAACTTTTTCTACTGCTTCTTTGTGGCTTGATCCGGTAGCCATAATAGCAGTGTCATCTGCAAAGGTCGCAATGGTGTTGTTTTCCAGCTCTGGGATATCACATGTGTATAGCAAGTAGAGGAATGGTCCTAACACACTTCCTTGTGGTACCCCAGCTTTTATAGTTTTCAGCTCAGAATATGCATCCTCTTGCCTTATTCTAAACATTCTGTTACTTATATATGATTCTAAAATGTCTGCAAATTCTGGAGGTAGCATGCGTCTGAGTTTAAATACCAGACCCTCATGCCAAACTTTATCAAAAGCTTGCGCGACGTCTAGGAATACGGTGGCGCAGACTTGCTTGTTTTCGAGTGTTCTTTCAATAATGTTAGTTATTCTGTGTACCTGGTCTATCGTAGAGTGTTTTTCTCTGAAGCCAAATTGATGGTTTGGTATTAGCTTATTTTCTTCTATTATTGGTTTTAACCGTTTTAATAACAGTTTCTCGAATAGTTTTGATAATACTGGCAACAGGGAAATGGGTCTATATGATGATGCTTCATGGGGTGGTTTCCCAGGCTTTGCTATCATAATGACTTCAGCAACCTTCCATGACTCAGGCACATAATTTAGCATAAATGCAGCATTAATAAGTCTGGTCAGCTTTACTATGGCTTTGCGCGGGAGATGTTTTAGTATTTCTCCTGTTATGAGATCGTAACCCGGAGATTTCTTCGAGCTTATGTTGTGTTGAATTTCTCTCAGAACTTCTTTAGGAGTTACAAGTCGAATTCTTTCACTTTGTGATAACTTTTCACTCTCAATTATTTCTATGGAGCTCTTGTTGGGCCGAAAAGTGTTTTCTAAGTGTTGGGCAAACCTAAACGCTTTTTGTTCATTGCTTATGGCCCATTTTCCGTCGCTGTTTTTGATGGGTGGAATTGGCATAATTGGCCTTTTAAGATTTCTTGTAGCTTTCCAAAGAGAGAAATCCGTTGATTGGTCGTTGGTAAGCTGCACAAGGTGAGTATTCAGACAGTCATCCGCAAATTGTAGAATTTTCCTCTTTAGTCGTTTAGTTAGGTTATTTAATAATGTTTTATCCCGCGGGCATCTTGTTTGCTGCCACCGCTTTCTTTGCTTTCTTTTATCAGATAGTAAACTCACAATTTCCTTGGGATAGATATGTCCCTTATATTTACGTTTTAATTGTGGCGTGTTGTTCCATGCACATTGTTGGATATTAACAACGTATTTGTTTACTTCCGAGTCCAGTTGATCCTGATTTTGTAACGGAGTTTTTAGGTCGATAATATTATCTAGATCAAGGGCGAAACTGTCCCAATCTGTAGATTTATTAACCAGGCTTAGATGGCTTTCTCTCAGTAGGATTTTTTGACTGAGTCTTAGGATAATCGGGGAATGGTCCGAATTCATGTGAAAATCTTCCTCCAAATTAACGTAATTGGTGGATACATTTTTGATTATGAAAAAGTCTATAAGATCCGGTATTTTCTGGTGGTCAGTGGGCCAGTATGTTGGTTTGCCTGTGCTCATAACTTCACAGTGTGTGTGACTGTATTATGAAAAAGATTCCCAACGCCGCGTCCGTCTGTCTTTGTGCCTTTGATACGGTGTCTCATTTTAACACGGTTTTCACAAATGGACGCATTGATTCATGAGTAAGGTTTTAGGTGTGTAATTCATTAAAGGTATTGTGTAAATTGACTGAAATATAACGATGATATGTCAATATTATGGTTATGGTGTTATAATATGGTTTGACACAAAAAAAATTTTGAAACAGACCGACACAGGTATGTTTGAGAGAGAGGCGAACTCTTTCTAAGACTCACGTGGCACATTGACGCTTTTAAATACGGTTTTCGTTTACGGAATCAAATCAAGTAAAATAAAACTCACGAGGGACATTTCATTTCGGTTTCAAAATCTTGTTTTTTTTTTATTTTTGGATCCAAGGTTTTGCTCAAAATTTTACCAACACATACATTATACTCACTACACACACTAACACAATACACTTTTTCATTCGTAAGTGGTGAAGTTTTGATCCTTTATATAACTTTCATCTGAGAAGATCACTAAGACCAGATTCCAGAACTCGTGCAATTATTATCTAAGTTTAATTATTATCTGTAAAGAAATCAGATTTTATATTCAAATTCACAACGAATTTTTACGAAATGTGAGTAAGCAATGAAAAATATACCAATGTTATGTAAGCGACTTTAAAGTTTTAAAATTATATGTTTTTTACAAAACCAAATTTATTATTTGCAAATCTCGGGAACATCGATACCGCTTCTTTGGAAGGTGTAAGAGAGACCCTTCTGACGTTTTGAATGAAATGAAGTATTATTTATTACTTTCTATTTTGACAAACTAACCTTTTAAAATCTATAAATTCATTTAAATAAATTATATGCTATTCAATCTCTTTCATTGGCAACATAGGTACATTATTTAGGTAACTAAATGAATATTATTCTAATCAGATATCTTAACACTAGACTAATGAGTGACGTACATGGTAAAGATTTATTAATATGAAGATAGTGAGGTAGGTACTAACTTTATCTATACATAATATAATAATCAACTCAGCATATCGCAGTCCACTGCTGGACATAGGCCTCTCCCAGACTGCGCCACAAAACCCTGTCCTCCGTCTTTCCCATCCATCTGCCTCAGCCACCTTCTTTAGGTCGGTCCATCTAGCTGGGTGGCGTCCGACACTTTTGCCAATACGCGGTCTCCACTCCAGGACTTATCTGCTGTACCGGTCATCGGTCCTTCGACAAACACGGCCAGCCCACTGCCACTTCAGTTTGCTTACTCTGCCAGCTATGTCGGCAACTCCGGTTCTTTTTCCGGATAATTTCATTCCTGATTTTATCCTTCAAAAAACTCCGAGCATACTTTGCTCCTGAGCGCATATATCCTATTAATATTATAAATGTGTAAATTTGTATGGATGGATGGATGGATAGATGGATGTTAGTTACTCTTTCACTCAAAGAATACTGAACGGATTTGGATGAAATTTGGCACACAGATGATTTATAACCAAGATTAACATATAGGATACTTTTTATCCCGATATTCCCACGGGATCGAAACTTATGCGGGTGAAACCGCGGGGCGCAGCTAGTAATTAATTAAATGAAAGTCGGTTTTCGCGCCTGCCTGAGTGACCGCGTTGTTTTTCTAAACTACGCAAAGGATTTTGTTGCGGTTTTCACCATCATTTAGAGAATTTATTTAGGAAGTCTTATGTTTGTAATACATAATATTAAACTTACATTTAAGAAATAAATCTTGATGATTTGTCAAGTCGTAATAACCGTGCGAAGCAGGGTCGAGTCGCTAGTTATGACTATAAAAAGGCTGAGTTCGATTCATAACACATGAGCAAAAAAAAAACTCCAATGTAAAAAAGTAAAACTACACACGTCAAAGATTTTCTCCCGAAACACCGGCGCACGCGAAACGTCGAATTAAGATTTTGTTCAACCACTAATAGATACCATTTAATCAATTACAAATCAATATTAATAGAGGGAAGCAATGCAATTAAATCTTCGATTGCAAATCATTGGTTAATTATAAAAAATTACGCAAGGATAAAACGATAAAACCCTTTCTACATGACGCAACTTTTCATTATATTTCATAGTTGCTTTAATCCTGTTTAAAACGAGTGTTTTTCGAGATTGCTTTACATAAAAGTCTATGTTGACTCATTTCGTTTTAGGTACACAGAAAGTCTGTGTGTACGTTTTAGGTATATAGGAACTTACACGCGATTGTAGACTCTAGCTTCGTTGAAGTAAGATTGAAAATAGCATAAAACTGTGACAGGAGACGGTGTGATATTCAGGGTGAAAACAATTAATTTTTTCTTACAATTATCTGAGATTTTCTTTAACTAATTTCAAGTAAGTAGCGGTTAGAAATCTAACAAAACCTATGCAACATTGTAAGTAATATTGCAGAATAATTTATGAGTTTATTCACTGATTCGAAATTATCTTTTTATACAATTATCTTCGTGAGAATTAATCACACACAGCTGAAAGATTCATCTGATAAAGGAACGATGATGCTGTCTAGAAGCTGATGAACTACTTCAGCAGCTACAAGAAAGTGTAGGTTATAGAATAGTTACAAAGTGTGACTTTAGCACAATGAAAAAAAATACAAAATTGGCCAGCGCCTGACCTCGATCTCGCCTGGTGGAAAGCGATTGATGAGGTTTATGATGGAACGAGCAAGCTCAGAAGATGCCTGAAGATGAAGATGCCTGATGCTGCTTCGAAGGCTGACGGGTTATACGTGGAAAGGAACACAGGCGCTAGCAAAGAGTTCCACACTTTACCCGGGCGCATAATAAATATGGAGGGTTGAGTATGCCTGCCCATTTCCACTTCAGACGTTGAGTAAGTATATGTTGAGTAGTATGTTCGAGGGCGTCTAGAGCATTTGTTCTCTTAAGTACGGCTTCATTTCTTTGTTTGTCTTTTAATCGAATGTTTAGGATGGAGCATCCTTTCCATTGCTTGTTGGCTCGTTTGTATTTTTTCCTTCGTCGCTTTGTTAAATATCCAAGTCTGACAACCTTAGGATAGGCAGGGTAGTAAGCAGGAGTCCATTACCTTTTTCTTCAAGTTCATGGGGAGTTTTAATTTTAATATTTCTTTTAGGCTCCAAAATTTCTTCCAGGTCATGTTTATTCTCCTTTCGATCTCATCTGTGTGTCTCGAAGTTTTGAAGGACATTCGCTTACCAAGATATTAGTATCCACATATTCTAAAGCTTTTTGGTTTACCGTTATAGGCTTTTGAGTACTGCTAGTTTTGCGGTAGTACTTAAATATAATTTGTATGGTGTTAGGTAAAATATATCTAGCATGTCTAATCAAATGATACGAAGTTTTTTTTTTTTATTATCTGTCGGAAGTATTATACTTTTAGTATTTGTCCAACTTTGGTTCGAACTTCGGAGAAAGATAATACGAACTTATATTAGCACGTCACGTTGAGGAAGGTAGACGGTGAGATGTAATCCAAACATATCTTCACATTTTCTCATTATACAGGATGGCATATGGACGATATCGATGCGCGAACTGTAACTTTGAATTCAGCACATGATTCTAAACCCTAGCGTAGAAATTTTTCGTTGGTTATAAAAAACAAAAAAAAAGAACAATGTTCCATGGAAAAGTGCCACCTACGCGGTCAAAATATATAATATAAATTATTAAATGTAAGGAACAGTAAATTTTATTTTTTATGAACCGACGAAAAATATCAAGGTAGGTTCAGAATCATGTACTGAATCCAAACAGGTTGCGCGTCGATGTACCTGCTACCCTGTGTATGTATAATAACATCACCCATTAGGTACATACTTAACTATCTATTGTTAGTATAGTACATTTACCAAAGGTGACACCGAGTGCCTCTTTGACAAATTAGAGCCAGGATATGACTCAATTCGTTGAGCAAAAAACACTGATATACGCTTTCTGTTAGGTTAGGTACACTTAGGGCTGTCCATCGTTCTTTTACTGATCACCTCACCATTCTTCCCAGGATGCAGGCCATGTTTGTCCTGAGGCGGCGGAGCAGGAGCGGAGACCGCGTATCGGCAAGCGTAGTGTGGGACGCCCCCCAGCTAAATGGACTGATGACATCAAAAAGCTTTCTACCATATCCGCTAAAAATTACTTAAAAAGGAACCAGTTAATTATATTTTTCTAAACCATAGTTCCAGTACTCCTGAGGACAAATTCTCGTATTTTTAGGAACTTTCGCATTCTAATCTCAATCTGTCAAAAACAGATCATTCCACTATATTTTTGACAAGTTTTTGACATTGATTATCGCTGAGATCAGAGGGTCAATTCTCGTAAGCTAAATAAATTCATCAGGTAAAGAAATTTTTAGCAGAGCAGCAATTCTCGTAATTTTAAGAACGTTCACAGTCTGAGGGGCAATTCTCGTAATTTTAAGAACGTTCACAGTCTGAGGGGCAATTCTCGTAATTTTAAGAACGTTCACAGTCTGATCTCAGTCTCAATCTGTCAAAAATACCTCTAATTTCCCTACATTTTGACAAGCTTTTGACGTTTTTTTGTCGCCGAGATGAGACTGCGACTAGATTTTGAATGTTTTAAATTACGAGAATTGGCCTTCAGATGTATGAAAGTATACGAGGCAAAAGGAGTATGTAAAGATCGTAGCAGGCCGCGTTCTGTAGTTTCTACCTTTCTGCCTACCCCCTAGAAGGAAAGAAGGCGTGATATTATATATTTATGTATACCCAGAAACTAAAGTTTACGCAATATCCTCATTCCCAAATAACAAGATGGCAGCCCTAGACATGCATTGTAGTGACAAAAGAAATAAAGGTCATTCTAATCATTACTTAGATACGAGTTGCTTTAGGGCACAATAAATTACGTCTTAATTAATAGCTATTAGTTTTAAGTCATTTGTTTTCTAAGAAGTCAGTACAGAACATTTTATAGTTTTCCTGGCCAAGGAATCAAAATTTTACGATGTCTGTTTTCCTGTCCTACTGTATAGTTGAACTCGTAAATGCTTTACAAATTAAATGTCACTTGCAAGTCATAAAACGTCAACTCATTCATTCACTAATTTGGCTCAGTCGCAAAATGACCACTTCGCAAAATGTCTACCGGACGCAAAATGTCCATTTCTCAGAACGATTCTTTCGCAAAATAACCACTTTAAAAATAAATTAATCTCGGAAACGACTCAATACCTGTCCTTTATTTTTATTTGTGTGTATTTAGATGTGCCTATCCACCTATCTGAATAAAAGATTACTATGTAACCCACTGTGCGTGAATCCGAATCGCACTTGACCCATTTTGTATTGATACGAAGGATACGAAAAAAGGGACATTTTGCGAAAGAGACATTGTGGGAAATGGACATTTTAACGTTGTATTCTAGACAATTTTCATTGTTCCGTGCAAAAAAAGGATAGTTCTTTTTATTAGTAAACAGGATGAAGAGCGCACTGCACAATCCATACCTTTATCGCACTGAAACAATGATTAATCCTATATCCACTTACACAGTTTGCCTACCCGCCACCGTCAACGGGACGTCAACGAAAAACGAGATTTTTCAAGCCGAGCGTGCGGTGGACACGCGGCCATAGTAAATGCATGTATCGCTTCTAAGGCACCACAGATACACACCGGTAGATACCTACATAAACATAAACTCACTCGCACTTTCTTCCCATGGGGGTATTAGAAACGACAGAACCTGCTACGATCCTTACACCTGGTCATACACTCACGGCGGTTGCCAGTTGGGGATAGATACCTATTACTATAATATCGACTCTAAGGACCACAACAGGTAGGTATTACCTATTATAACAATATCACCGATTCGATTTTTATCCAGATATGAACTTTAACAGGCATTTGCTCATGATAAAATCAACTATAATCGACAAGATACTATTCAGAATACGAAGTTTTATACATAAAGAAATGTCTCACAGCAGTTTGCATTGCAAACTTGCACTTTGTCATTACACACACACGATTGTGATCTTTTGAGCTATAAAGTAACAGGTTACTGTTGCGAATAGCTTACTTTATAGCTCCACTTATCTACGTTATGTTGATATCAACAATCTGTCTCTTTATACACACTTATTATGTGCCATATAATATTTTAAAATACCTAGCTATAATAATACCGGGTTGAGAATACAACAATCTGTTCCATCACTAAAATAATTGAAGGCCAATTTCCGTAATTAAAAACGTTCAAAATCTAGTCGCAACCTCATCTCAGCGCAAGCAATGTCAAAAATGTAGGGAAATTAGAGGTATTTTTGACAGATTGAGACCGAGATCAGACTGTGAACGTTCTTAAAATTACGAGAATTGCCCCTCTGATGTCACTCAGAAAGCCACGCTTACATGAAATTAGTGCACATGGACACATCTGCAATCTGCATGTCAGATGAAGAATGGGTCAAACTTACGACCCAGTGGGTCCCGCGGCAAGCCCTGACGGAGATGGCGGGATGAGCTGGACTCGTTTAATAAATATTAGTCCTTGGCAGGTCTGGATAAATAGAGGTGGAAAGAGAGTAGAAAGGACTTTGCCCAGCAGTGGGACATTAATGACTAATAATAAATAATAGCTATAAGGAAATTGCCTCGCTTTTAACCCTTGGCGGTAGGTTAAGAAGTCAGCATTCTGAAAGTTAGTTACGCCGCAAATATCTGTCAAATATTTCTCTATTATAATTAATCAATATTTTTAGGCACTACTGAGCGATGTTTATCATAATCTTGACATATCATAATCATTCAGTAGTACTGACAAATTAATCAAAACCGCTAATTATTTGACCGCTGTTTGCGATGTTGTCAACTTTAACAGCGCACCTTCTTGGAGCAATTTTATTCTAAGCTTCGAACTGTACCAATGACCGCTGCGACTATGTGACATAATTAAAAGTAAGTACAGATGCAAGAAAAAAAATGGAGAGATAATCTGAAGTTTTTTTTTTTTTTTGTATTTTGTATCATCAACTTCATTCACACGTAACCAAACTACGACCCAAATTGCTACTCCAATTATGAGCCAAACGCTTTTTTCCCAATTTATTGAACAAGTACCTTTGGGTCATAAAATCGACGCCTACGCGCTTAGCTCAGGCCCAAACCCACAGATTGCCCAATAAAAGATAGTTCGAATACTTCCACTTGAACAAGTTAGCTGGTTTGACACGAGGGAGGTCCAATAGACGGGCAACTTTAGGCCCGTTCGACACGACACGGCTTCTTTACGGTACGGCGCGCTAGCCTCACCGCAGATTAATCGTATGAGCTTGTATATGATACGGCAAACCATCGGTTGTGTAGTATACGGCGAAGGCTCTGTCAACACAACGCTTCCATAGTGATCCATAGAACACTGACGACCGTGCCTACACACGAAGAATCAACCGTAGTTTTTCACGGCAAGAATTACGTGTATGTACAACGGACCTTATAGCCCAAAAATCCAATCAACAAATTACAAGTTGACATTTGAAAGGAGTTCTAAAACAACTGACTATCAAAATGTAGTTAGGTAAAGGACAAAAACAGCATCTAATGAATCTCATACATAATTGGAATGAGGGAAGCAAGGGATGTTTAGAAACATCTTAATTAAATAAAACAATGCATTCTAGACTATTCCAAGAAAATAATAACAACGAGCTGTGTACCTATAAATATTTACTATAAGTAACATTGAATATTTTATCACAAATTATAAAGTATCAGTCATGTACCGCTGAACGTAATGCCATTCAATTATTAGATTAATTATGCTCTGCTGTTAATTGCGAATATTTAACATGCCATATTTGTTTACGTTTCAAAAAGCGAAATTAATTGATTTTACTTCATCATTAATTCACTATTTATATTCGTTATCTTTGCAGATAAACGAAGTAGAATCATTAATTAAATTTTACTCAATTAAATTGTACCTACATACCTAGTCGCTTACGGGTTGTTTATTTTAAGAAGTATTAAAAAAAAGTTTGGTCCTTGGCAGCTCTGGGCAGAGAGTGGTGGAAGGAGAGTAGGGAGGCTTTTGCCCAACAGTGGGACACTAACGGCTAATAAAAAATAAAAAAGCAACATAACAGATTGCAAGAAAGTTGCTCGTCTGCATCCCCCGTGCTGACACAAGTGAGCTAGATTTATTTGTGGTACAAATGGAACAACCTGCTAATGAGGCTCTAGTTATCCGTTACATTTGCAACAATTAATAATAAGTTTACATTTAATAGACTAGTCTTGTTGAATATTGTTACAATTCATATTGTCTCAGATTGCAATCTTTTATACCTACTTGTAATTATTGCGGAACCACGGTACTTAGTATTAATATATTCTGTAGCTGCACACGATGATAAAAATACTTTTAATCATGTCGTGATTTTATTGCCGCGATCTTTAAGCAATTAATCTCAAATTCTATACCTCGATCCACCTGTTTATTTATTACATCACCCAGTAGAACTAGATTTTGTTTTTGGTTTCTTTCCAATCAAAGAAATAAAAGAAAGAAAAGAAACATATTTATTTGCGGTAGCACATGACGCAAAGAAAAACACAAACACAAAAAAGAACAAGTACTCGTAATTGAGTAGAGTGTAATTTGCGTTCAAGAGGAAACATGCGAAACTGCCAAGTAATTTTTCCTAGAAACTGACCAGAAAATAGTTAGGCAGAGTGGAATGGTACATTATCAACACAACCTTTGCCCTGTTAATGAACAAACAGGTTAAGGAAAATTGAATGCATCGGTAGCAATTTTTTCAAGGTTAAAAAGCTATGACAGAAAAGAGGATTAACCCAGGAAAATAACCCATTTTGAAATTACAAAGAATAATTTTAGAATCATTGTACAAATTGTGATGACTGACGGTGATAAAATTATAATTAAAGATATAATTGAAATTATTCAATGACACGCGTGAGGGCTTGCTTAAGATCGATCTCATTCAAGATTTCAATCAGGAGTAATTAAATTAAAGGAAGGTGGGTGCAATCACAGATTACATACATTTATAATGCGGTGTAACTTTACATAACAATTGATAAACTATGTGGTTTATGGCACTACTGACTAGCTGTTAGGTACTATGAGAAAGATGCTCGTAAATATACTCTGGTAGAGAGATGCTGCTATGAATATAGATATATGCTTTGATCATAAAGTAGAAATGAATAATACCTGGTAGCAGTTGGATGAGAGTTGCCGAAAATCGAGTTGAATGGTGTGGCGTGCAATAGGAGAGGCCTATGTCCAGCAGTGGACTGCTATAGGCTGATAATGATGATAATGAGTAATACCAACAAGATCAGATTGAGCTACTTCCAATTTTTACATATTGAATGTTTTTACTTTTTTTCTGTTTTGTTGTTGTTTTTTTTAAATACACTTTGACATTAATTAATTTTATATATGCTTTGACATTTGCTTACTTTGTAAAGTATTCTATTATTTTAATTATTGTGAATGGGTCATTTTATTTGTATTACTTTTTAATTTTCTCTCTGTTCTGTTAATTTTTGTCATGGTCTGGCAGTTTAAGTAATTAATGTGGCCTACCCAAATGTCCTTTCCTTGGTATTGTTCATCGAATCGTTGAGCTCCTTAAGTTTTGAGTTGAGCTGCACGATTTCTGACAAATGCGTGCACTGACTGGACTGTTGCTCTCAATCTGTGTGGTTCTTTCCTCAAAAGACCATCTCAGACATCGATCTACATGGTCTTCATATGATCTGACCAAGATTATGTCTGGACTTTAAAAGAGACTGTGACCTCTGAGTTTGTTTCGGCCTTTCTTCTCAGACTAGTCAGATAGGAAACGCCGACCTCATCTAGTTTTAAAATATGATTGACGTGTAAAAATGTCTGTACGAACCTACTTACAAAATAAAATCATTTATCAAGAAATATACTAGGTAAATATTTGTGAAAGGAAACAGTTGAATAATGATGAAAAAGTATAAGATCTAGGTACAGAAATTGATCGTTTGCTTAAACCGATTAATTTCGTAGAAACGAAACCAAACACTTACACAGTAACCGCAAAGAATATGCTACCTCATTTCAGGTGGGCGTTACAACACCGAAAAGTGATCATATAATTTTCAATAAAAACATTATTCATAAAGTAAAGGAACAAAAAATCTCACACTAGACTGGTGAAAAAACAGATGATGCAATGTCTTTTGATAGTAGTTTTCTCTTTCGGAAGGCTGATCTCACAACAGTTTGGGAGAAAGAAGTCGTCATCCTCTTATCCTTGTCCCAATTTATTTGGGGTCGTCACAGCATATCTTTGTCGTCTATACAGTCATCTTTATTTGCTGTCATTTCAGAGCTCACATCATTCCTCACCATATCTGCCGATCTATTCTGTTATAATCTCACCGTGAAAACTTAGGTGAAGTGAGCTGTCCATAGTGTCAATCCCTAGCGTCAGGTAGATTGACAGCTCACTTCAAGCTCACTTCACCTTAGTTTCCACGATAAGATTTTTACAAAATAGATCGGCTAGGTTTCACACAGTTCATCCATATTGTTGTGAGTCGGTCTCTTTACGTATAGCCATCCATATTCATAATTACGAAGACAGGAGTCACTTTAAACATTACTCTTGCTTCAAAACTCTAAAAACTGACTCACACGATAATACCTATTCGCGAAATGGACCACGTTTTCTGCGTTAAATTCTGAGTCATCCAATTACTGCCTGTTTACTTTACAAGTCAGATGCTCCGGAATTTCTCTTAAACTCTTATGAATGAACGATGACTAAAATAATGGTACATAATCTTTATTCTAATAGTGGTTATTCTTAGAAACATTGTGTGGGATTTGTCATTTCATTGTCATTTGTATGGAAAATATTCTAGTTGAATGAATAAGTGGTCGACAGTCGACGTAATACATTTTTCTTCTACGTCAGTTTGTGAGCTGCGGTTTTGTTCTGTGGCGACAATGTGGTTCTTTCTGAAGAAGAATTACTGGAAACTCTTGAATGGTTAGCGAAGTAACTGTGTATACAGATAGTAACTACGAAACTTAAGAATTTATTGAAGACCCTTTCCTTGCTAGCCTATCGCGCCAAGACGCTCCTGTTACGACAATATTGTTAGCTGTCATGCTTATAACAACACCAGAAGGTCAATTCTCGTAATTTAAAACCTTCAAAATCTAGTAGCAGTCTCGGCGACAAACAAAAGTCAAAAGCTTGTCAAAATGTGGGGAAATTAGAGGTATTTCTTACAGACTGAGACTGAGATCAGACTGTGTACGTTCTTAAAATTACGAGAATTGCCCCTCTGTTTCATTTTGCTTCTTCTAGAATCTTCTTCAAGGACAGTCCAAACGAATGTATAAGATCGCCACAGAGCGATATGTTCATGTCTGTACTAACATTTCTTTTCTGACGTCAACCATCGAAGCGAGTAAAAATCTATCAGAAAATACCCACAAAATTAACTAACAATAACAAGTTCAATGAACTTCCGACCGCGTCGCACAGACCTCGAAAAAACACTTTTACCAGTCACTATGAACATTCACCGGAAAATAAACATGCCAATGATAAAATAATTAAAACTGGAGCATTTTTCCAACTGCTGTAATTTCGACAGTAACCTTTTTCTTAATAGTATGACTAATAGTAATGTTGTATTTCCTTATTCTGTGACGTCAGTAGTTGTTCGTGTGTGAAACTTGGTTAGAAAAAGTGGTCGAATGATGCAAGGTTTATTACTTTTTTAGTACCGTGTGATACGTTATTCAAACAAGCGGGCTAAAACTTGCTTATTGATTGATTATACCAAGGTTGCAGTAAATGTAAGAGGTCATGTTATAAAATAATGTCCTTGCATCTTTAAAAAGGATCTATAGTTGAACCATCTTCCTCGTGTCGTGTGACAGCGCAGAGGTCACTTTGACTGCATGTTTTAGGACACAGAGGGCAGGATAAAAAGAAAGAAAGAATGTTTTCGACATAGCTCCACAATCAAACCCTGCTGCCGTTCCTTCGAGGTAGCCCCACTAAACCAACACAATAACTAATAGATAGACATTCAACTATTTATTTCAACTTTTTACACGAAACCAAATGTCATTTATTTAAGAAAGAAAGAAAGAAAAAGTATTTATTGCGACTCGTACAGGATTATAAACTAAACTAGTTAGCTTAGTTTAGGTGGTGTCAGTGTGGTGTGGTGACACCACCATCACCACCCCCACCACCATCACTGTCATCTTTGTTCATCGAGTCGTTGAGCTCCTTAATTTCTGAGTTGAGCTACACGATTACTGACAAATGCGTGCACTGACTGGACAGGTCCACTCAAATGTGTGTGGTTCTTTCCTCTAAAGAGCTGTACACCCTGTGACCTGCTAGATTCTCATATGGCCTGTCCAAGATTTTTTCTAGACTTTAAAAGAGACTGTGACCTTTGAGTTTTTTTCGATCTTTCTTTTCAGAGCAGTCGGTTAGAAAACACCAAACTCATCTAATTTTAAAACATAAGTTATTTTTGACGTGGAAACGTGTTTTTTTTTTACGATTTAGTGAAATAAATATAATAATTTATCATCGTTTATTACTTTAAAGCGAATTGAGTCTCAACAGCATTAATCAACAAGACTAGCCTCAAAAAACGCCACTCATAATTAAAATCTTATTCCCAACTATTCAATAAATACTAGAATCAAATCGTGGCCCATCTAAATCCTGAGTGTAAACGGTTACTTGCCCAGCGGGTGGTATCAGCCACTACCCACAGCGTGTCGCAAGCGCCGACAATTTCGTTACATTGGCCAACCTTACCTCATTTCACGTAGATTGTGTAGCCGATGGCTTCGTTTGCTGAGAAAATATGTTGTATTTTGGACTTAGGTTATGGTTTTGAGGAGAAGCTTTGTCATGAAAATAATGTTGATTTTAAAATTGCCATTGGCGCCGATTCCCTTGTTCACAAACTAAACTAAATTTAAGTTCAATGCATCTTTTTCTTTCTATTTCATTAAGAAAAGGACAGAATATAAGATATTAGTTAGTCCTGTCAAAGTAAGGTACTTTTATAGACAGTTTAGACGTGATTAAAAACATGGCTACTAAAAATCACTTTACGTCAGGCGCTGACTAATTTGACAGGACTAAACTAATATTTATCCTCTGTCTTTTTCTTAATGGAATAGAAAGAAAAAGATGCACTTAACTTAAATTTAGTTTAGTTTGTGAACAAGGGAATTGGCACCATTATCCTTGAAAGACAACATAACGTCACGCCTTGTTTTTTTTCCGAAAAGTTAGGCAGAGGTTAATTTGCCTATAGTACACCTCACCCACATTTCGCCAATTATGTTTAAGTCCCATGTATCACGAGGCGAGCCTATTGCTATCAACCGGGCACATATTCCACTCGGAGCTGCTACTGAGAAATTCCAGATAGAAAAACCTAATAACCCGGGATTCGTACCCAGGACCTCATGCTCAGTTGGATACCAACGCTACTGCGTTTTACTAGACCAACGAGGCAGATTGCCTTTATCCTTGTAAAATGTTCGGAAAAATAATGGAATGCCAATTCAAAGTCTACTCGCGTTCTCAAGCCAGCGACATTGAATTTCAAAAACTTATCAAAAATGTAGGTAAATTAAAAGTTCTTTTGACAGATTGAGACTGGTTCTAGTAAGTAGGTTCAGGTTATAGAATGCGAACGTTCTTAAAAATACGGGAGTTGACTTGGTATTCTGGAAAACTCATTATTGAATTTACTTCTGCTATCAGCAGCGAAAACAACGCTTCGTATTGACATTGACAACGATAGCGCCAATTCCGTTTAATTAAGACTTACAATTGAATTGTAATACATACGAGGGTGACACTGAAAGTTCTTAGAAAATAAAAAACTGAACAAAGTAGCAAGTTATTAGTTTTATTATATCTTTTCAAAATAGTGCCCATTTACATCAATACATCGCTACATCCGATGGAACCACTGAGAAAAGCACTTTGCCCACTCGTCCTCACCCGTCTCTTCGACGGCATTTTGAAACGCAGCCACTACTTCCTCGCCGTCCATAAAACGTTTTCCTCGAAGTTTTTCTTTTATTTTCGGAAATAAATAAAAATCGTAGGGTGTGAGGTCGGGACTATAAGGCGGGTGACCCAGTAATTCCACGTCTGACGTCGCCAAGTAATATTATAAATGTAAAAGTTAGGATGGATGGAGGTTTGTTACTCTTTGACGCAAAAACTATTGAACGGATTTGGATGAAATTTAGCACACAGATGGTTTATAACCAGGATTAACATATAGGATACTTTTTATCCCGATATTCCCACGGGATCGAAACTTATGCGGGTAAAACCGCGAGGCACAGCTAGTAACTAATAAACTAGAATAATGCTTCCAATGTCTATTCCGGAGTGCCTAACATGTCTGACTATGTATTTCGAAATTAGGAAATTATTAAATAACAAAATATTCACCAAAAACCATTAACTATAATTATACTGTCATGTTTTCTATGGTGGGTAAGAATAACATAGCAACAGAATCAACCATCTTCTCAGGGAAGCGGGAAGTAGCATTGTGGGAAATTGATCGCTGCAGCTAATTAACAACAGTTTGCCGCTCATGGTGACGTAACATAACTAACTATAATAGTCGTTCCCTTTAAAATATTATATGAAAAAGGTATTTAATATAATGATCTCAGGGCCAAGGGGGTTCCCGATGAGATATTTCCTTTAGTCCGTCATAAAGGGGATTCTGCTGACAGATCTGCCGTAACAGTGATTATAGTGTGGTTCGTTTTTTTTTTAATTATTTATTTATTTAAACTTTTCGTTATTTATTTACATTTTTCGCACAAAAAGGTACAAAGGCGAATTTAATAAGGCATTAAGTCCGCCTTTGTACCTTTTTGTGCGAAAAGTGGCTTTCTCTACCAGTTAACCAAGGGTGGTGAAGAGATTAGATGGCAGGTGCTTTTTTGTAACCTTCGCACCGCATGCCCTGGTCTTGCGCCGCATGCCCTGGTCTTACGCCGCATGCCCTGGTCTTGCGCCACATGCCCTGGTCTTGCGCCGCATGCCCTGTCACTTGCACACGTGCGGACCTAATGCATCAGCGAATGCTATCCGCGTTGCTGAATTTTGGGCCAAACAATAAAAAATACTATATTTTCGCCATCGACACGCTAAGAAAAAGAAGAGTGTGCGTGTTTAGTGTAAATATCAAAATGGCCTCCGATTGGGTTGATACTAACTAGGTCCACGCGCGCCTCAAAGAGATGTCAGCACTAAACGACGGGGTCCGCTAGGGCCGATGCCTGCCAGGATTGCGGGTCGTTCGAAAGAGTTACCGTCTCCCCTGGCACAGGCAACTGAAGGAACACGGGTGGGTGTTAGTCAGTAAAAGTCTGACACGCTCTCCCGCTCCGCCCAGAGCGAGAGAAGTTATTTGATGATTACCCACCAAAAAAAATATATGTACCAACTAGGTCCAGTTCTCCGCAGGTGGTAACTGAATCCTAGGTGACTCTCTTCTCCGCAAAGCGGACTTATTTCGGTCCAAATATATTTTTTTCATGATCTCAATGCAGATTGACTTGGAGCTTCTTGGCGTAACTTCATTTTCCATCCTTCACTTTGACTCTTCGGGTATTTAAAAAACCGTTTTCCGCAATAATGGCTTAATTAGATAAATGTGAAAACAGTGCCTAACCAGGTATTATAACGAAAATCGATTCTTCAAAATCTTCATTGAGCAAGCATACCTAGTACCTATTATGGTAGGTATCCAGATGTCCACCTACCCACATTCGATTCCAGCCAAGTTTAGAGCCAAACCACAATCAAATTATCGAGATGGTACTTTTTTTATATAAAATTTCTGCTCTTATCACCATCCACTATTACTTATTTTCCTAAATTACATTTAGTTTGACGTATTTCAAGGAAAAAAAATATTAATTATTATAAAATTAATTTTGTTTGTACATATACCATACGTCGGTCATGACTTAAAATAGATGTTTATTGAAATAATTATAATTATTACTGTTTCTACCTATTTGTGCGTTCGGAAAAGAGGAAAAACCTTGTATGCACCTACACACTCCCCACGTCACATTTTTATTTATTTTACTACCTATTTTTTTTTAATGTGATAAACTAGTGCTTAACTGCGATCCCGCTTGATGGAAAGCAGTGGTGCAATCGTGGATGGTAAAGGGCACTAATTTATTATGAGCCTATTCACTCTAGCATTGAAGACACTTAAATTATAATTTATTATAATCTAATGTCGATGGCTATTAGAGTAGGAGAAGACGTGTGTACGATGATATAGTTAGAAAGTAGGCCCACCGAGATGAAGACTAATAGCGAAGTATGTATAGAAGAAAAAGACATGTTCCGCAAACTCCAAATAAATTGGCATAAGATCAGAAGAGTGATGACGACTTGTCTTATTATTTCTATTAGTAGGTAGTTTAGCCATGTAGCCGTAGTAGGTATCACATGACTAAACATGGGATTTGGCAGATAGGGTAACTTACTAGTTTGTGTAATTTCACCTAATTATCTTGCTACTGCAGCTATCATACTTGAATTTATCGGTCGATTTGTTCCTGTCGAGTGGCTCATGGCTAAATGATACCAGCCAGAGTCGGTCGAAGGTTCAGCTTCGATTGCCGCAGTGTTTTCATGGATAGATGACCATACAACACATATCGAAATCCCTCCGTGCCTCGGAAAGCACGTTAGCTGATATTCATAGATCTTTGACAGTCGTTACGGGTAGTCAAAAGCTCAAACGCCTGACAACCAATCTTACCAATGGGTATCGTATTACCCAGTAACTAATTAGTGGAGGTCAGATAGGCAGTCGCTGCATGTAAAATACTGGTACTCAGCTTCATCCAGTTAAACTGGATGCCGACCCCAATACAGTTGGGAAAAGGCTTGACAGATTGATTGTTTTTGTTCCTATAGATGAAGATTTAAAACCATCGGAAAGTTAAACGGTTCATTCTAGAAAAGAAACAGCCAATAGGTAATAAACACGAGATTGGGTACTAACCTCGACCGTGACAATAGTCGGGATATCCGTTAGTATGATAACAGTAGGTAATATGCCAGCCAGTGCTAATTATACCTATAGCTTTATCCTCCTGTTTGGAAATGTATTGAGAAAAACAAATGACTGAAATATTGTCCTTATTATAATTGGCTCGCTAATTCATACTGTGTAGGTA